>CM029605.1:65006402-65484362 GCA_017311375.1 Mytilus coruscus | reverse complement strand
ATACGGTGTCCCAAGTCAAGAGCCTGTAATTCCGTGGTTGTCGTTTGTTGCTGTGTAACACATTTGTTTTCGTTCATTATTTTGTACATACATTAGAACGTTATTTTCTTGTTTGAAAGTCATAATGTTGATATTGTTTAACAATATCGTAAAATGTGAAGCCAATACCTTCACAAAGTTGTGCAGTACTAATACAGCAGTTAAAAGTATGCATAACTCATAAGTGAAAAATGAACCATATTTCGTTGAAAAATACCAGACATATACAAGAACAGAACTCAGTCATTAAAAAAATTGAAATTAAATTTGCGCAATCGTATACTTTATTTTTTTGGCACAAATGATACCAGGCATTTTAAAAGCTATTGGCGCAAATGAGTTGTGGTGCCAAAGGACGAATTTTTGTTTGGTGCAAACGGATTTCTCCCATTGTTTGAGTATACCAGTATCTTTTAAAATTTCGCTGTAAAATGAACTATGATTATTTACCTTAAAACGATATATGTCGTACCACTATACATACAATCAAGAGTCTGCATAGTGCAGTTAACCAACCGGATGGCTGCTAACTTGAACATACAAACATAAAACGGCAAGTAATTTGAACAGTAGGGTCAAGATGTGCTCGCTACTACATACAACTAGCTTAGGTAGCTACAGCTTTTGGTTAGATATTGTCATTAAAAAATAATATAAAATAGGTGCCATGAGTTCTTGTGAATTTAAGCGATGTTTTGCATCCTCAGTGGGATAAACGAAATTGGCAGTATTTGTGAGAGGCCAGTAAACATCATTTATAAGATCATCAGAATATAGAACAGTTTGTAATTTTCAGTTATTGTTTATTCTTTTGCACCCCATTATTCTAAATTCTTTATTTTTGGCTCATTTTCTCTATTCATGATATTAATCTCTATTCTGTAAACCCCATCCAGACCCTCGAACATGGTGTCCTATGCTATGGAGATACATTGGCGGATATATTCGTTTTTATAGATTTCATACTTATATGTTTTAAGTGACCTCTGACTAGTTTTTGGATAATGGTATCTCGGTGTCTCATTAATATATACCCTAAACCTCTTTTATTCATAGCCAATAAAAACAGAAAGGGAATTAACTATGACTCTGCTTTAAAGAAATGTCTTTCCTTAAAATAGTTCCTTGCAATTGTTCTCTCGATAGAAAGAAACTAAAATTTAAACGAAACCGTTTAAAGAAACGTCTCTCCAAATGCTTCTCTAGATGGTTATCTGCATTTGTTCTCTCAATAGTAAGAAACTTAGATTATTAAACGAAACAGTTTAAATTGATCATTTTATTATAGGTCTGAGAATAATCAGAAGTCCAACGGACTCTGTATAACAAATATTGCTTAAATATTCCAGAAACTCTTTTAACATTTGGCTGTACAATGAACCATGATTGTTTACCTTAAAACGATATTGATAGATGGATCTGTAATTACGTTTGGTTTAGGCAAAAATCCTGTAGGCCTAGTAAAAGTAAACCAAAAATTAACTACTCTTTTAAATCCCTTCCCGAATCATAACAAGTGAGCAGGATACTGAGGAAGTAAAAAACATTTCGTCTCTTCAACCAAGATATACAGCCTGTTTTCTTTCTATTTGTATCACATGACTTCTAAAATCATATTCTACTAAATTTACTTCTCCAATTTTACATGTTCAATCCTTACTGATATCCACGGCATCGTAACTGCACAAGCATGGTGGTCTGGATGGGGTTTACAGAATAGAGCATTATGCCCCAAAAAAAAATGAATAGAGAAAATGAGCAAAAACTAAAGAAGAGAGAACAATGAGATGTAAAAGTATAAAAAGATGACTGTGGAAAATAAAAGAAACCGGTAATAAATTACTGATTGCAGAAATGAAGGATGCACAGAATTAATAAATCATATCATTACCGAAAAATACTTGTAGAATCAGTTTCATGAGTATTTTACAGAATAAGCATTATATTTTAAGATATAGAAAAATGCACTAAAAATTTAGAGAATACAGAAATTAACAGCCCCCACCCCCCACTCCCCACCCCCACACCCTTTCCCAATCCAGAATCTCGTTCATTCGCCGAGTTCTAATATTGTCTGTTTTTGGACATATGGCAAAATTATATATGCATATTTTTATAAATATCAACTCACGGTAATTATTAGTTACTGTATTTGGTGTTCGCGCGCCGGTTTAGAATCTAATGTATTCTGGGTAAAAGTGTATACAAAACATCATAGTTGGTTAAAACGTGACGTCCTAAGCAATTGAAATTTAACAAATGACGTTACGTTATTTTCATTTTGAGGTACGAACAATAAAATTACCCGTCGTCCTTTAGATTCTGAAACGGCCAATTACAGACAATAAAATGACAAGACTTCCTTTTGAACCTTCTTATCATGATTCCGTCAAAAAGTTGTTTAAAAGGTAGAATTTCACTTGAACGCTCACGGTATTTCCTTAACACAGTTTTTAATGTACGTTATTGGTTAACTTGTGGTGTTTGGTTGATGTCGCGTTGACGGCAATCCATTATTCCATCGAAGCAAGTGAAGTTATGTCTAGTTTTACCCAAATCAGATACCTTCCATGAAGACATGTGTGACCCCATTAATGGCCATTGATTTTCGTATTTTTATAAGACTTTGAACAGCGCGTTAGATTTAGATTGTGTTCTCGACAGTTACCATGTAAAGTTAATACATTTTTTTTTTCTATTTTTTTTTTTATATTTACCGATATATGACCTATCAAATTTGATTCATCGTAGCCCGAGCACACATTAAAACCATCCGTTCTTGGGCTGGGTGGAGTGGACACAGGTTGGAAACAGGGTGGACAAACCTTTTATATTGTTCCCTATAGTGTTCTTTTTATAGGTCACATGTCATTTCTGTTCTTTAAAAGATGAAGAAAAAAACTTTAAAATGAGTTTACTAACTTCTGTATATGCTATTAACATTGAATCGGTAAACATTGAGAGTCCGAATGTTAAAACTATAATTAGATCGTAAGCTTTCTCAGTTGAATTGTTTTATATTTTTCATATCGGGGCCTGTTATAGCCGACTATACAGTATGGGTTAAGTCCGTACGCTTACCTGTAATTGCTTGCATCCACTTCATTTGAACAAAGGTGGATAGTTGTCTCATTGGCAATCATACCAAATCTCCTTATTATTATACTAGTACATGTATATTTGTAAATATAAGATTTGGATGTGTTTTTTTTACAATTTATACAGAAATATGATCGTCACTCACTTTCGTTTCGAAACCGACTAGGTGGTCTCGTGGTAGCGTGTTCGCCTGGAGTGCGGGAGGCCAAAGACTTTGAAATTGGTATTCGTTGCCTCTCCGCTCAGCACGCGACAAAAAGGAGTAAGAGCCAATTAAGACTGGTCGGCTCAGGTGGGAATAATGTGTCCAGGTAAGCTGACATGTCTTCCTGTGGGCTGTCACCTTGTGAACTACCACGTTAGAAATCCGACTCAGCGTGTCGGTCTAGTATAAAATACGGTAAATATTTACATTACATTAACATGTTCTCGTCCTGAATATGCATATTAATTTGCCAAATGGACGTAAAGCAGCCACCCATCATCATCACTTTCATTTTGTATAAACTTTAGAAAAAACTCACTCAATTCTTCATCTTTTATAAACAAAGCGTATTAAAATTGAGAATGGAAATGGGGAATGTGTCAAAGAGACAACAACCCGACCACAGAACAGACAACAACAGAAGGTCACCAATAGGTCTTCAATATTAGGTCATTTCTTATATATAAACTGTTTGTAATCAGCTAAAGGATGTTGTTTATTTTATAATTGGCTTTACTTTTGTATTTTTCTGTAAAGAGTTTATAAATATGACACGTACTCGCAGTGAATAAACTGTTAGTTGTTTTCTTTGTTTATTTCACAGGAAATTATGGATCTTTTACCTTTTTCTAACCACAATTTTGCAAATTGGAGATATTGCAATGTGTTAACCGCACCGACATATTCCATCAATTTTGCAGGTTTTGATTTTAGGTTTTAAAGTTGTATTTCTAAAACAATCGAAGCAAAGATTTACTTACATTAAATAACTACATACTTGTTTATTAAATATCAATATTCTAATTCTGTTTCTTTATTTCACCCAACAATAAATGTAAATCTAAAATAAATTCACATAGTCCTTTTTAACCGAAAATCTTTTATTAGAATCTTTCAAATTATGGCTTTTCATATTGTATGACTGAAAACAGTCACGTGACAACAAAATAATTGTTTTCACTTTATCAAATGCTTGAGCTTTCTGAGAGCAAACTACAAGTTCATGCAAGCTTTTGAAAAGCCTACACTTATTCATGACTTCACGATGTTCTTACATACCAAATGTTCAAACCTATTGCATAATACTATTTGAACTTAAACTGAATTCTATTTTAATATTTAACAACAGTTCCATTAACATCTAGGTGAACTGGTTCGTCTGGTAAGTTTTCTAGCCTTTCATCCCAACTCTCTACCAAAGGACCTGCGACT
Source organism: Mytilus coruscus (assembly GCA_017311375.1). NCBI lineage: Eukaryota > Metazoa > Mollusca > Bivalvia > Mytilida > Mytilidae > Mytilus > Mytilus coruscus. Next base: position 65,479,807 of record CM029605.1, on the reverse strand, counting down.
TTCACTGCCTTGCTAAAATGTAATCCATTTTCTCTCCAGTTGATAGTCATCCCCGTTTTATTAGGAAAATTTGGGTAAAGAGTTCTCTCGTTTTTACTGTATGCGTAATAAATTTGCCACATAGTCCAAATATTTTCATGCGTTCCTGCCTTCAACTCTTTTTTATACCACAGGGTTGGTAAAATGCCAGGCACTAGCGGCAGAAATGTTTTATTTTTATGAGCTTCCCTGAACCAATTTTGAAAACCTATCCAATTATCCCTACTTGGTGAAAAACCCCATGAACCTAAAACTGGATAAAGAAAGACAATATTTTCGTCTGGTGCATGTAGAGGCCCTTTTCCACCTCCGTGTTTTAGACTTGCTGCTTGTAAAGCAAAGCCATTGACTTCCGGTCTATGATCATATTGCGCATGCACCTTTTTCAAATACCGATAGAAAAATGTTGAAACAGACAAATCGTCCTCTAAGATAACACATATTTCTTTAGTGTCTGATGTTGGTTGCCATGTCCATATCCACTGACCATATATCCCGGCATGCTTTTTCTGAATATTTATGGTTTTTAGTCCTTTATCAAAATTAAAGTTTTTAGCCGTGACATAAGACTGTTCATCAAATTCATTATCTTTATTTCTATCAATCCAGATTTCTATTACAACTTTGTCGTCTAAATAATCCACTTTGTTTAGAGATTCTAATAGTCTGCGTAAAGAGTGTGATCTGTTGAATGTAATAACAATTATCCGAGCATCCACATCTGGGATATGTACAGGAGGAGGAGTTCCGAATGGGATTATTGCAATATGTGCATTCGGTTCGTAGTTCAGGGGTGCCTCAATTTTTCGTGCCCTGAATTCACTCGAGTCATATGGAATATTTTTATGTATGTCGTTGCTCTGAAAAAGAAAAAAATCGGTCTACACAATAATTTGAAAGAATTAAAAGGTTTTTATACGATTAAAAATCAATGTTAACTGTTCCTTGTACCATTTTGCCTCGTTTTGACTAAAGAATTTGGGTTTCATTGGAACAGCTTCAGCTACTGATAAAAGAAATGTCCACTCCATTTTGCTGACAAGTTATTCAGCAAAGAGTAAATTTACTCATATTAATCTAACTATCAATGGTGTTTTCATACTACTTGTAACTGGACAACAAACTTAATTTAGTTTTCAATGGCTTCAACGAAGACTAATAAACCTATTATTTACAACTTATATCAAATGGAAACTGATATGTTACCGGAATGTGTCCATATTTTGAAAAAAAAACTATTTTACTACTTTTAAAGATGTTATATAAGAGGGTCTGGGTGGTGCAATACCCATCCAGACCCTCATATAAATCTGAGCAATGTGGTTTTCTTTACTCGTTCTTTTTCAATTCAAAACCACGGTTCAATTAATAGATTTTCTCCTTGTGCTCTATTTTTTTGAAGCCCATTCCCTCGTTAAAAGCATGGATTTTGTACAAGTACTATTTTTCCAACCAATTATCCACGATAAAATGCAACGATTTTCCACTGGTAATCTTTATCCGTATTTGACTGACTGATATTCTTTAAATGTATGAGTGTCTAGATGGGGTATACAAAAAAAAAGAATATCGGGCAAAAAATGATACAATTGGGCAAATAAATAATGAATTGAGGAATTACGCAAAAGAAATAAAGAATAGAGAACTGTTAGCAAAAATGAAGAATAGAGAATAATGGGATGCCTTTAAATATAAAGAATAAAGAATAAAAAGCAAAAATAAAGAATAGTGCAAAACGAGCAGAAAATTAAAAACTACAGAGATGATGTACCCCTTCAAGACCCCTATTATGGCTAAAAGAAAACCCTGACATATAACAGTCAAAAGTAGCATTATACACCTTCCCATAGCCCATATAAGGCAAGGACCCAAGCGGGAACGGTTTCAGGAGAGTTCCGAATTAAGGATGTGCGCTATGAATTTTGTCAGATGTTCGGACTTCTTGGTTTTTTCATAGAAGACTTCAATAGCTCGTAAAATGTCATTACCAAAATTAAAGCAGTTTCTAGATTTGTTTTCTTGTGATTTGAGACCCAAATAATGCCAATGCTAAATATACGGTAAAAGTCCGAGTCAGCCTTTCCCCGCCATTTTAAAAAATCTAATATCGTAAAACGGAATTCCATAACCTATCAATATTTTTAGCTTATTTTGTTCCTTTACTAATGCTCTTCTGACCTATAGTACTGTATCAATTTTAAATTCTAGATTTTTTTATTTCACTACATCCTTAAGCGTCAATATACTGAGCGGTTATTCACATTTGAAAGTACTGGGTACGCGTTTAGGAATAGAATAGAATTAGTCAACAACAACCCAACCAAAGAGCAGAAATCTGCGAAAGGCCACAAATGGGTCTTCAACCGGCAGCGAGAAAATCCCGCACCCGGAGGCGGGTTACAGCTGGCCCCTTAACAATTATGTATACTAGTTCAGAGGAATGGACGCCACACTCAACTCCAAAACATACAAATGAACCAAAACAATATAAAAATTAAACAAGATAAACGAAGGCTAGAGGTTCTTGACTTCGGACAGGCGCAAAATGCAGCGGGTTAAACATGCTTTGTGAGATCATAACCCCCTTAATAAAATACCTCTAGCCAATGTGCCAACTCAGTTTAAAATAAGTCCGAGTCCGATGTTATAATAAGTTACAGAAGAAACTAAGCAAAATGACAATGATCAACACATATCAACAAAGGACTACTAGCAGTTACTCACATGTATAATAGTCCCAGCATGCGAGCTCCAGCCCTCAATTAAACAGATCGAAAGATTATGTCTTCATCACATGAAAATCAGGCATGATCTCTCCCGTTAGGGCTTTAGTATCATGCCAACACGAATTATACGAGAAGAACATAACCCGTATCATGCCAACAACTGGTTTTAGAATACATGTGTTTATTTCCGATGCAAAGACCCTATGAGTGAATCAATATTAATTCAAAAAATGCCATTTTAATGACTTTACAACAGTATCTTAACTATATCTCTTGTGTATAAGTCTGTTTAAAGGATTGGTTAGCTTTTGAGGTGAATGACGACATTTTTATGCTTTGTATAGAATATCAAAATATCTTTTCAATTTGAACCCACCCTCTAGTACGGAATACATGTCATAAAATTATGTATAGCATACTCCCCTTTCAATCCATTCACAATAACTAAAATGTTGATTCTATGAAAATGGCTATACTATATTAACATATATTCGACCACCGAATGTAAGGTTTTCAAAATGAGGTGACACAATTTGCATGTGAAGGACAACAGTTAAACTGATTTATATCACTTTTAAATTTACCATTGACATTTCGTCACATCTCTGATTACATATATGTGTGCATAATGGCACTTTCACAACTTTTCCGTTACTGATTGTCAGATATCTGTTGAGCTTGATCCTATGTGTTTCAAGAAAATTTCAATAAAAGTCATCAATACAACTACATTTTTGTATATATATCTTAAAACGTATGTAAAATGAGAAATAGCCAGGTGCGGATCCAGGCTTTTAAAACAAGGAGGGCCTAGTTAGCTAACGTTTGGACTGATGCTTGTAAAAGTATATGCATTTATCATATATGTAGCTCCATAAGGGGCCCAGGCCCTGCCTCTCCTAATTTCGCCTCTGATTGCAAGTTATATTGAAACTTATTTAGTTCATGGAAAATTGTCTTTTTTGGTCAAAATTTTAAGCAATCATACTTTATTTACTATTTTTTCAATGGTAGTATGAAATAGGGTGGTTTTCTTTTCTTTTATTTCTTTTTCTTAATTATTATAATTAGCTTAAGTCCACGTTTCAGTAAAGAGAGTCGAAGGATACCAAAGGGACATTCAAACTCACAAGTCGAAAATAAACTGACAACGCCATGGATAAAAAACACAATTAGACAAACAACAGAACACAACACAAAACACAACATAGAAACCCAAAGACTGAGCAACACGAATCCTACCAAAAACTGGGGCGATCTCAGTTGCTCCGGCCAATATCAAGTAATGATGCTATCAAACAACATGTTGCTTTTCTTGTGACAAATATACACAAGGGCATGTGGCTAAATGTTGGACCTGAGCTAAATATGATTATTATAAATTTGAAACTATTAAAATGCCCTTGACATATATATGAACGACTTTGAAATACTTTTAGATGTTTTGCAGAGTCTTGCATTTCATCAAATATCTGACAAACGCGGCATTAAACAAACATATTTACATAGAAACAGTATATACTCCTTTCTAAATATTCATTGCATTCAGAACGAGACTTTAGTCGGTACTCACCGGTCGTGATCCACCAAACAAGTGAAGATTAAGTATATTCCAGTCATAATCTAGAAACTGTAGCAGCAAAAACATCGCAACTACCCAAAGGATAATTTTTACTCCATTTTCGTTTGCTTTCATCCTGCCCATTCCCTGAAAAATAAGGAATTTTGTTTTTACTTTGCCTTTCAATTTTAGGATGTTCGCTCCTCTGTTTCAAAATAATACGCTTGTTAAAAGACTCCTATAGTTTGATAGTATACAAATAACGGAACTTAAAAAGTAGAAAAAATTTACAGGTCTGTGTCCTTGTTTTGAGATATAATCAATTGAAAATTTGGCGGGAAATGATTCTCTCATACAGTTAACATTTGCACCTTTTTTTAAAAAAAACTATGAAAAAAAAAATAACAAGGATTTTATAAGATTTACAAAAAATGGCTTTTTAAACTCTATGCAATAAAATTATTAAAAGAAAAGTAGGGGTTTACACGGTTAGCAAGCAAATCTTTTATTGACACTACATTGATAAAACTAGAGGATTCCGAATATCTGACAAAAATAAAACAATGAAATACTAGAAATGTCTACACACTATACACACAATAAGATGTTTCTTTTGTAGATGAACATAATATTGGAGTTGATATTGTTGCAATGTCAGTGTTTAAAATCAAAAGGAAATGTCAAAATTTGGTATTACTATATGAGGGTCTGGATGGGGTTAACAGGATAGAAAATACAAAGATAAAGAATAAAGAAAAATGGACCACAAAAATGAAGAATAGGGAATAATTGGGGTGCTTAAATATAGAATAAAGAAAGTAAAAAAGTCCTGTAGCCTATAATTGCTTACATCCACCTCATTTGAACTTTGGTGGATAGTTGTCTCATTGGCAATCGTACCACATCTTCTTTTTTTATCAAAGATGTTCCTTAAACACAACAAGACAGAAAACACATTACAAAATGGCAATACACTACCACTAAGAGGACACAAATTGGATTTGGCAGGGAAAATAAAGTAGGGGGCCAGAATTTTTTTTTTTGTTGCCGAAATATTCATTTTTCAACTGTTATTAGTCGAGCTTATACTTATATACCCTTTAAAAACAATTACTTCTGCATTTTATTAAGAAGAATATTCATTTTCATCCTGTCTTAGGCAATGATATTTTTTTCAGAAGTTACAAGTAAAATTGAGAATGGAAACGGGGAATGTGTCAAAGAGACAACATCCCGACCAAAGAGCAGAAAACAGCCCAAGGCCACCAATGGGTATTCAACACAGCGAGAAAATCCCGCAGCCGGAGGTGGTCCTCAGCTGGCCCCTAAATAAAATTGTGTACTGGTTCAGTGAAAATGGACGCCACACTAAACTAAAGCGAGAAAATCACGCACCCGGAGGCGGGCTTCAGCTGTCCTCTAAACAAAAAAAGTGTACTAGTTCAGGGAAAATGGACGTCACACTGAACTCCGAAACATATAAATGAATCAATTGTTTTAAAAAAGGCCATGATCCGGCTATTTTTTTTTTTTTTTTCAGATCTCAATTTTCCCCATTTGATTTTAGATAAGTGCATAGATTACATGTAACAAGCCGTTCGTGAAAGAACACACAAATATAAATAATGGTATAAAGTTAAAAAAAATCAAACAAATCATCCATGCATTATATATGTCGAATCAATAAATGCTCAAAGTACTTCAAACTTATGTTCGATTGAGTCCACTCATATTTTGTTTGGACTATAGAATTTAAGTCGCAAGACAAAACAAAAATATATGAGAGAACTATCGCCTATAAAAGTTTTACAAAAGTTTCAAATGTTTTACAAACTTACATTATTTAAAACCCACTGCCCTTTAAGTAAATCTGGTTAATTTGTTTACTGTACTTCATTTTGTGTATGTGCATTTTCGAGATAGATTTCAACTATGATTCAACTATGAATTCTCTCAGTTACAGAAATAAAACGAATTCTCCTGTATCAGGCGCTTTACTATTAAATACAGTCCAAAATATTGATATTTGCAAAGCGAGAAAGCAGCATATTTAAGCAACAAATCTTCATAAACATCAAATGTGTTCATATAAAACGAATAAATGAACAAACAAATAGAAAGACAAAAAATAAATAAAAAAAATTAATCATTTTAACTTATAAAAAAAAATGAAAAATAAATCATTTTAACTTATAAAAAAATGAAAAATAAATCATTTTAACTTATAAAAAAAAATGAAAAATAAATCATTTTAACTTATAAAAAAAATGAAAAAATAAATCATTTTAACTTATAAAAAAAAATGAAAAAATAAATCATTTTAACTAATAAAAAAAAATGAAAAATAAATAATTTTAACTTATAAAAAAAACCCACTAATTTGAAAAAAAAATGTAACTTACTATAACTTTCTCTTGACAGGCTATTTCCAGACGTTTTTTATTCTTATCAAAAAATATGAAAGTGATCTCGTCAATGAGGAGACCAGAAGGTCACAAACAGGACCTTTGCATACGCGTAAAGACGATTATAGAAGGATGTGTCTTATTAAATCTTTATTAAATAAACAGTCGATGAAGGTAAAGGGGTCCCAAACAGGATGTAGACAATTACATGTAATCTTAATCTTAATTATTCGTTATAATCCAGTGTATAATACAAACAGGAAATATTTTTTTTCAGATTTATATGTACCATAGTTTGAAAATTTAATAGAACGATTGTACTCTTGACTATTCAGCTGTACATTGCGTTTGATAATACCGTTGAACGATTGTACTCTTGACTATTCAGATGTACATTACGTTTGAAAATACCATTGAACGATTGTACTCTTGACGATTCAGCTTCACGTTGCGTCTAAAAATACCAGTGAAAAAAACAGCAAATGTAGGTATATGGCGAATTTAACAAAATCTGGTTGGGGAAAAAGAGAAAACTGAAAGTCCTGGCATATCGACTTATGCATAATATAATTCTTTAAAGAAGGCAATTTACCAAACATAGATACAGAAACTCAAATTGGTTATTTTAAACCGTGAATAAAAAAGTATATTTTGCTCAAAGAAAGCTCTCAGTTACTGTCAGTTGTGTTTGTTTAGTTTTATGTTTCTCATGTATTGTGCTTTTGACGTCTATTAAAGTCATTAAACCGATGCTATGAAGTAAGGTTCCTCGTCAAACTGATTTTATCGTGTGCTTTGTCATAAAAATGCGTAAAGGGTTCAGAGGAACCCTGTGTATCAACTAGGATAGCTACTGTCTGTGTAAAAGTGTAATGTTGGCTGTAAAAAGAGAGTCCATTTATCAATGAAATACAGAATTTAAAAAAACTGAATTATTTGTTGGATGCTGTTTCTTGATCTTGAAGATTAGCTTCTGTCAAAGTTTCATAACAATCAAGGTACGATATAAACAAATGTATCGTATCAAAAAAATCCCAGACTGTCAGTAAATGAAGGTAAAAAAAAAACAATCCAAATTTTGCTTCAGACATTATATCGTAATCATAAAAAGTTTTATAAAACTATATGAAGGTTTGACAAAGTAATTGATTTCAAACTTTAACCCGTAACTCTGTCTACTTTTAAACTGTTAAAGTCAATAATTTAGTAAAATAAGGAAAAATGAAAATATGTTTTAAAATTTTGCTCTTGATACTTTCATGACTGAATTTTGCTCATAAAAAAGCTTCTGTCCAACTTATGTAAAATTCAATGAAAGTTTGACAAAACTTCAACATTGGACTGAACCTGAACGTTAACTGTAAAAAAAACTAAGTTCATATATCATTTAAACACAGAAAAATGAAAATAAATATTTTTCTAAATTTTGCTCTAGTCTTTTGATCGTAAAAAGGCTTCTATTCTGCTTAAGTAAAATTAAATGAAAGTTTGACAAATTTATTGATGTTTTAAAAAAAACTTTAATAAAATTGAGAATGGAAATGGGGAATGTGTCAAAGAGACAACAACCCGACCAAACAGCAGAAAACAGCTGACGGTCACCAATGGGTCTTCAACACAGCGAGAAAACCCCGCACGCGGAGGCGGGCTTCAGCTGGCCCCTAAACTAAATGTGTACCACACTTCAGACTGAATCTAAATGTTTACGACACCGAAACCGCCGCCGACGGAATTAAGGATCGCTATGTCTAGCTTTTGCAGGCTCGACAATAAGGATACGATTGACAATGAGACAACTATTCACAACATTGACGTAGGCTTTTGTTGTTCTTTATTCATTGACTGGTCGAGATAAAAACTGAGAGAGTTGAGTACACCGTGTTAATGTTTATATAACATTTGCATTTTGCATAATTTTGTTTTTGGCTGGGCGTTATTTTACCAGTGAGAGGATTTATGTCCCATCCCCTCATTGGACCCCATGATTCGTCCATGTAATCTGTCTTTGTTTTTACTTATATCCTAGTGTTTAATTATTTGATATTGATGTGAGAAATGTTGTACTCATTGTAATATTTAGTCACAACTTGTCCATGCAGACTTTCGTTTAAATGATTGAACCTGTATGTGTTCTCTGTCTTGTTTTACTGCTTTGTGTGTGGGGGCCGGGGATGTTACTTCTGTCTCGTTAAAGAATAAATCGCAATCCAGCAGTTTACAACTTCTTTTTACCCTTTAGATCATATAGATATTCACATGTTAAGGTAGTCGTACATCCCGGATTTCCAATCATTTTTTAGTTTGAGAGCTCCTGTATGTTAGTGAAAAAAAACACGCTGCAGAGGCAATAATTTTATAAAGTGTTAGTTTTTAGATATACATAGCGTTAAGATACGGAATTCTCTGTAAATATCTATATAAAGGTCAATAGATAAACAATTTGACAGCTTGCTTTCTTAGAAATTATTTAATCAATATTAAAATTTTGACAATAAATCTAGTTTTACAAAGATGTATAATACATAATATTTAAAGTTTATATTAGAAAAAAAGCTATGTTTATTTGTAAATGTTTGTCAATGACCTTTTAGTCCTGTGAATTTTCGTTCTACATTCGCATAAATTATTAGGTGAAGGATCTTCTTGTTTTTGGTTCAAAGTGGCATAGACCTTACGATTTTTGTGGAAGGGACACAAGTTCAAGTTGAAAATAAATAACTTTGCACAAGACAGGATGAAAACGAATATTCGTCAACATAAAATGCGCGTAGCAATTATGTTCAAAAGTGAAAATAAATGTTCGCGCCAAAAAATAAGCACGCATAGCAATATATGAAAATGAAAATTCAATCCGAAAAAATCTCCCCATTCCCCTCCTCTCCCGAATATCAAATCAATTTCTAACGTTTTTTTTTATTATTTTAAAAAAAGTTAAAATCTTAATTTGTTATTTCAGCATGAAAGTTTTTATTTTCTGGTCCAACAACGATATGGTACTTGTAGGACCTAGGGTGAAGTATTTTTTTTTCAAGTATAATCGGATCACAGAAAGTCAAATAAATCATGAAAGTATTACAAATATAACAGGAAGTAACTTTGGTTCTAGTAGAATTCGCTAAAACTACATTTATGTAAATTTAAAAGCCGTTTTTTGCATGTTTTTAACTGTTTTCTAACACATGTGTTATATATAGAAGTCTCTGTATTTATCAATGGCTTTTATGTACACTATGGTTAGTATTATATCATTACAGAACCGTGAGCTCTATATGTAGAAATACCACCTCGGCAGTGGTCTCGTCGTAACATGCTCGCCTCGAGTGCCGTTAGGGGGAGGTGGGTCGTGGTATCGAACCCTTGCAGGGTCACTCTAAGACTTGTAATTTTGGGTTTAGGCCATGAAGTCAGTTTGAGTCTTCGACGTTTCGGCCATGGAGCAAGTTCGGTCTTGGTCGTTTCGGCCTTGGACCACCTCGGACATAAAATTAACGTCGTTTCCACAATACATTTACTTTATATAAACAGAGATTTTTTTGTTTGAAATTTCATTTGTATTCCTTTTATCCTTTTATAACTTTAAAAAAAGCAAACTTTATTACACATTTAGTACTACCGTTTAATTGTAATTTATTTAATTAATTAATTCTTTTAATTTATATTTTTTACCACTCAAACTGTCGGTAACATTCATTATCTTATATATAGATATTGTCATATTGAAAAGTATTACGGTTATTTCTTATATTTTAATTAAAACTTTTTATAAGTTTAACAATTTATCGTATTTTTTTACTTATTGATGTTTTATTTAAAAAAAAAAAATCAAAGTTAATTAGTTGATTGCAGATAACACATACGGTTATTTTTCATGATTACTGTGATAATTAGTATACAATGTTTTCCTTTGAAGTTGTAATTGGTTACTTTTCAAAAGAATAATTGTCTTTAAAGAGTGCGACAGTCCCAAGCGGAGCCCAAGCTTATGCGAACTTTGCCTGTTATGGAAAATGATAAAATAATATACTCAATTTGAGACATTCCTTTGATATTCCGCCTTGTACTTATAAAAGCTGAAGGCATGTTCTACAATGATTTATTTCCTCTATTATGTCGTTTCCATGTGCTTACTGTGAGAAGGAGGTTCGTCCTCGACAGCATGCCTTTGAGTGTGAGACTTGTTCTTGTTGGCAGCATCGTCTTTGTAACACAGGTTAGTTGTATTTGATTATTTTGCATTTAAGGAACATTAAAGGATCTTAAAAGGCTTTATATATGTCACATATTTTGGAAAAAGTTTGCAACTTTGGCTCCTTAAACTTTAACTAAAAATTGAAAAAATAATGAATTGATCTGTCATTTTCTAAAAAAAAATTCAAGGTGAAAATTTTTATAGAAAGCGCATAAAATCGACAAAAAAAATAAACGTTCTTAAAGTCTTGAAATTATATCATCATGAAATCTAATATTTCAAATCCGAAGATTTTTTTGTCAAAAAAAAAACTATTCGTTGTTGATACATTAATTTCAGTTTTAATGATGTAAAATAATCTGATGGTGTATGTTAAACATTTTTAGTAACTTGACCTTGGAACAATAATCCCAAGAAATTATTATATAAATGAAGGAATACCCTATCAAATTACTTTCGGAGTCATTTGTAAAACTTTTTTTTTTAATCTTCTTCTTTCTGTAAGTTCCTCCTGTGGTTCGGAGCACATCAATTGCTTAATTTTTACAGTGGGCTCATATAACAAGGAGGAAAATAGCTAAAATCACTCTGGTATTAAATAAAGGCAGTGGCTATTCTGCCGGCACCGGCAAAATAGCAAATTTGCTGTTTTTCCGGTTCTGATTAAGATATCTGAATTCAAGCCGGCAAAATAGCATATTTCTTTAGAAATAATTAACTATTTTGTTTAAATATATGCAAATCAAAGAACTGACTATTATTTCAAAAGCAAATTTAATTTAGATTTTTTAAGCTATGTGATTGACTTTGTTATATTGCATAATGTTTCATCAAATTTTTGATGCAATGAGATGTTTAAATTGTATTTTTTATAACATTTAGTTAAGAAAATATTTTATTCTTATGCATACATGTAGAATTAGACTGACTGATTTTAGAAATAATTTAACTACATGTTTTGATATGATTTCATTGCAACAAATGGATGCTCAATATTATTTTTTTACTTGTTATACATTATTATTTTCACTTTGACTGATAAATGTTTTAAACGATTATATGTTTCTCAAATATTGTTAGCTGTTTTCAATTTTAAATACTGGTATATCAGTAATAATTTGATTCTTTTATGTTGACAGCGCACATTTTCATAGAACTTTTCAAAAGTAAATATTAAATTTCTCTCTTAACAAGGAACCGGCAAAATAACAAATTCACTATTTTGCTGGTGCCGGTAAAATAGCCATTTCTATAGAAATATGCTATTTTGCCGGCTTGAATTAAGATATTTTAATCATTACCGGCAAAATAGCATATTTGCTATTTTGCCGGTGCAGGTGCCGGCAAAATAGCCACTGCCTTAAATAAAAGATAATTATAAAAAGGATTAGTTTTATCAGTATCGTTTTGGTATGTACGTCAGATACGGTACATGTAAAAAATAATCATATTGCCTAGGTTTTTAATTAAACTCCGTTATTTTAATTTAACTCGTAATTGCATGGTTATAGAACATATATGAATTTATGAAATTCAATACGTCTTTTTGTTATCATATATGGTGGTATAATCATTGATCTTTTATTATGTGCTTCAGAATATACTTAGGTCAGGTTTAGGAATTTTTGTCAAATGTTCGGACTCCTTGGGATTTTCCCTACAATACAGGGTAAAATATTTTGCCCCATAACACATTTTTTTTTCATATACGACTTCAATAGCTCATAAAAAGGTCATTTATCAAAATTTATGCAGATTTTAGATCTATTTCTTTTCTTTCGATTTGAGACCCAAAAAATACCAATGCAAATATATGGTAAAAGTCCGAGTCAGCCTTTTCCTGCTAGATATATCGAAAAGGAACTCCATATCCAATCAATATTTTTAGCTTATTTTGTTCCTTAACTAATGCTCATCTGACTTATAGTTCAATTTCAAATTCTAGATTTCTTTAATTTCACCTAAGTACATCCTTAAGTTTGCACGGGAGTATGAACATAAATGAATTTGTTCATGCTTTGCCAAAAATGTAGGTTATATTGTGACATGTGCAAAAATATAATAAAATTGATAGGTCATCGAGATTGTTTAGTGAATAAATGACACAAATGTCATTTTGTATGGATTATACACAGAAAAAAGCGTCATAATATGAATAAAAGATAAACTAAATAATAGAGTTTTGAAATAAAATATGAGAAGACAGCTCTTATTAAAGGCTTTCAGAATATCAAAAGAAAAATTGGGTCACTGTACTTTTTCCTTCTATAACAAGAAATAAAATAATTGCATGAAGATTCCTTTATAAATTATACTTATTCTGAGTTACCCCCTTTTTAATACAAAATAATTGAAAAAAATTGAAATCAAGCAAAACTATAAATATTCTACTTTAAAAAAAAAATGAGTGCATGATAAAATAAACATAGACTACATTAATTTGTTAATCTAAATGCTATTCTTATTAGTAAGCTGCATTCCTGCATTGAAATTTTCTGACCTAATTAAATTGCTAGACCTATTGTGTTCTGCTATTTAACAAATTAAGATTGAGGAAAACACACAAACCATTTTAAACTTCATTTATATTTCAGGTGTTTCACTTGCTGATTATAGAAGACTGATGTACAATGAGGTAGAAATGTTTTTGAGTGTTGTAAATGTTCCCAGTATTAGAATGTGCATCAGAGTGGGAACCAGTTGACGCTGTAGAAGATGAGCAACCTGAGGTAAGTTATAATTCAAATATATTGAGGGTCTTTAAGGTAGATTCACTGTATACCGCCATCTTGGATTGTGCAATAGCAGTATACAATCAGTCTAGTTCTTTGCCTAAATCTGCAAATTTTGAGACAGATTTGCAGTTTATGTGTAAGACTGCTTAATTGCATCAAGAAAAATAGGTGATTCATGGCATTATTAAAAAATGTTTAAACAAAACAAATATTGTTTTTTTAATCAAAGTTTCAATTTGTCCATTTTAGGGAGTAACTCTTATAGTAAAAAAATAAATTAAATGATATATATTTTAAATTTGCAGGATAACTCCTTTATCTTTAAAAATAACGCTCATTGTGTAAAATTCTTATGAAAATGAAAGCACTATTTATTTTTCGTGTAATTTGGGGTTTATTTATTCTATGCAGCGTTCATTTCTGTAATCAGTATTGTATTTTATTTAAACATTTTATTTTCCACAGTTATTTCATTATACTTTTGCACCCATTATTCTCTATTTATACTTTTGGCCATTATTCTCTATTCTGTAAACCCCATCCAGACCTCATATATCATCCATGGATTTCTTTTTAATTTATAACGTAGTTAATAACACGTAATATATTTTACAAAACCTTTGGGTTTCTAATTTAATTTCTTTAAATTTCAATTTCTTTTCATACTTTTCAATTCTTGATTTTTATTATATCGTAATGCTTAACCATGTGACAATAAGTTAATAATAAAGAGATAGTCTTGTTTGCAAATGATCAAATTAAATTACAAGATGATTGGTCGAAAACGATAGGGGCCGACACGGGCCCCGTGTGTGCTAACTTTTCATACACACCTTTTGGTCATTTTCCCAATTGTTTTGTTCATTTTCCCACTTCTTTTTTTCTTCAAGAACTCCAATTGTTTACCCCAATATCCCACATTCCAGAAGTGTGCCATCCCCATCAGCAGACATACGCCTTTGGCAAGAACATAGACACTAATACTATCACTAAGCTAATCGAATAATCCAATTAATCATACACACATATATAAATGAATGAATATTTATAGCATTAACAAAACGTTGATTATGCAAAAATCTATTACAGTATACATAGAACAAATAAACTAGTATGCAGAGATAACTTATTATAAAACATATTTTTGTACAACATTATAATTTGTGATCTCAATTTCATTACAGCCTTTAAATAATTACAAAGTTTCTTTGATAAGCTTTTTGACCCAGCTTTTAACAAACAAACAAAAAAAGCTTTCTCGTATGTGCATGAACAATAAAATCTTAGTAAAAATTACATTTCAGTGCTTTTAAACAGGACAAATCAACACAATATGATAATCATCTTCAATGTTGTTCATTTTACAACATCTATAAAACGACTGTTTCTAGGAACAGTCATAGCGACCTGTTTCTAAATTCAATTTTAAACTTTCACTACGTAATTTGGTAAGTATATTGGTATTAAAATCATATGCAGTGGTATAAATTATCTATTGTAATACTAATTATAATCTAATTCACTACACTGGAAGTTAAACAACCAACAATCAATCAATCCATCAATCCACTACAACATTATTTTAATATTTTAAAGCAAGGATTTGTAAAGTAAGAAAGAAAAATTGGGTCACTGTACTTTTCCTTCTATAACAAGAAATAAAATAATTGCATGAAGATTCCTTTATAAATTATACTTATTCTGAGTTACCCCCCTCCCCCCTTTTAATACAAAAAATTGAGAAAAAAAAAATGAAATCAAGCAAAACTATAAATATTCTACTTTTAAAAAAATGAGTGATAATATAAACATAGACTACATTAATTTGTTATTTAAATGCAAATTCTTATTAGTAAGCTGCATTCCTGCATTGAAATTTGCTGACCTAATTAAATTGCTAGACCTATTGTGTTCTGCTATTTTACAATCTAAGAAGGCGGAAGACACAACAACCATCTTAATCTCCATTTATATTTCAGGTGTTTCACTTGCTGATTATAGAAGACTGATGTACAATGAGGTAGATATGTTTTTTGAGTGTTGTAAATGCTCCCCAGTATTGGAATGTGGTTCAGAGTGGGAACCAGTTGACGCTGTAGAAGATGAGCAACCTGAGGTAAGTTATAATTCAAATATATTGAGGGTCATTAAGGTAGATTCACTGTATACCGCCATCTTGGATTGTGCAATAGCAGTATACAATCAGTCTAGTTCTTTGCCTAAATCTGCAAATTTTGAGACAGATTTGCAATTTATGTGTAAGACTCTTTTAAAATTGTATAAAGAAAAATAGGTGATTCATTGCATTATCCAAAATGTTTAAACAAAACCAAATATTTATTCTTTTATAATCAATTTTTCAACTTGTCTATTTAAGGGAGATAACTCTTATGTTAAAAAAATAATTAAATTAATTATGTTTACTTTAAATTTGTAGGATAATTCCTTTATCTTTAAAAATAACGCTTATTAGGTAAAATTCTTATGAAAATGATAGCATTATTTAATTTTCATGTAATTTGGGGATTTATTTATTCTGTGCAGCGTTCATTTCTGTAATCAGTATTGTATTTTTATTTAAATATTTTATTTTCCACAGTTATTTCATTATACTTTTGCACCCCATTATTCTCTATTTATACTTTTGGGGGCCTCGGTGGCCAGTGGTCTAAGTAGTTACTACTGTAATCACTAGCCAGTCAACACTGAGGTTGTGAGTTCGAACCCCGCTCGTGCGGGTGCACTCGACTCAATCTTAATTGACTAGGATTGTTAGTTTTCCTATCGAAGGTCGGTGGTTTCTCCGGGCACTCCGGCTTCCTCCACCAATAAAACTGGCCGCCACGAAATAGCCCAAAAGCGGTGCTTAAAAGTGGCGTTAAAACACCAAAAATCAATCAAATCATTTATACTTTTGGTCATTATTCTCTATTCTGTAAACCCCATCCAGACCTCATATATCATCCATGGATTTTCTTTTTTTAATTTATAACGTAATAAATAATACGTAATATATTTTTACAAAACGTTTGGGTTTCTAATCTAATTTATTTAAATTTAAATTTGTTTTCATACTTTTCAATTCTTAATTTTCATTCTATCGTAATGCTTAACCATGTGACAATAAGCAAATAATAAAGCGATAGTCTTGTTTGCAATTTATCAAACTAAATTACAAGATGATTGGTTGAAAACGAGAGGGGCCGACACGAGCCCCCATGTGTGCTTATTTTTCAAACCCACCTTTTGGTAATTTTTTCCCCAATTGTTTTGTTCATTTTCCAACTTCTCTTTTTTTCTTCATGGTTTTTGCAGACTCCAATTTTTTACCCCCTATAATATCCCAGAAGAGTGACATCCTTCTCAAAAGACATACGTCTTTGTTAAGAACATAGACACTAATACTATCACTTAGCTAATCTAATAATCCAATTAATCATACACACGTATATAAATGAATGAACAACATTAATTTTGCTTATGCAAAAAAAGGTATACACATCTATTACAATGTCTAGAGAACAAATAAACTATGCAGAGAAAACTTATTATAACACATATTTTTGTGCAACATATAATTTGTGATCGCAATCTCCTTACCGCCTTTAAATAATTACAAAAAATTTCTTTGTTAAGCATTTTGACCCAGCTTTTAACAAAAAAAAAAAATAGCTTTCGTGTATATGTCCATGAACCATAATATTTTAGTAAAACATTACATTTAAGTGCTTTTAAACAGGACAAATCAACACAAAATGATAATCATCTTCAATGTTGTTCATTTTACAACATCTATAAAAACGATTGTTTCTAGGAACATTGTCATAGCGACCTGTTTCTAAATTTAATTTTAAACTTTCACTACGTAATTTGGTAAGTATATTGGTATTAAAATCATATGCAGTGGTATCAATTATCTATTGTAATACTAATTATAATTTAATTCACTACACTGGAAGTTAAACAACCAACAATCAATCAATCAATCAATCAAAAAAATCTACTACAACATTATTATAATATTTTAAAGCAAGGATTTGTAAAGTAAGACTATAACAAATCCTTGTTTAAAGCAAAAATAAAATGAAATAAAATTGAGAATGGAAATAAGGAATGTGTCAAACAGATAACAACCCAACCAAAGAGCAAAAAGCGCCGAAGGTCCCAAACGGGTCTTCAACACAACGAGAAAATCCCGCACCCGGAGGCGGACTTCAGTTTGTCACTAAACAAAAATGTGTACTAGTTCAGTGAAAATGGACAATAAACATTGTTGTAATATTCTGTTTCGACATTTTTTGTTAAAATCTATATGTTAAAAATATGCATGTATTCACCAAATTCGCTTTTGTTTCAGAACGAGAGAGACATCGCTCTGGTTGACGCCCTAGAAAAGTCCCTTGGTCCATTGTCATCCGAAGCAGCAGATGTGTCAATTCCAGACTTATCGTTCAACATTTCTATAGAGTTCGATCGTAAAGTTGTTGAAAGGTATGGTTGTATATAAAATACCATAAAAAAGTTATATATTATTATTTAAAGTATATGGGATGTCTAAATGTTCGACGATATTTATGGTTTTTTAAATTCTGAAGATCTACTTTCAAATCTCAATATAACTACTAAGGGTCATGGACCTTGTTTTTTCATTGAAATAAATTGAAATAAACGAAGTCACTGTCTGTTATATTATAGGTGGGATATATGGAGAACATTTTTATTTCCTTATTGAAGGAACATAAAACGATATACTTGATTGATTAAAACTCAATGAAAGAATTCTTTTCATAAATACTTCTTAAATATCAAAAAGAAATAGGGGGTCACGGCCCTTATTTTTTGAAAAAAAAAAAAAAAATTGTCCTTTCTAATTCAGTATGATCATCTGCCCTTGATTTCTTAAAGATTTGTTTTTTTCTTTCTGAAAACTTAACGTTTAACCGTTTGATAGTTTAAAGTTTAAAGATGTTTTTGTTGCGCATTGAATGATACTTGGTAAAATATTTTTGCAACATGTCCAGAAGGGATGCTCAGAAAAAGAAACCCTCTTAACGAAGGATTGTGATTAGGATCCCCATTTGAAAACATCGAAAAAGGTTTACTTACTATTTATTTTACAGTATATACATATACAATCTTACTATTTATTTTACAATATATACATATACAAAAATAATTTAAAAAAAACACAAACCAGAACTCAGTAATTGATTGATTTTCCTTTTTAGTGACTCCGACGACAGCGACGACTCAGACACTTCAGATTCCTTCATCGAAGACAGACCTGTGACCTTTGAGGTAGTTGACAGTGGTACGACGAGAAACGCAAAGAAATTGGTCAGCAGTGATGGCTATTCATACACAGTAAAGGTACTTAAATAACTACGAATAATGCATTACAACAGTATTGGGGTAGATGGACAGTAAACTTGCTTGTTAAATGCGTTAATTTTATTTCAATTCGTTAAACTAATGCGGCCGTGAAATTGGCGATGAATTTCATTATATTTTAGAATGTTCGGCAATAAACGATAGAAGACAAACGTATTTAAAGCATTATTTTGTAAACAGTCAAATATTTCAAAAGTCCAAGATATAATGAACAGCAACAACCCGTCTGAACTAAGCAAGTTGTTCAAATTTATACAAATATTAATTAATGAATGCCTAGAATCTCCTGGGTAACCACTTTATGTCTTAACTTTACATTTGAGGGTTCAAATTTCTTGAAATTCTTATATTTTTGTCAAGGACGTCTATTAGATTATGCGTCCTTATTTTCGTCAACAGGTCAAAGAATTTATTTTTCAAATTTTTTGAAAATTAAACAAGCCAAATCTATTCTAGTCAAAGTGTTGGTACCCTCATTAAACGCTAACCTTATATATATATATACCAATAAAAAACCTTATTTATTTCAGAATGCTACATCACGTACCATCAACTGGAGATGCAGTGTTCGCAACAAGACTATCTCATGTAAAGCAACTGTCGCACAGAGGGGCCAGAACTTTATTCGAGGAGTTAAACCACACATCCACCCTAATGACCCTGGTGTTGTAAAAAAGACAAAGATAAGAGCTGAGGTAATTTATAAAGACATTGTAAATATTTATATAAAATATCTGTTATTGGTTAATCTTTTAATGTTTCTGATTCATATACTCTTGACATTTCAATGATTAATAATAAGATAGCTCAAATTTAAAATAAGGAGATGTGGTATGATTGCCAATGAGTATCCATTAGAGACCAATGTTTACCATCTATAGGTCACTGTACGACCTTTAACAATGAGCACAACTCTTATAATTTTTAATTAAATGTGAAGCAATTATACATTTTTTATGCCTGGACAAAATGACACAAAATGGCGGCTTGCTACGTCACAAAAGTCACGTGATGTCTTATATACTTAGTTAAATATTCTTGATCTTTTCAGGTCATGACAGAAGCTGCTGCCCATGCCTACAAGTCTGCTGGTGACATTGTAAAAGAGAAAATGCACAACAACATCAGTGGCGAAGACTTCAACCTCATCAACCCTAACAACGTTACCAGAGCAATCAACAGACTTCGACAGGAGCGCCGTCTAAAGGAACCTAGAGATTTAAATTTGAGGTAATTGATTAAGGCTAAGATTTGTCAATAACACAATTGTTTATATTTTATTCTTTTAATAAGGTAAACGTAGATGTTACGTATAACGGGGTCACCGTACGACCTTCAACAATGAGCAATACCCACACATATGTTATTGGTTGAATATGAAATATCAATAGATCATTATACTAGAGAACACACAACAGCTTTCATATACAATAAAATTAAGCGTTTGACATTTTTTATTTCATTGTTAATAAGTTTGACATTTGGAGTTAAGTGTGGCGTCCATTTTCACTGAACCAGTACACAATTTTATTTAGGGGCCAGCTGAGGACCACCTCCGGCTGCGGGATTTTCTCGCTGCGTTGAAGACCCATTGGTGGCCTTCGGCTGTTATCTGCTCTTTGGTCGGGTTGTTGTCTCTTTGACATATTCCCCATTTCCATTCTCAATTTTATTTATATATTTTATTGCTAATATTTTTGACATTCTTTATTTTATTTTGTTTATATTCTAACTTTTCAATTTGCTTTGAAAATAATCATATGCTTGTGAAAAGGCAGAATGGAATACATAGAGAATATCATATGGCTTTTTCAATATCACATCTATATCAACCCGAGACGCCAATTTAATCTCAAGAGCTCTGTATTTACTACATGTACTAAGTATATAATAAATGCATGTACTGATAATTAAGTTACGGATTTTGTATATACGGCAACGTCATTATATTTTTTTGGTTTTAATCCTATAGGTTGGCATAGGTGCTAAGATGGTAAAGCATGCCAGGTCCAACTACAATTCTACAGTATGATATCGGTTATTTGTATTCATTAACAGTCTTCATTCGTCACAACTCGGCCGATTCCCTACCTTCTTCTAAGATAGAAGAAGAGTAGCGGATTCACCAGAGGATTGCCGATTGCAGCAGTCCTGAGCCATCAGATATACCAGACAACACAGAATCTGCCTCCGATTGAATGAACTAAACATGTTATTGATTGTATATTTTTGTATATTTTTTCTCTCTGTTTAAACGACAAAGTCTAGTGCTTTCTTTATGTGCTATATTTCTGTAACCAATTGGCCGAACTGAACATTGACAACCATACACTTACATGTATATGTTTGTGTATTCTGCATTTGTTTTAAATACATAAAAGTCTAGTGCTTTATCTAATTTTATCTGTAACCATTCCAATTGTTCTTATTATTTATTGTCATTTGATGGTGATAAAATAAAGATATGCAATACACTCATTTTCTTTTTTTCAAATTGTTCATGTAGCGTGTATAGATAGGGGTGGGGGTAATATACCCGTAACAGCAACCTCACCATTAAAAAATATAGTCAACTTTATAATAGTCCCAGTGTTCAGTCGGTCATGGTTAGGTTAGGTTACTTCCCAGAACGATTGCCTCAGTTTAAATCTATATTGTAAGTCAAACCATGGAAGTATTATATCAACAAAGAAAACAAATACAAATTAAGTAAAACAATTACTACATCGTCAAGGAATTCCGGCTATTATAAAATAAGAAGCTGTGGTTTGATTGTCAATTAGACAACTCCACAAGAGAGCAAATGACATAGAAGTTAACAACTATAATAGGTCACCTTACGGCCCCAACAACGAGCAAAACACAAGCTCTTTATCTGGGTCTTGTTGCGACTTTTCTTACACTGCATCGTTTTATCTTTATTTTAAAGAAAGAGTTATCATTTAAAAATAAAAAATATTCATCATCATCATCATACTTTATTTCCTACTATAGGAGATTGACAACATGCATATATATTATACAATTATAAAGTTTTGAAATTATAAAATAGAGATGTCACGTAATGTTTTGGATGGAAAAGTATTTACAGTCTAAAGTATTTTAGAAAGGAAAATCCTTCGTTGAGGACTTCCAAACAATGCTCTGGTGTTAAAAGTCCCAGAGAGCTTCCTGATTGCCAAGCAGAAAGCAAGACATGTTCTCGTCTGATTTTGAAACCAGTGTGTATACGAAATTGACACTAGTCAATTCTGATAATCTCTTATATAGCAAGTGTCTTTGTGTTTGAAGTTCTGTGCACAGACTAATTTGATGGTTAAGTGTATCTTGAACAAAGTGTCCACACAAGTTGCAGTTTCCGCTAGTCGGGGGAGTAGTCCAAAGTTTAGCTACATGTTTCATGTTTCGCGGTTAGAAGTCTGCCAGTAATTTTTGCATATTGCCACAGGAAATCATAGCCATTGTTTTCAGACAATCTTAGAAATCTTATAAACTCGTTGTCACTACGCATTCGCTCTTCCTTTTGAAGTCTCTCATTCAGGTTAATCGCACTATTGACAATGATTTTCCACTGAAATTTGGTTGGGAAACTGCCCGTAAACATATAGCTATTCAAAAAATTCAAAAGTGAATATTTTGATAAAATGTTAATTACATCTGGGATGAATCCATATTGTTTTCTACAGGTATCTCCGAAAAACTGATAAAGTCTATAAATGAAAATTTGTTTGGTTAGTGATTCGGCCTTCATTATGTAGGAACATCAATTTCCATTTTTCCACTAATATAGGTAGTCTCTCAAGGTTGGTCATCGATTCACACATATCTGACCGTGTTCGTTTAGGGAAGCCTTGAATATGTTTAACAATGAAATGCTGGAAAGTTTCAAGACACCTTATGTCTTTTGGTTTTATCCCATTCCAAAGCTCACATCCGTAAAGTACCGCATAACGATTTTATTGTAGAGGCCACACACAGTTAACGGATTTAACAAACAAGATCCAGTACCGGCTATAGCAAAATAAGCATTGCGACCCTTCCTACATGAATGCTGAATATCTGTGCTCGGTGATAAGTCAAAAGTAAAATCACAAAATACTGAACTCCGAGGAAAATTCAAAAGGAAAGTACCTAATCAAATGGCAAAATCAAAAGCTCAAACACATCAAACGAATGGATAACAATTGTCATATTCCTGACTTGGTACAGGCATTTTCTTATGTACAAAATGGTGGATTGAACCTGGTTTTATAGCTAGTTAAACCTCTCACTTGTATGACAGTCGCATCAAATTCCATTATATTGACAACGATGTGTGAACAAAACAAACAAAAACAATAGGTAAAATGTCACAAATAGGGGTAAATAGTCTAATTCGGTAGGTCACATTCGTGAAAAGGGAACGGGATTGTAGTTACGATATAAGGAACATATCCGATATCATCTGTGAAACGGATATTCCATAACGGTCAACCAACTCGTGATGCCGTCCTTAATATTCCAAGGTGCTTGGTCTCAGTTGAAACGTTAACACTAGTATCACCTAGATTGAATACATGGTCTAATTCATTTATGTAGCACATGATAACAGCTTTTAGAGGATTAAGCTCAAATCTCCATTTAAGTGAATAATCGTACACACAATTCAACAGAATTTGGAGTCTTTGTGAAGTACCAATACAAACTACATCGTCAGCAAATGATGGATTACTTGTACGAATATTTGAAATATTTGCGGTTCCAACTAATTCTAATTCATTTAATAGGTCATTAATGTAAACCAAGTAAAGAAGAGTCGATAGTACACCACCTTGTCTGACGCCCTGTTGGACTTTGAAGGGTACTGATACGTGTTCATTGACGTAAACGGCACTTGTTATATCATTATAACAATCAGAAATCACTTGTAATGCTTTACTATTTATCCCAAGTTGGTACAGTTTGTAAATTAGGCCGCTATGCCACACCGTATCAAACGCACGGGAACTGTCCAAAAACGCAACGTACAATTTGCATCCTAATTCTAAAAGGTTATATATAGTTTCTTGGAAGTTGAAGGAGGCAGTGATACAGCTAAGTCCATTTAGAAAACCTTGTTGTTGTGAATTGGGGAACAAATCATTTTTCAAAGAGGTTAATAGTCGCTTCTTTAATACAGTTTCGAACAGCTTATACAGTATTGGCAATAGCGATATAGGACGATAATTTTCGGGCGCTTGTTTGCACTTTCCATTACCTTTATACAATGGAATCAATATGTCATGCTTCCAACACAAAGGAATACGACCGAATCGAATCACTGCATTAAAAATACGGAGAATGACTGTATGTAGTTTAGGAGCTACCATTTGATTTTAGGGGGCTTGGATGAAAAATTTTGTCCTGCTTTTTTTTAGTTGTAATCTCTGTCCTGCCTTTTTATTTTCCTCTATTCGGTCCTGCCTTTTTTTTAATTTATCCTGACTTTTTTTACCTAAATTGTCATTTTGCACGTGTCTCATCCTGACTTTTTTTTAACTCAAAACTCCTGTCCTGCCTATTTTTTCAAATTTCATCCTAGCCCCCCCATCAAAATCAAATGGTAGCTCCATTACTTCCACTGTATCTCACATGTTCGTTTTGCAGCTTGTCATATCCAGGTGCCTTTCGTAGCTTGAGGTTTCTAATCACTGTTTCGATTTCATACATGGTTATTTCACCTCCTGGGAGGAGGCCATTATTTGTTGCACATGACTCGAGTCACATAGGCCTTGAAATCACTGTCAAATTTAGCGTTTTCGGTTGGTGTATAAACGTCTGCATAAAAGTCAGCAAAAGCATTTGAAATATCTTTTGAAGATTTACATTGTCGGTTGTGATGTAGTATTTCCGAAATTTGGTTGGTTTTACGGTTTTTCTGACGGGATATTAAGCGCCAAAAGAGTCTAACATCACACCCGGCTGCTTCGTCGATTTCACGGTAAGTATTGTCCATGTAGGCGTTATATGCAAAACGTTGACGATTCCGAAATTCGTTATTCGCAGATTTGTATTCGACGTAAGAAGGAAAGTTCACCCCTCAGGGTCTGCCCTGGTTAAGCCATTTCCTGCGAGCAAAACGTTCAGCTGTATGTGCTTGTTTTACTTCATCTGACCAATACGGCTTAGTTTTGGGATTAAAGCTACCCGACGGTATTGTTATATTTGCACAGTCTTTCAATTTATCGGTAAGTTTGCTAGCTATTGTATCTAAATCGGACTATTTACTTCATGGCAAGTCCAAGAGCTCAACTGCTATTTTATTTGTAAGTTCGTTGTATGCATCAATAGATATAGGAAGATGTGGTGTGAGTGCCAATGAGACAACTCTCCATCCAAATAACAATTTATAAAAGTAAACCATTATAGGTCAATGTACGGCCTTCAACACGGAGCCTTGGCTCATACCGAACAACAAGCTATAAAGGGCCCCAAAAGTACTAGTGTAAAACCATTCAAACGGTAAAACCAACGATCAAGACTACTTTCCGATGCTTTGCGCCACGACGGCCAAACAGTATTGCAACCATTTGTTGAATTGTCAACATACGGTATACTCAGTTGCAGGAAAACAGGTAGGTGATCCGAAGTAAGACTTAATTAATGTTCCTTCGGGAATATTTTCACAAGAAATTACGTCACCAGCTAATTTCTCGCTGACCAATAAATAATCCAGTAAAGTTCGAGTTGGAATATACGTGAATGATGGAGTATCACAAAGCCTGCTTGCATTAAGGCCAACTAAAATTAATTAGTAGATTTTCATCCATATTTTTGAAAAAAATGGGGCGGGTGGGAGGATTTTATTTTTTAAAATTTATTTCATGTGAAACCCTCTTGTGACGTGTTCTTCATATATATGCAAGTGTTTTAAGCTTATATCATGTATATCGATACATGTATAAGGAATCTTACATAATTTTTCAAATTCTTAAATAAATATCTCTGGTTAGCAACCACTGTTCTACATGTAATTGCCGCTTTAGAAACCCATTGATAAACGTTGGACTACCTACACTGAATTTATTTTGCTTTCTAAGCGATGGTTTGTAGTCCCCATAACATGAAGCAAATGTTTTGGTATGCAAAACAAATATTATGAGTACAGAATAAAATGAAAACTCAAATAGTGTTGAAAATAATAGGGTTGGTGCCAATGCAAGATGCAAATATAATTACAATGTAAAACTTGAAAAAGTTGTTGAATGACTCTATTAAGGGTATTGGGACAGAGGGTGTTCACTGTGCTGTTTTTCAACAAAAAAACGAAAGCCATGCCATGATGGGTAAATCTAAGGGATTGCTATAATAAAATACGTAAGTTTGTAGACTTTTTGAACTCAATATACGGTCATAATCCTAACAAGTTCGTGCTTGTGTCAATTTCTTTAATCCAGTCATGTTTTATTGTAACAATGTGTTCCACGATTCTTGCGCTTTGGATATCGTTCACAGTCCAAATTTCCTTTATACACTAAGTCATTGTATAAATAAAAATATCCACGGTTTTTTAATCTCAGAATATGTGTGACGTACCGCGATTTGCGTTCTTGGACACAGCGTATTATGTACTCTTAACCCGAATATTTCATGCACTTCTCGTAAGTAAGTAAGTAAGTAATACGAAAACCGAAATTTGAAACAGGTAGTTTTGAATGAAACGAAATTATCGACGGTTACCGGTAACGGAAATGAACAAAATCCGGAAATCGTAAATTTTTCAAAATGAAAAAAGTCGGGGCGGGACGATTTCAGAGGGGCGGGCGGGGATGAAAATCTATCAATTAATTTTAATTTGCCTAACCGGGACAATGTTATTCCTTAATATGAAATATGAAAATATGATTGATTTGTTCACATTAGTTCGTTCAAGGTCGGTTACTCTGCAACTAGTGTTGAAATCACCGGCTACAATTACGGGACCAAAGTTTGAGCAGTTGCTGACATAATCTTCATCAATGTTCATTTCATATTTGTAATTCTGCATATTACTGTCTGCTGGTAAGTAGACCGAGAAAACAAATATAGAGTAGTTTTCGTTACACTGTATTTCAATTCCTAGTAATCTTTCAGAGACGGGACAGTTAATTGGTTTTATGTTGAACTTTAATGTTTTCTTGTACATAATTGCAACGCCACCTTTTCCACATTTACTGGTTTCAATGTATATATTATAATATAATATAAAGGCAGTGTGTCGTTTGTTTGGCTTTTTTCCTGTTCCGGCTTTTTGTGGCACATATTTTTATTATCCAACAATATACCAATAACATTTAATTAACATCTATAATTTAGACGAAACTGTAGGAAAATATTCCTTCTTTAAAATGACTAAAATGACATCTCATTTTAACACTTTGTTCTTTTGTTCTTTTCAACATTTCAAAAATTCGTATTACACTGCCAGATTAAAAAAACGTTTTGAAAGAATAATGAAATTCCATCCAAACTGAAATTTTGAAAATCGTAGAAAAGTTAGAAATTTTCCAGAAACATAAAAAAGCGTCCATATTCTAGGATAATGTTTCGGCAACATGATGATATCAACATTTTTTCTGCCTTTCATGGTTATCATGTCTTTATAAAAAAATCAAATCACTATTTTTTTGGGTTTGTAATCATGCATTATCGCTCTGCGGGAGTCCCGATGGATCTTCAGCCACGTTTCCATGCCTTATAAATATATAATATTCTTGCTTGAATTTTGTAAGCAATTTCACATTTGTCTCATTTCTTAATAATGAAATACTAAGGACGTATGAGGCTCTGAATGAGGTTCCTTCATTTTCGTTATTTTTTTTTCTCATTTTCTCTATTCTTTATATTGTGGCATATTTAAGATTATTTTCTTTTCTTTATTTCAAATTGCCTTATTTCTCTATTCTTTTGTTTTTGGCCCATTTATCTACAGATTTGGCCCATTATTTCCTAGTCTGTAAACCCAACCCAGATCCTCATGTGGATATTAGGGAGCTACCATTTGATTTTTATTGGAGGGCTAGGATGAAATTTGAAAAAAAAGGCAGGACAGGAGTTTTGAGTAAAAAAAAGGCAGGATGAGCAACTTGGTAAAAAAAAAAGGCAGGATGACAATTTGTGTAAAAAAATCAGGATAAACTAGTGAAAAAAAAAGGCAGGACCGAATAGAGTAAAAAATAAAAAGGCAGGACAGAGATTACAACTAAAAAAAAAGCAGGACAAAATTTTTCATCCTAGCCCCCCATAAAAATCAAATGGTAGCTCGCTAATCAGATCATTGCCAAGTAGAAAGAATTAAAATTTTAGACAAAAGTGTACACTCTGAAATATCTCCCCTGCTTTACTGACCATTGATTTTATGTTGATAGTCCTATATAGATATAAAATTTTACTACAAGTATCACGTTAACTTAACATGATCAAATAAAATGAGGTCAAGGTCAGATAAACCAAGCTAGAAATACATGTACACCTTACAATCATTCCATTCACCAAATATAGTTGACCTTATAGTATACAAGACAGAACAAACCATGAAAACTTTATATTGACCATTGAACCATAGAAATGAGGTCAAGGTCAGATGTACCCTGTCGGACAGACATGTATACCTTTAAATATAGTGGACTTATTGCATATAGTATCTAAGAAACAAACTCAACCAGGAAAACTAAACATTGACCTATGATGAAAATGAGGTCAAAGTCAAATAAAACCTGCCAGAATGACATATATGTATCGTAAAATATTTCCATACACCAATTATAGTTAACCTAATGCATACAGTATTAGAAAAACTGACCAAAACACAAAAACTAAACTTTAACCACTCAACCATGAGGTCAAGCTTAGATGACACCTACCAGTTGGACATGTACACCTTACAATCATTCCATACACCAAATAAAGTAGACCTACTTCTTATAGTATCTGAAATCGTATTCATATTGTATCAATGAAATGAGGTTGAGGTCAAGTGAAAACTGTCTGACAGGCATGAGAACATTATAGGGTATGCCAGGAACATATATATTGACATTGATATACTGTTCCCAGGGTACGCACATACCAAATATAGTTAACCTTTTACTTATAAGAGAGAAATTAAGATTACAAATAAATGGGGAATGTGTCCATGGGACACAGATGATGCCCCCACTTGCATATCATATAAAGTTATAAAGGGACATAACTGAAGAACGGTAAAAGTGACGCTACCCAAATTTGTACTTGATCTGAGTGTTGTGGTAATAAGTATTTTGTATAAGTTTCATAACATTTGGTTGAGGCTAACTCAAGTTAGAGAATGGAAACCAAAAAATCAGCAATTTTTCCATTTGTGAAGGGGCATAACTCTAGAACAGTAAAAAAGACACCACCAAAATTCAACCTTGATCTGTATTTTGTGGTAATAAGCATTGTGTATAAGTTTCATAACATTTGGTTGAGGCTAACTAAGTAAGAGAACGGAAACCAAAAATTCAGCAATTTTTCCATTTGTAAAGGGGCATAACACTAGAACAGTAAAAGTGACACCACCAAAATTCAAACTTGATCTGTATTTTGTGGTAATAAGCATTGTGTATAAGTTTCATAACATTTGGTTGAGGCAAACTAAAGTTAAGAGAACGGAAACGAAAAATTCAGCAATTTTTCCATTTGTAAAGAGGAATAACTCTAGAACCGTAAAAGTGACGCCACCAAAATTCAAACTTGATCTGTGTTTTGTAGTAATAAGCATTTTGTATAAATTTCATAACATTTGTTTGAGGCAAACTAAAAGTTAGAGAACGGAAACAAACTTTGGGATACGGACGGCCAAGGGTAAAACTTAATGCCCCCTATGGTGGGGGCATAAAAATCTAAACTTCTTTTTTCAAGTAGTCACTGAATCATAAAAATGAGGTAAAGGATAATGGACATATGACAGACGAAAACTTCATAACATAAGGCATCTATATACAAGTATGAAGCATCCATTTCATGTAGTAAGATAACACCACTGTTGCTGCTGCCACCGGATCACTATCCTTATGTATTGCTTTCTGTGACAGAAGTTGCAGGCTCGACCAACATTGAAATGATTGGCATTCATGAAAAATTCAAATATTTCAGGCATTAGAAAGCTACAACTAGAGTCATATAACATATCTTTTAATAAAGTTTGTTTTAAAACATAGTAACAATATATAATCATTATATGCAATAAACTCAAATCTCATGTGAACATATCTTGCTGAAGTACAAAATACGATTGTAATCTCACCGTTCAGAAAATTTGACTTATAATACTGCATTTCTTTGGAAAGGACAAGGTTCACTTTAGGCCTAATATAGCTTTGAATTTCAATTTAATCATAAAATTTCAAAATGGCCATAATTTGGTTCTTAAATGAATCTTTTCCAATAGCCTTCATTACTTTGTTAAAATAAATCTCTTTATAAGAATACATTCTTGGCTTCAAAATCAGCACATTTTGGATATATTGTCAAAATACGATCATTTTATGCATTTTTTTTTTACCTAAATGCTTGAGGAAACCCTCGGACGCAACCTGGACCCAAAATGTTCTGTAACCAAAAGTTGCCAAAGAAGATATTGAACCACTAGACACAAACACTTTCTGGATCATGGGTGGCAGCCAAAGTAAATTATGCTTAAAACTGTTAAGAATTATTGAAAATATGACCAAAACTGACGTTACAACACAAATAATACATATTTAAGGAGTCAATACTTTGTCATTTTTAATGTGATGTGCCAAAATGAAGTTATTTTGTATTAATAGTAATATCACACTATGTGAAATTTGTAATATTTTGGCCTGATTAAAAAAACATCAAAATCTTAGGGCCAATTTTAACCTTCCATGAACAAAGTCCTTTATTCTAAGCTTAATAATAAATCAATCTGATTAGAAAACAGATCCTGTTTCAATGCTTTGCTTAGGGAACGACCATTTAACTTCAAGGTAGTGGGGGGTTATGGTATTTTCCTAAAAAAATATTCTCATCCACTATTTGATGAAAAAAATATTGTGGTCAAGCAGATGACAAAAAAAAAATATTCTGAATCTAGATTTTCCCCCTTTCTTATAGTGTTAAATTTTGAAAAAATTAATTTGATTGATAGCATCGAAAAACAAAAAAAAAATGTTCCTGCTTTGTGCGAAAAAAAAAATTTCTGACTCAGACAAAAAACCATAACCCCCTTGAAGTTAAATGGTTGCTCCCTTACGAGGATCTGACAACTTTCCATTTTACTTTCTGTTCTGGTTATTATTACAAGAGCCAATGAAAGTCCTGCCTACAAATTGATGAAGGTGTGTACCACAATGACAAAATCAGAGGATTCTGAAAGATCTATAAAACAGAGTGTAGAATGGATCAGTGTCAGATCCTCGTAAACAAAGCATGGACACAGGATCTGTATTTAAATCAGATTGAATAATGAAAATATATACCGGTCACATTGTGCAGTACCCAGTGAAGACAAAGTTGCCATTGTCTCACAGTACATAGGTTCTTATCCTATTATATTGAAGATCTAAAATTGTTGGAAATGTTTTCAATGGAATATATATTCAAAGCTCTGTTTGGTCTGGACTATTCAATTAAGAAAATATAAAATAAAAATTATTAAAAAAAAACAAGAATATGTTAAATACACTGTTAATAAATAGAAGACAAATATTTGGTTACATTATAATGAGAAAGATTAAATTACAATTTCAATCTTATGATGCACTACAAAATGGACCATTTCCACAATAAAAATTAAGTCGTTTGAAAATATGAATGATCATAGCCCCAGGATGATTATTCTAAAAACAGAACAAACATTTTGTAAAAAACTTGAAACACAGATAAAGCTATACACAATTATGCATAAAATGAGATCTTTTATCCCACTGCCCAAACTAACCAATTATAAATTGGTAAACCAACAATTAACAAAATAAAGAGCTGCACCATCAGCCCATGATACGCCCGTCGCTTTTTCAAACTTCTCAATGTCATAAAATGAAAGGATATGGAGTAAATATACATGGGACAAAATCACACACAATACATAGAAAACATAGAAAATTATCAATGAACAGGGCTTTTATTCCTGTTCTTCATCTTGACAGTTGATGTAGGGTCTTCAACAATGAACAAATCATTCATACCCTACAACAAGGTCAAGACTGCCCCTAGCGTCGACTTCAGCGGTACTATTGATAAAAATAAAGTAATTTTGAAAACATAGATCGCCACTAAAATATGCCTTGAAGTTACACATGTTGGGAGCGGTCAATGAATTACATAATTTATAATTACGGGCGAGGTTTTTGAACATATATTTGTCATACATTGCCCAACAAAAGACCAATAATTTCGAAACAACAAATGATAGACAATACATATAAAACTAAACAACAAATGAAAAACTGCTTTAAGCACTTTTGAGTTTTTGCGAGAAAATGGGAAAACCCCCCTTTTTTAATGAAAAACACCCCATAACTCGGACACATGAAATCTAAAATTTATAAAAATCAAAATTGCGCTAATGTCAATAGATATAAACAATTCACCAAAGTTTCATGCAAATTGGTTAAAGCGTTTTTGAATTATTGTCCGACATGTTGACAACAGAGGGACAGACGGATTGACAGAGGGACAAAAGTCTCAGGACCAAAAGCAGACAGGCCAACTATCCCGATTTATGGGGATATCCCCATGAGAGGTGTTGACCTGAATTTTGAAATTTTTATTTTACAAACTGAACACCTAAAACAGGCATTCAAATGAGTTAAAAGGGTATTTAAGGGGCTAGGATGAAAATTTTGTCCTGGATTTTTTTAGTTGTAATCTCTGTCCTGCCTTTTTTTTTAATTAGTTTATCCTGACTTTTTACATAGATTGTCTTATTTTCACTCTATTCAGTCTTTATTTTCTTTTATTAGTTTATCAACCCTCATTTGTGACTTTCCATCATGTGACTTTTTGTCACCATCATGTGACTTTTTGTCACATGACTAGACAAATGCTAGATAATGAACTTTCAAGGTTTTTTTTCGAAATTGTTGTTAGCTGATTGCAGTATATGTCAAAGTAAGCAAACAGATTGAGTATTAGATGTACATGTATTGTGGATTCAATTTTATTCATGGGGTACCAATTTTTTGTGGATTCATTTTATTCATTGCGTTCCAATTTTAGGATTCAATTTTATTCATTGGGTTTCAATTTTTTGCGGAATTCATGGGTATAGGTGAACTGAGAATGCAACTGTCCAATGAAATACAAATCGTCTAAAGGTTTGAATGCAAAATTTTAAAAACCAAGAACAAAAGTATTCCAAAAAAACCTAATTTTTCCTGATATTCCAAAAATTGTTACCCCAGAAAATAAATGAATTCACAGTATATCAAACAAATTGCAATAAACAATAAGAGAAATGAGTTAATAGACATGCATGATAAACAATTTCAGTAATATTTAAAACAAAATTTATAAGAAATCTTACAAAAGATACCGGGTAGTTATACAAGATATTTTAATGAGCCAATTATGGCGCCCATTGGTGATCAGATAACAGTAATCATTCATTAAAAAGACATACATATCAAACACAATTAAAATCTTTGATTAACAATCACTCAGCAAGAATGAAATGACAAAATAATGGAAAAAAGAAACAAAATATAAGCATGTCAAGATGCACAATATCAAAATAACAACATATTTTTTTTTAATTTGTAGTACATGTAATAACATTATTACCTTACACGAAACCATTACCCATTCATCAAGTCTATACTAAATCATTCTTCAATTAATTTGTTCTATGCTTAATCACGTTAATGTAAAGCGTAGTAAACATATAATGTAATAATATATAGACCTCAATTCAATGGCACAATATGTTGGCAAGAAGACTTTGAAGAAAAAAAATATGTCTGTCCATGAATACTGTATATTGGTTATTATAATTACAGTCTACCGGTAATTTTATTACTTTCACCAATACAAAAATTGCCAAAAAAATTGCTAAACAAAAATTCCTTACATTATAATAAATTTCTAATCATAAAAGTACTTTCATAAAGGTAAAAGTTAAACATGACAAGAATTAAATTCACCCTTTTCTTCTGCAAATCACTAACAAATTTCCCCAAATACAGTAATCATGGGAACTGTTCACTGCTGTCAATGAATTAAGTATCAAATTACTGAAAACCTTTCAACAAATATTTGAAACAAATAATGTTTGTCTCTTTCAAACCATTATATACAGTATTAAAAACTCCATATCTATAAATGAAAATAATGGATAGGAAATATAAAATACTGTCATTTACATTCATTGAAAGAAAATGTAAAATTGCACACACAAAAAAAAGACTTTGATGTCATTTGTGATAAGAACAAAACATTCACCACTCCAGAAACTGACCATTTATTGGAAATTTCTTATTAAAAAGTAAAACAAAACAAGAAACAAGACAATAAACAAACAAACACCGTAACAGCAAAAAAAAAAAAAAAAAAAAATATTTACAATAAAATGCTGTAGTAATAAATTTTGGATTTCATTAAAGAAACATGAGGATAATAAACAGCATCTTAAAGGGGCACTAGCTACGAGATATGAAAAAAAAATTAAAATATGATTTTTTTTGTTCAATCATTAATGAAAGTTAATAGTGAAATAATAATACGCTTTTAGCAGCAAATGTGGATCAATTTTGTCAAAATAAGCAAAGAAACAGCGCTGATGAATACCCATTGGTGGCCTTCGGCTCTTGTTTGCTCTTTGAGTCGGGTTGCTGTCTCTTTGACATTTTCCCTATTTCCATTCTCAATTTTATTCACTTGCAAGTGATTAATTCCACCTCATTGAAATTGATTGAATCTGTATTCATGTAACCTTCAATTTAACCCCTTAACTAGAGATGGGTTATACATGAATTATGGGTGTTCAGTTATTAAAAGGAAAAGAATGTCAACTTTGAAAGTGAAACATGGGTAAATCATTTGATTGACTGATTCGATCCACAAAAACTCATTCTAATACAGGTAAAACGATGATTAACATATACTTTTAACCTATAATATGAAATCAAACAGACCTAGAAAATCCAATTGCATGGGTTTGCTATCTATTTATATCTATATTTATGTTTATATCGGATTGTATGACCGTCGACAGTCTTCGGAGGTCACCTCGATGGTTATTTAGATGGCGTCTAGACTAAAATACACACAAAATTCTGATACATATTAATGAGCCCATGCATCATAAACTGTTTATTTTAGACGTTTTATAATTTGAATATATGTTTTAGTATGTTATAAATCAAATATGAAAATTTGAATCAAATCAGTGAACATGAATTTGACAGCCAAGGCCCCTTTAATTAGCTGTAATATTATATGATATAGGTGTATAGATTTGTTGTAGTTGCAGTTTTGATCATAAATTCTACCACCACATCAAGTGTGATATGATATATAGTTCAATTTAAAATTTCTCTGTCCAGAGATGGCAAAATACCATGAGGGTCTAGATGGGGTTTACAGAATAGAGACAAATGGGCAAAAAGTGCACAATATAAAGTGCCTAAAATATAAATAGTAGAGAACAAGAATGTGTCCATAGTACACAGATGTCCCACCTGCACTATCATTTTCTATGTTCAGTGGACCGTGAAATTGGGAACAAAACTCTAATTTGGCATTAAAATTAGAAAGATCATATCATAGGGAACATGTGTACTAAGTTTCAAATTGATTGGACTTCAACTTCATCAAAAACTACATTGACCAAAAACTTTAACCTGAAGCGGGACAGACAGATGGACGGAGAAACGGACAGATGAAAGAACGGAGGCACAGACCGAAAACATAATGCCCCTCTACTATCGTAGGTGGGGCATAAAAATGGACTAAAATAATGATATAGAATAATGGGATGCTAAAATATAAAGAATAGAAAAAATTGGATAAAAATATTAAAGAAGGATCCAAATCCACACCCTCACCATATTGCACGAGAATAGGTGGTGGAATCTGTTTCTCTAATGATTTTTACATGATATGTACACAATTTTTATTTTTATTTTTCAATGATAAGCAAACGCGGTGTTCTTACTATGAGAAGTCATCTTATTTAGTCAGTCTTCGGAGGTCACCTCGATGGTTAATTAGATGGCGTCTAGATATATATATATTTACATTACCAATGATCAAGAAGAACTCAGAAAAAAACTAATCAACAGCTTTGGGAAAGTATAAAGGTTAAGAGTTAGAGAAAAATTAAAACACAATTAAGGTGGTACATAACAATACAGGGAGATAACTCTTTAAAAATCAGCTGAACGTTTTAATCACGTTCTATTGTTAAGGTACTATTAAGCTTCTCAATGATCAAAATTAGTGTTTGTCAAACTGCTATATATCCAATGAAATTTTTCCGATAAAGTGTGTGGTTCAAGTTTTTTGAAATTTTTATATTTTTGTCAAAGGGTCAAAGTAAATATTTTGTCCAAATTTTATGAAAATTAAACGAGCCAAATTAATTTTAGCCATGGTGTTTGGTACCACCTTAATTGATAATAAAACTTGAATTTAAATTAATATAAGAAAACTTAACTTACGACAATGCAGTATTGCAGTAACAACAATGTGATTTACTTTAAAAAAAAATATATGACATGATTTGTCAACAGACAATGACAGAAAATATTTAATTCATCAAGATGACTTATCACATAATTGGTGCTCTTTCCCCTAAAACTTACATGCATGAGGGTCTTGATGCATGGGGTTCCCTCATTTATGTATATTCTTTAATAATAATATTTTATATCTTTTTTCTATTCTTTATTTGAATGATTAAACTTTACATGTTTTTCAAGAATGCTTCATAGTAAATTTGTACTTCATTTGTTATATGAGGGTCTGGGATGGGGATCTTCATTTCTTTATTCTTATTTTTTGGGCATTCCCCCACCTTCTATTATTCTATATGTTTTCTATATTTGAATATTTTGGCACCCCATTATTTTTGTTTTTGCTTATTTTCCTTGTTCTTTATATTTTGGCCCTTCATTCTCTATTTCCCTCATCAATTATTCTCTATACTGTAAACCCCATGTATTTAGACCTCCTATATGCATGCCTTTTAATATTTTACAATCTTCCCATTTGCATCTAAATGTATAGGTTCCTCTGGAAGATTGTCTAATCGGGGATCCCACTCCATCACTAAAGGATCTGTATTTTTAAGTGTCTTTGCAAAATGTAGTCCTTTCTCCTTCCAATTTATCGTCATACCAGCATTATGTGGGAAGTTTGGATAAAGTGTCCGTTCTTTTTTACTATATGCATAGTAAATGTGCCACATAGTCCACATGCTATCTGTTTTCCCCTGTTTTAAAAAAGTTTTGTACCACCCTGTCGGCAAAATTCCAGGAACATAAGGCTGAAAGCTTGTATTTTTACGTGCTTCTGCAAACCAACGTTGAAATCCTATCCAATTCTCTTTCTTAGGTGAAAATCCCCATGAACCGACGATCGGATACAAGAAGACTACATGATCATCAGGTGCGTGGAGATTTCCACCAGCTCCGCCATGTTTTATACTGATACCTTGCAATGAATAACCATTCACTTCTGGTCGATGGTCATAACGAGCGTGTACATTTTTCAAATAACGGTAGAAAAATGGTGACACTGTTATATCATCTTCAAAGATAACGGCAATTTCTTTACTATCGGCTGTTGGTTGCCACGTGTCAATCCATTGCCCATAGATACCAACATGCTTATCCTGCTGGTGAACCGTTTTGAAACCTTTTTCAAAAGAAAAATTTCGTGCAGTGCCAAAAGTCTTTTTATCTATAACACCATCCTTTGACCTATCAACCCAAATTTCAAGGACAACTCTATCATCCAAGTAATCTACCTTGTTCAAAGAATTTAACAGTCTAAGCATAGACTCGGCCCTATTATACGTGATCACCATTATTCTTAAATGAACTTCTGTTACTCTCGGTGGATGAATGTAGTCATTGCTTGTATCGCCTTTCATTTCCCATGGGCGTGGTTTAAGTGTGGAATATGGTAAATTCTTCGCAACTGGAGGCGGTCCTATGTTATATTTGTCTGTAAATGGTTTGATAGGTCCCCTCTGTAAAATACAAACAGTAAAATATACCACTGATTTTTTTATTATAGTCTATTAGATCAATCTAAGGGCTAAGGCATACCTGCCAACACTTCCGTTTTGAGCGGAGACCCCGCTCAAATGGCGAAATCGGAAATCTCCGCTTGCGGTACCCTCCCGCGGGAGTATAGAATCTCCGCTTTTGGATAGTTTAACCTTGAATGACAAGTCAACATTAATTACGTTTTGTGTAACTGATGAGGGTTGTTTTACCTGTAATCACAGACCATGTCTAGGTTAGTCTATGAAAAGTATATACTATGAAATTTAGGCGAGGGCTTGCTGCAACAGCTCTTTTTCATTATATATAATTTTCATAGACTATCCAATTAGCACATATTTACAACTCGAGTAATCTTTTAATTGGCATTTTGATAATTTATTTTGGCTGACTACTTGTATCACAGGTGTTTTTAAAACTGAGCTCATTTATAACAAAGTTTTGTAAATCTACTCACTAGTATCATTGTAAAATATGTGATTTCAAAAGGCCCTTGACTCCAGAATGAAAAGATGGTAGCTGCTGGTGTAAATAGATATAGGAAGATGTGGTGTGAGTGCCAATGAGACAACTCTCCATCCAAATAACAATTTATAAAAGTAAACCATTATAGGTCAATGTACGGCCTTCAACACGGAGCCTTGGCTCACACCGAACAACAAGCTATAAAGGGCCCCAAAATTACTAGTGTAAAACCATTCAAACGGAAAACCAACGGTCTAGTTTATATAAAAAGCGAGAAACGAGAAACATGTATAAATTACATAAACAAACGACAACTACTGTACATCAGATTCCTGACTTAGGACAGGTGCAAACATTTGCAGCGGATTAAACGTTTAATGGTACCAAACCTTCTCCCTTTTTCTGAAACAATAGTATAACATCACAACATAGAAAACACACGATAAAATATCAATTGGAAGGCTTAACTCAATCAAAAACGTAAATTAACACACTATGAACGAATAAATTTGATCTGTGATACCTGAATGTAAATACATAGTTAATAAAATAAGTATGTTTATTATTATAAAGCGGAGTTTTACTATACATGTACTTCTTTACATGGTAATATGACAGAATAAATTGACCAAAAGCAGGCAATAATTAAATTGCAGTGGAAGCTTTACATGTCTTGTTTCTCCTGGGTTGGAACTACCCATTTAAAATGGCTGGATCCGCCCTGGTATGCCCCCATAGATAGTCTAGCGGATAGTCATTAAAAGCAACTGGTTCTCACTATAGGCTAGTCCATGAGTCCTGGACTCATGAAAATCTGTCTGGACTCACCATTTTCAAAACTTGTGAGTCCAAAGATGCATCAAGATTGAAATATTTTGCATAAACTGAACACACATATCATCATTTTATAGCAAAAGTTTAAAATAAATCTGAATTTAATGTCATTTCATTGCTCTATTAGGTCATGGAGACTAAAATGATAAATTATATTGCAATAAAATATCTTCTTCTTACTGTTGGACTCACCATGGCCAAAAATGACGAGTCCCTGGACTCGCTTTCAAAAACCTAAGTGAGAACCCTGTACCAATAGATCAAAGATACTAGGGTTTATGTTTTTTTATTTCAAAGTAAAACTAAAAGATTTATCAGAATATATATATAGGTGGCACATTCTCTTCAGACATTATTAGGGTTTTCAATTCATGACATCTTCCTGAACATGCATGAAATATTTGCCACTGGACATTAAGCAACCAATAATCAATCAATCAATCAATTCATGACGAAATAGATCAAGTTGCCTTAATTTCCCTTCACAAGGTTTCATAGTACACACTTTTTTTGTGTACAAAGTAATTGCATGGATGATAAATTATCACAATTTTAAGATGGCGTTGTACTCTAATCAAGGTATAAAAAACCATATTTGTAACTCTTTATTTAAAATGAAAGAAACTTACAGTCGTCAAAAACATTTTTTAGATCCAAAGATTTTAATAGCAGGATATTTAAAAATCAATGTGAAAACTAATTACAAACTATTTAATTTAATTTGGAACACAGCATTTTATTTCAAAATAGCCAGTGGCAATTTTTGTTTTAATATCTTGATCACGATACAATGAAATCTTATCCTTGTGGTCATTCATGCGTAGTTACTTAGTGCAAAATGAAAATTAGAAGGCAAATTCAAGCAATTTGATTGGACGAGAAGTTGTAAGTATGTGCTAAGTGAAATTAAATGGCTTCACTTGACAGCTTGGGTGTTAAACATAGTATTAACGATTTTGCTTCAAGCTGTGTGTTATTTTAAAAAACACTTCAAAGAAATTTCGGTTACTTCCACTGTTTAATCATGTTTTAAGTTACCCTTCTTAAAATAATGTGAATTGATACAACAATATAAACTAAATACAAATTAAACAAAGAATCATTAAAGGATGGCAATTAAAAGATTTTGTATGCCTTAAGACAAAAAAAATAATTATATTTTAAAAATCACTTAAAAGATCTATACTTCTATTCAATGTTTATATTGAAATTTATAAGATATGTATTGAACCAAATTTAGTGAAATAGGTATGTGCACATACATAATGCACCTTCAGTGACAACATGATTGCTCTCTTATAACAGAGGTATCTGGGGTGAAAAGTTGTCCTGATGGGATTCAATTGTCAGAGATGATGAAATAGGCAAGAAACAAACAACACACCTTCTGTAGGATATATCCATATCTAAAGAAACAAAGTATATCTATTAACTCTTATATGTGTTTCATAGATGAATAAATAAACACGTCATATATTTCACATGAAATGTCGTCACAAAATCTCCCCTCAGCTGTCATAGCTGAGAACAAGATCTCCTCTTTGAAGGTTTCAGAGGTTGGCAGGTATGGCTAAGGGCACAACCATACAACTGTAAAGGGGGTAAAGAAAAATTATAATTGAGTATGGCCATTAGATAAAAAAAATGTTTCCTACTTGCGCAACAACAAAACATAATAATTGGATACATGTATGGTCCAAAATTAAAATGATTAAATAACAAGAGGCTCTGAAGAGCCTGAATCGCTCACCTGTAATGTTTTGCTTAAATCTTTCATCAATGATTATTTTTGATTTTCAATATATATATATTAATGAGTGGCTTAAAATGCCATTTAAATGTTCTTTGTATCTGTCATATTTTCTTCAAAAGCAAAAAGGATTTTACCCTATGTTCCATTTTAGCCATAGTGGCTATGTTTCTTAACGTACATGGAATTAAAATACAAAATTTATACTAGATACTCTGAAACTCATTCAGCCCAAGTTTGGATGAAACTTGATTCAGCAGTTTCAAAGGAGTAGATTTTTTAAAGTAAGCAAACCAGATGAACAAATTGTGAAAAATTGTCTTTAAAGAGCAATAACTCCTTAAGGGGTCAATTGACAATTTTGGTCATAAAACTTATTTGCAGTTCTTACTTTGCTGAACATTTTGCTGTATAACAAAATTTCCTTAAAATTACCAATTTAGTGGCAGCAACCCAACAATAGGTTGTTAGATTTATCTGAAAATTTCAGGGCTGATAGAACTTGACCTACATGTGTAATGAACACTTTTGCCTTGTGTCAGATTTGTTCTAAATGATTCAGTTTTTGCGATATAAGCCAAAACTGCATTTTACCCTTATGTTTTATTTTTAGCCATGGCGGCCATGTTTTTGACGAAAACAGAAAATAAAACACAAACTTTATTCTAGATACCCTAAGGATCATTCAGCTTAAGTTTGGTTGGAATTGGTTCAGTAGTTTCAGAAAAGATGTTTGAAATAGTTTACACGGACGGACGACGACAACGACGGACCTTGACGAGGAGGCCAAGTGATGGCAAATCTCGCATTTCCTTTTGGAAAGGTGAGCTAAAACCCATAAACCCTAAATCAATCCCAAATTCATTATTCGTTCCTAATTAAATTGTTACTCTTTCTGACAGTAAGATTAACATGATTAAATGTAGTGTACAATTTTAATTTTTCTTAGCAACCAGGATGATTCTTCTAGAACATATTTATCTTCATTCAAGTATACAAAAAATAATTATTGCGCTCACAGTTAAAGGAATATTGCTTTTATTTTGCAATGTGAACTTAAAATCTAACACTGAATTACAATAGGGTGACTAGGGTCAGGTGAACCCTGTCCAGAGGAGGATTTAGGAGGTAGCCTTGGGTGTAATGGACATATATCTGTACAGAAAGTATAAAGCATTCAGGTATTCTACCCTCTGAAATATCAATTAGCTGTAAACAAAAAGTTTACACTGCAGTCTCCAGATTGTAATCTCTACCATGTCTATGTATGGCATATTCATTCTGCAACAAAATTATGCTACAGGTGAGAATAATGCAAGGTTTTTCAATTTTTTTTATCATTTTCCGGAATTTCTAAAACTTTCAGACATGAGTTGGAGTGACTGAAATAAAATAAACAGGCATCTCCTTTTATGAAGGTCTAGATGGGAGTCCTTCTTTTCCTTTTTCTTTAAATTTTTAGGTCATGTTTCTATATTCTATATTTTTTGTCCATTTATTCTTTGTTATATCTTAGCACCCCATTATTCGACATTCTTTATTTCTGTTTATTTTTGCCCATTATTCTACATGGAAATAACAGTGTTGCAATATTAAGATACACATGACCTTGCACATTATTCTATAAACTTACAAATTCCATATGTGGTTCTCCATCATTGAAAAAATGGAAATTGAATATGTTCCAATCATAGTTTACAAACTGTAGAACAAACAAAGCTATAAACAACCACAGAGCAACACACATAGCAGACGGTCCATTTCTTCTCCTCTGAAATAAAAGAACATAAAACATATATATATATAAATTGCAAAACAATGTAATTTTAACACACTTTTAAATATTAAGATGTTAAAAATATTTACAATGCAATAAAAATAACGCGATATTTCGCTAAACAAACTAGCTTCATCGAGACTGCATCTATCCAGGTGAAATCGGATGCAGATAAGAAACTTTTGTAGCTCATTGTACATGAATTTTGCTGCCTTGTAAATACTTCAAAGTTGGATGAAGTTCAAGATTATTTATCTAATTACAAAATTTGTGGTTGAAGTTTGCAACATCCATTGGCCAATATTACAGAGATACAAAGGACGATGCTGCATAATTTATTATTCTTTATATATAAAGTACTATATATATATATAAGTACGTCTAAACAATTGACAACTCTACGACAGATCCATCCATTGGATCACCAGTGAAGGTGATAAACGGCTGAAAACACATATTATATTCATAATTACTCTAAATATCAGCACAACAATGTTAAATCTGCAAATTTGCGGAAGCAAATTTTTGTTCTTCCCTTGCCGGGATTCAAACTCATGCTATTGGGATATTGAGACAACACCGCCTGCACTGTGTCCATCGCTCACAATAATAAATCTTGCATTTTGTCCATTCTTCAAAAATCGAAATAAAAAATGCAAGCAAAAGTTTCTGACTGTCAAATTCAAAGGAATATTTTTTTTCTACTCTTTTTCGTATGCAACCGGATATGACGTACACAGGTAAAAATATTTGTAAGGGTTCCGCGGAACCCAGTGTCTCGCCTGCTTTTGCTGTGAATCGCAGGCTCGACAAAAATGAGGAAAAAAATCAATAAAAATATTCCTTTAGATACTATCATTTGATTGTAAGAAGCTTCTGTCAAAATTTGGTTTAAATCCAGGATAGTTTATGAATCTAATAAATGTTTTAAAAACTTTAACTGCAGACTGTATTTACTGTTAACTGGATGAAAACTAAGTCCATTTATAAGTAAAATACGGATAAACAGGTACAAAATTTTAACAAAATTTCCTTCTAGATACTAGCTTTTGATATTAAAAGCTTCTGTCCAAGTTTGGTACAAATCCAGGATAGTTTAAGAAAGTTATTAAAATTTTAAAACTTTAACCACAGAGTGAATGTATTGTTTCCTGACAGAAAAACTAAGTCCATTTATAAGTAAAATACGGAAAAATGAAATTTTTTTAACAAATTTACTTCTGGATACTATCTTATGATCATAAACAAGCTTCTGTCCAAGTTTGGTACAAATCCAGGATAGTTTAAGAAAGTTATTAAAATTTCAAAAACTTTAACCATAGAGTGAATATTTGTGGACGCCGTCGACGACGCCGACGGAATGTAGGATCGCTATGTCTCGCTTT
This sequence comes from Mytilus coruscus, assembly GCA_017311375.1. NCBI lineage: Eukaryota > Metazoa > Mollusca > Bivalvia > Mytilida > Mytilidae > Mytilus > Mytilus coruscus. The sequence goes on along the minus strand of CM029605.1, from coordinate 65,435,336 downwards.
TTCGACTAAAGTCGAAGGCTCGACAAAAAGGAGTGAAAATTTTATTGATAAACTTCCAGTGATGGTTATTATCTTATATGCAATGAAAAGTTATGTGAAATTTTGACTGTAGTACTGGACGGGATAAAACTTGACTCATGCCAAGTATTTCTTTATTTGAAACAAAGATAAATTCTGCAGAAATTTTTGAAAAGTGCAAATTTAACAAAGACTAACTGTGGAGAAACAATGGCGGTGTTACACCTACATGTATTGTGAGAACAGGATTAATGGATTTGATCAACATCTTTTAAAATATAATGACCATAATAAAAGGCAAACTTTCACATGTATCAGTTCTATTTTCAATTAGTTTATTTTTACAAGGTTAAAAATGTTCAGAATTTTTTTTTATTGTAATTTGTTCAATAGTCAGGTTGTCCTTCGTTATATATATATCAAATTATTTTGTTCTCTTGGGAATACCCTATTGGTCTATTGTAGAAAAATGCATTTCTTACTTAGCTTGGGGAAAATTTAGTGCTACACATTATATGAGGGTCTGGCTGTGTGTGGAAGTTTTCTTTCTGTATTATTCATCTTTACAAATGCTTTAGGCATGTATCTTTATATTGATTACAAAAAAAAGTTTCCAACTCTTAAACAATTCACTTATAAATTTCTGAGCACAGAAAAAGTATAATATTTAGAGATCAATGACTTATTGCAAAAAATCTGCATCAGAAAAAAGCCAAATATTTATTCACTGTTATATTTTTATTCCTAACTTTTTGAGAGGATTTATCAATATCTGTACCAATATTTTTTTTAGCTAAGTCATTATTAAACTTTTAAACAAGATGACCTTGGCAACCTCTTTATAGCAAAAATAATCCTTGATTTGAATAATTAGTTGTCCAGGATATAATCCCCACTCAAAGATTATAAACTGATCAATGTCTTAAGATTGTTTTCTAATAAATAAATTGTAATGTTTCATTGTTAAAATTTAGCATCCTGTTACGTGTATAAGTGACCGTTTAGGTAGTTAACATAAGGGAACGACCATTTAACTTCAAGGGCGGTGGGGGTTATGTTTTTTTCCTAAAAAAATATTCTGATCCCCAATTTGATGAATAAAAAATATTGTGGTCAAGCAAATGACAAAAAAAAATATTCTGAATCCAGATTTTTCCAATACCTAATAATAGTGTTAAATTTTGAAAAACAAAATTTGATTGGTAGCTTCTAAAACTGAAGAAAAAAAATCTGACTCAGACAAAATGACCATCCCCCTGAAGTTAAATGGTTGCTCCCTAATTTGTGTTTATTCTTAAATGCATTTTTGAAATAAAAATTACACTTTATAAAGGTGTTTAGAATCCTAGGAGCTTTTTGGATAGATCTACCTTCATCAGTAATGGTCAAAGACAAAATTTAAAAGCTTGGGATATATACATATGATGTGCTTAATTAATTGTAAATGACCAAGATTAACTTAACTATATAATAGCCAGAACCATCTTAGTGGCAGATCCAAAACTTTTTATAAGGGAGGGGGCTTATCCGCCTATGCATCTAGAGTCAACTGTTACTGTGGGAGTTTGAATCTAGTTTCAAAATAACATAGTTTAAAATACTTTAAATTAGAATTCTTGATTTCTTACATTCTTAATAATTTTATATGTTATGTATAGAACTTACAAACTGCGACATTTGCATGAGGTGAGCAGGCTACCATGAGACCATAGAGTTGGTTCCAATATTACATTCATGTGAGGTTATATTTTGTTGTTATGACATAAGATGATTACTTTTAGATTGTATTGTTCAGAAATTAGAACTGAGGAAATGAGTATACTTGAGGGTCTGAATGGGGGGTCCCTTATTAATTATTTAGGTCATATTTATGTATTCTTTATATTTTTTTGCCTATTATTCTCTAATCTTTATTCTTTAGCACCACATTATTCTCTATTCTTTATTTTTTTTGCCCTTTATTCTGCATTTTTTGTTCTTTATACTCTACTCTTTTAACCCCATCCAGACCCTCATACTTGATACAGTTGCAGCCCCTGTTGTATCACTCACAGTAAAATGTATAACCATGATAACCATGCAGAAAAAAACTTTTACAATCTTAAATAATTTTCAAATCAATTACAGTAACTATATTATGCAAAACCAATTATTGAATAACATTTAAACAAAAAGTAAGGGTAAGTAATCATGTATTATTTGGCATTAAATGTTCAAGAGTTATCTCCCCTTATTATGTTAAATTGGGATTTTTGGGGTCTTTTAAAGGATAGAGTACTTGTTGACAAAATAATTTAAGATTTTAACACAATGTAATGATCCGTAAAGTACATGTCAAGTTGATTTCAAGGTTTAGGGATTTACTGTTTAAAAGTAAAACTTCGAAATTATCTTCAACAAGAGGCTGTCAGATTGACAGCAAACCAGATTTTTTAACATTTATTTGCATCCTGCCATTTTTCAATATCACAACGACCATAACTCCTGAATGGTAAAGTGACAATCATCAATATTGAACTTGACCTCCATCTTGTCGTCAGTAACAACATATTAAAATTTGAAAGCAAGGACACGACTGGAAACACCATTTTTCAATCTTTCAAGAACTATAACTCCTGAACCGTGAAATCGGGTTAATAATGAAAAATTGGGATATTTGGGGTTTCAGTGTGATCCTGTTGAAAATGAGAGTATTACTATAAAAATCTGTTCAGATTTTAACACAACATCTTCAACAATAAAATAAAGGGCTCTTTTCTCAAAAAATCTTATGACTAAAATTGATTGTAAGTTATACTGAAATATTCACGACTTTAATAGGAGTAAATTTACTCCCAAGATTTTTTTGTGAAAAGAGTCGCAGATCAAGTTTAATTTTGACAGTTTTAGCAATTACCTTCAGAGAGTTGTGCCCATTAGAGGGTCTCAACATATGATTTTGGGTACAAGTGTGCTGCTTTGGTTTAAACCTCCCATTCATATTCTAAGGTTTTGAGAGAAATTCCAACCCATAATCATATTTCATGGTAAAATCATAACACATTCATACCCCAAGAGTAACTGGGGTATAGAAATATGGCCATTTTTGGTTTTCTTCCAATCTTCTGATCTGTAAACCCTTGCCAAAGAGGGACTGTTTGGTTGTGCAGGAAATATAAATACACATTCATCTCCAGTCATAATGAGGAGGTTAAATCAAATGCCTCATGTAGAGAGAGTTCCATGCTGTCAGCACATTAATAACCCTTGTAACAACTCTTTGAGCAGTGCATAGGTGGTTTGTTGCAGAGCTTAATTTCTGACCCTAATTAATATATCCCTATTTTCCAGTCAGTGAAGGTTCAAATTTCCTGTCAGTGAAACCCTATTACAGAACCTAACTATTGTTTTTATTGTTAAATTGTTCTCTTCCTAAACATGCAGTAAATATTTGCAACTTCACATTAAGCAAACATCAATCAACCATAACCCATTCATAAATTTCTTAGTCATAAATTATACATGTTATACAATCTGTGATCTTTGATAAGACTTAAGGTAGCTTGGGTGTCTAAATGTTCAAAGATAGATTTTTTTTAAACTTCTGGGTCAAAGTACTTTCAAGTTTGATTTAAAACTGGAGGTCATGAACCTTGTTTTTCATTTAAAATGCACTGAAATTATCAAATTAGTTATTTTATAAGGGTTATATAGGGAAAAACTTATTTTTTCTTCATTGAGGAAACAATTAAATGATAGAATTGGTTAAAATTTAATGAGATAATTTCTTTCCATAAATACTTCTGAAATATCAAATAAAAATAGGGGGTCACAGGCCTTATTTTCTTTTAAAAGTCCCCCAAAACACAAATTTTCCTATCAAATTCAATATAATTATTTGACCTTTGGTTTTAGGTGGATTTTTTCGGAAAATTTTAAATACACTTTACAACACTTCATTTTTTATCTGACTTAAATCTTAAAATTTCCAGATTTAGATGTTTCTGTTGTATATGGAATGTTATTTGGTAAATTATTTTAAACCATAACCTTTATTTTGAAACATACCCAGAAGGAATACTCAGAAAAAGACGAGCCGATCTACCTTAAAAAGATTATTCAATGTGTGTCCAAAAATTTCAGCAGAAAAACGTGTTTTTTTCATAAATATATAATCCTTTTATAGACACCTAACAAATTACAATGAATGAAAGTTATAATATTTAAGGTATAAAAAAGCCATTCATTTTTGCTACATGTCTGCATATACATGTACCTTCATATAGGAAGAGATACCTGTGATTGTGCCCTTAATGATCTTAAAATCGGGATATTGCGTTTTTTTTTAAAGTTTCCTGATGAAAACTGAAGCACCACTTGTAAATGTACATAGCTGAATTTTCCATATTTGAGGGTATGGATGGGGTCTCTCATTTCTGATTTTTAAATTTTTGGGCCATTTTGCTCTAACCTTTTAATTTTTTTTTGCTAATTATTCTCTTTTCTTATATTAAGGATGTTCGCTTGTCATGTTTTGGAATTATTGTCAGATTTTCGGAATCCTCTTGTTTTATCCATTTGAATGCATTAAAAAATTTTGCCCATTGACCCCCATTTTTCATTTTATAAATCTTTTACATGTATAATTACAAAATGAATTATAAGCCATCTGTAAAAGTCTTATAAAATCTTTGTTATTTTTTATTAGTTTTTGAGAACTTAAACTTGTAAATGATAAAGCTATGAAAAATCATGAGAGAACATTTTCCCGCCAAAATTTCAATGGCTAATATCTCGAAAACAAGCACTTTGACCTATATTTTTATTTTGCTCTATTGGTTCCTTAATTAATCCCCTATCACTATATACTAGTGTTATGAAAAGCTTGTTATTTTGAAACTGAGTAGCAAACTTCCTTAAGCGCCATATTATATTCTATTCTTATTTTTTTGGCCTATTTTTTCTCTATTCTGTATTTTTAGACCCTTAGCTTCATTCAGCATTTTTTGCTCATTATTCTCTATACTTTAATAGTTTAATCATATTACATTCAAAAAATTTTCATTTTGTTTGGATTCTTTCATCTGAAGATTTGTTTGTTACTTCAAACTTATGTTAATTATTGCACTCCTATTTCATGTATTTGAAGACCAAAAGATACTTCTAGAAAATATCAAGTTTGAAAAAGAAACAAAAATAATCAGGAGTTGTCTCCCATATGACTAGGTCTATAAATTGAATAAAAAAACATATTTTTCAAAGTCACAGTTGACTTCCAAAAGACTTTTATCTGTTGTCAATGACATTGCTTATATATTACATGTACTTTGTTTAAATGTGTATACATGTTTTTGTTTAAATGTACTTTAATCACTCTAATCATTCTAATTTTTTACCATGTTTACTTTGCTTTATTATGTAATAATTCGTTTGATTGTATTGCTCAAATTTTGGGCACCATGATTGTTTAATAAAAATATCTTATCTTATTACACTTACCATGATGTCATTTATCATCACCAGATGCTGAATATGAACAGGAATTTGACACCACCTAATTCACATGCATGTGTACTGCAATACAAAATGTTAACTACAAAAAAAGAAAAAAAAGGGTTATTCTTCAACCAAGATCTACAGAAATGCATAATTATACATAGGTTTCAAGTACGGTACCCCCATAGACCACCACATTAATTTTAATCAAATAAAAACAGACATCCCCACTCTACATTTTGTATTTTTACCATAAGCCCTAAAATATATATATAGGTCACATTTTAATTTTTTTTTTTGATTTTTGGTGTTTTAACGCCACTTTTAAGCACCGCTCTTGGGCTATTTCGTGGCGGCCAGTTTTTATTGGTGGAGGAAGCCGGAGTGCCCGGAGAAAACCACCGACCTTCGATAGGAAAACTGACAATCCTAGTCAATTAAGATTGGAGTCGAGTGCACCCGCATGAGCGGGGTTCGAACTCACAACCTCAGTGTTGACTGGCTAGTGATTACAGTAGTAACTACTTAGACCACTCGGCCACCGAGGCCCCGGTCACATTTTAACGTTCACTCTGAAAGATTGTCAAGTGACCAAAGAGAAAAAGTAAGGCGCAATGCATTATGGGACCTGATTCATGCAAATGACTGTGGGTCAATATGAATACATAATCTAACACCTCGTTCATTTACAACGCAAATAAGCTGAATGGCCGAGTGTGTTCCGATTGTTATCATGTTTGGCTAGGAAGGTTCAAGGCCGAAATTAGCATAAAAACTTGCATATTTATGTTTTGAGGCCACGAAGTCTCTCGTAACTTGACGTCCATTTGAAAATGAAAGATAAATTGCCGGAATCAATGGATCACTGTGAAAACTGTCCAAATATGAGAAAATAAAGGGTGGCAGGTATAATGTAGATGAAACTTACATAAATGCAGAGATAAATGAAAAATGAATGAATTGAAGCCCAATTTAAATGGATCCAAGGCTGTCAGTCAATTCTAGAAGCAACAGTCGGCACATCCATATTGGTCTGGCAAATATCCACTTTTTATATGGGACAGCCAGCCACGGCCCCAGCTTGTCTGGCATAACAGCCGTTGGACGTCAGAGCAATCTCGGACTAGGTAAGCGCTCGAAGAAGGCCAAGTTCATTTTTCTCAGACACAAGTACCTGTGGCTATGGTCTCGATCTGTTGAAGGCAGGACACAAGGGTTTGTTACTAAATACTGTACCAGTCTGTGCATAGTCCGAGATTACTCTGACGTCCAACGGCTGTTTTGTCAGACAAGCTGGGGCCGTGGGACGTCAGAGCTCGTCCCATATCAAAAGTGGATATTGCCGTCCAAAATAGATGCGCTGCTTCGTTGCTTCTGGAGCCGACTGACAGCCTTGAATTATATATCGGTCATCAATTTGTTCATTTTCATTTATCTCTTCATTTATGTAAGTTTCACCTACCTGCCACCCTTTATTTTTCCATATTTAGACAGTTTTCACAGTGACCCATCTATTTCTGTGTTTTAACTTTCATTTTGAAAAATTGTCACGTGACAACGAGAAAAGTAAGCCGCACTGCATTGTGGAAGCTGATTTATGCATATGACCCTGGGTCAATATGAATATATAATCTAACACCTCGTTCATTTAAGATGCAAATAAGCTGAATGACCGAGGGTATTCCGATTGTAATCATGGTTGCTACTAAAAGTTTATTGCCGAAATTAGCATAAAATTTGCATACTTCAGTCTCGAGGCCGCGAAGTCTCTCGTAACTTGACGTCCATTTGAAAATGAAAGTTAAAATGCAGAAATCGATGGGTCACTGTGAAAACTGTCTAAATATGGAAAATAAAGGGTGGCAGGTAGGTGAAACTTACATAAATGAAGAGATAAATGAAAATGAACAAATTGATGCCTAATATATATAATTCCAAGGCCGTCAGTCGGCTCAAGAAGCAACGAGAAGCAGCGCATCTATTTTGGACGGGAAATATCCACTTTTGATATGGGACGAGCTCTGACGTCCCACGAAGCCCCAGCTTGTCTGACACAAACAGCCGTTGGACGTCAGAGTAATCTCTGGACTATCCGTGCAGAACATCGACTTGAACAGTGTGGATGATAAAAGCACTCAATACTTTTTAATTGTTTAGGTGGTTAAAATTTGGGCGTGATATTTCGAAAAAAGCTGGAAGGCATCGCAGCTTGACTAACACTTACAACAATGAAGTAGAACCAGTTTGCGTTGTGTCAATTATTTATCAAGGGAGGCGACTCGGGTAAAATCTACTAATAACGGAAACAAACCGGATTTTTCCGGTTTTCCGGATTTCGTTCTGAACAAAAATTAAAAAGGGCATTCAAATTAAAGAAGCCTTAAATATGAAAAGCGACTGATGTGTTAGCTTTTCCACAGAAATGTTATATATAAGTACCGTTTTATTGTAGCAATTAGTTGATTGCATTAATTATTAATGTAAAATGATTTACTGGTACCTTTTGGTAATCAAGTATCATTCAGGTACCAGTTTCACCACGCTTCATTGACAACGGAAAGCATCACATACCTGTCCGTACCAAACCAATAAGAGGAAGACCAATGAAGCTACTACTACATTAAAACAAAAGGTATAAGCGTTCACAATGTCCTTTTATCGTTGGTTAAAGTTTGTGTTCTTTTAGCTCTAGTCATGATGTGATCATAATATTAATGTAAACGCTAGAATCAAGGTCCTTCGCCCACATACACATGTACCTGTTCGGAAACAAGACGTTTCGGCCATGGAGCCGGTTCGGCGATGGTCGTTTCGGCCATGTACCACTTCGACCATAAATAAAAAGTCGTTACTTTTATTTTATTTTTAAAGAGATTTTGTTGTATATATAAATACTACCATTTACATTCCTTTTATAACTTTGAAATTAAATTTATTTCACTTTTATAGTAATGACTAATGTAGCTGTGGAACCGTAGCTCTCAGGTCTGTATCTGGATCTGTATGAGTATGTTGTGGATACCAATACTGGCTTTTATACAACGGTAGATAGAGAGCAGTTTTGAAGCTCTCAATGCTCGATGTGGCACTACAGTGTCTTCAAGGTGGTTCCACTCAATCACTGTTTTTACAAATAATGAATTTGAATATTGAGGTGTTTTGCACGTTGGAATTTCAAAACACTTTGTATTGTTCTTAACTTGTTTTTCCACAATATTTGTTGCCTGATAGTTGTCAAATTTCTTGGCTGTAATTGTTCTTCTTTTTTAAATATTGTCTGGTTCTATAGCCATGATAGCAGGAACCAGCCGCTCAACCAACTTGTACAGAAATATTAGTTTCTGGCTTGAGCGTCTTGTCTGTAGATCTTGTAATTCTAGTTTTGCGAGCATGTTTGAGACGCGACCATCATCTTTGGATTTGTAGTCTCCTGATATGAATCTCGCAGCTTCTTGTTGTATTCTTTCGAGCTTGGTGATGTTCATAGATGTGTAGGGGTCCCATACTATTTATTGCTCCTTACTCCATTGTTGATCTGACCAGTGATATATACCGGTATGCGGTTTTCTTGCATTCTGGTCGGCAATATCTCAAATTCCTTCTCAGGAAGCCTAGTGTTGAGTTTGCCTTCTTCGCTACGTTGGAAATATGTGATATTTTTTGTCAAGTTGCGGACAGTCCGAACAAATCAAAAAATATAATAAGGACCATTAGAGTTACGGTTACGCAACTATTAGTAAGGCCAAAATAAAAAATTGACAAAAAATATCACATGGACCTAGATAAAATTGAAAAGGTAATAAGACGAGCTGCACGATATGTAACCAGCAGACATAGAAATAGATCAAGTGTCAGCAACATAACTGAATTAGGATGATAAAGCTTACAAACAAGACGAAAAGAAGCTCGACTCATCATGTGTTGCAAAATAACTAATGACCTTGTAGCCATAGACAAGAGTAAATATCTACAACAACCAACAAGAAGCTCAAACCGGACAGGACACCATACTTACCTATTACAGTTAGCCACTAAAGACTGTAGGAAATGTTCCTTCTTCATAAACACAGTCAAGGATTGGAACAAACTGCCACCAGATATCGCCACAGCAAAGTATCTTGAGATATTCACGTCTCAAGTGACCAAAACCACAAATTAAATCAATGAACAATTTGTTTTTAACCTGTTTTTAATCATGCGCAACTTGCCAGAATATTCATCATGTTGAATGTGGGCAGTATTTGGAAGAAGAAGATGAAAATAGGTTTGTTACCCCACGCCCTGACCGACTGAAAAAAATGCTGCTGACTCAAAAAAAAAATTTTGTCCTTCTTATTTTAGTTATTTTTTTTCTTTTTTCTTCTGACCAAACTCTGATTTCCTGAAGTAGCAATCCGGATTCAACTTCTTTCTTAATGAGTATTTGCAACCAATTGGAACTACTCGAATGGATTTTTCTAGCATTCCACAGTGTCGGGTATTTGGACCCTTTCCAAAACCTACACTTTCCCCCAATTTTGGGAGCAAAATTCCTAAACAATCTCAAAATTCATTTTCATATTTATTATTTATGACAGCGATGTTCATTTTGTTCAACTGCTAACTTTATGCAGATAATAGCTGATAAGTAATGTAAATCTGAGTAAAAACATTTTAGATTGCAGAGCTCGAGATAAGAATTCACACATTGGGATTTTACCAACAATTTATTATATGATTGAGTGAAATATTTTTCATTTGCATTATTAATAATTCACCCTCAAGCAAATATCAAATTGGGTTTTTCGAAAATTTGCAGATAAAATAAGGGTAATGATGTAGAAGGGTTGAGAACGCCGTTTTGAACGTGCAAAAGAGTTCAGATTGACAACACAGCATTGACAAACAATGGCCACTATAAACCGGAAATGTAGACAATTACAATACTGGATCATATTCCAAGAGCGGATAAGGCTATTAATTCCAGTTTACTGATCAACTACAATGAATAAATGAAAATTCCAGGCACGTGACAAAATACAGCTATAAAATATAAACTCTAGAATTAAAAACCAAAAGAAATATGAAAAAGAAAGAAGAAACAGGAAATATTTTATACAGAAACTCAAAATTATTTTTAGTTCATAAATGTTCATGTCAAAATCCAATAAAATGTGACACTTTTCTTTATCACTAAAAAAGTCAACATACATGTATAACTTAAAAGATCTAATAGGTAATTTTAATCAATTTTAAAAGACTAGTAAAAATCTGGAAGAGCAAGTGAATTTAGAAAAGTGTTAGACTGTTTGACCAGTTAAATGATACATCTTATTTCTATCCCTGAATTAATTATTATTATATTAACCAGGATAATTCCACTATATAGTTTAGGGCTGCTTAGCTGCCCTTAAATCGCGGACGGCCCCCAAAAATTATGTGAATATAAATTCCCAATTCAGGAAAAATAGAATAAAATCGATATTTCCGGAAATGTTTCAAATCAACGATTTAGGCAAAATAAACAAAACAAATATACAGAGAAATATTTTCTCAATGATAAGAGACACATATTTTATATCTACATTATGGAGGTGTTATTCATACTATATTATTAATTCAAGCTATTACAATAAGCTTTAATACTACAACAGTTCTTAACAACATTATGTTTGCTTTAAAGGAATGTTCGAATCATACATATCGCTTATTCCAGCTACACATACAGTACAAATGTCAGTATCATTACTTTTCAAAATGAAACTAAATTTACTTGTTCAGACATATTAACAAAAGATGGAACTATATCACTTAAATTACAAAAGAGTATATTTCTATTAAATTCTAACACTTTACATTTAATGAGGAAATGGAATTCTCTTCAATTCCATCCTTGCAAAGTGGACAAATTCTCTGTTCTAAAGGCGTTCTAGTATATATTAAACAGCAAGCAAAATCACAAAAATATCTTATCAATTAAGTAAATAAACTTTAGTAATTGCTTTTTGAATTCGACAATTGGCCAGTTCAATTTGAAATCACTTTGAATCAAAGTAAATTTATAAAGTCTTTAAGATGACCTGTTGTTGAAAAAATACGCAATGGCTGATTTTTCGGTGGTTTATGTAAGCTGTTATATGTGTTATTGTAAAGGCCTAGGTTACCATAGCTACATTGTAAGATGCAAGTCTACAAAAGATGGTGCATCATGTGCAATGATCTTAATGTAACAACTTCCTGGTCTCAATACAATAACTGTCAAGCGATCTGGTTATCATATATATCATAATGATAATCAGTAGCCCGTCCAGAATTATTCAAAATGTTACAACTTCTTACATCAGTGTACAGGCGAAACTTAATATACATTTTTGCGTTTTTACAGGAAAATAATGTTATTTCATCTTGGATGTTATGCATAAAATTCCCAATTGGGATAAAATTCCCAATTTGATGGTCAAGGGACCCATTTGAAAACACCTGGAATCATCCCTGATTAACTGTTACTGTCTTTGAAAATAAAATGACTGTAAACTTTCATCACATCTGCCCTTTAGGAACTACGATATATTGATAGTACTATAAACTTGATCTCCTTTTCTTTATATTGGATGCCTTGTTGTCAAGTTGTCAAAAGAACAGAAAATAAAATTATAAATACATGTAGCAATCATGTACAAATGTAGTTTCTTACTTTATTTTCACAAAAAAAAAAATTTTTTTAATGAACTAAACACACTAAAACTCACAACTGGTATATTTGTTGTTTTCCCAATTTCATTGAAAATCGTGTAAAAAAAAATCCTAAAACTGGCCAGGGTCCTTTTTCCTAAAATACCCAGATGAACCCCTGGTAAAGGTGGACACAGAGCTTAATGGATGGCATTAGCACAAAACAAAAGTAGTACCCTGAGTGAAGTAGCCAATTTTTCACCAAATGTGGTCTATGTGTTGTAACCAAAAAAAAAGCACCTTACCTAGCTACTAACCAAAACATTTAAAAAAAAAAAAAAAAAAAAAACACCTACCTAGCCACCAGCAAAAATCTGGGTAGGGGTGTGGGGAAACAAAGATTCTTTTAATTGCGACCTAATGATGTTTTATCAACAATTTTTTTTAAGAAAGGGTGATTTTAGGCAAATAAAAATGCATTATTTTGTCGCTTTTAAGGTATATAAATAAGAATAATAGAATTTAAATTATTAACCCCCATAATCATTCTTTCCATTTTTAGGTTCTATTTAAAAAAAAAGAAAAGTGTATCTCTGGAAATCTGTATATAGCCTTATAGTAGAATAGTGCTACATGAAGCCATTTTTGATATTCAGATGCAGTTCAACAAGTTCAAAATGCATACAAAATTAAGTAACAACCTGAAATATTAACAATGACAATGGAAAGATTTAGGCAATGGGTCCTAGTTTTACAAAAAAATATACTTTGCAGTTGAAAGTTTTAATTCTCGTCTTGACCTTGTACACTGTTGTGTCCTTTTAGTCGGCCGACCATAGGAGGCAACTGCCTACATGCCTCCACATAATTTACAGTCCTGATCTTCACAAAATGACACAAACAAACAAAAGGATGACATTCTTGTTTTGAAATGATTAAATTAAATAACACGTTGATTGTTTTTTTATAAGACACACACCTTTGTCAATCACCTAGATACTTATTTTGAGAGATAATTTGTAAACATGAGATTTTTTGTACATATTTTCGTTTACCTTTTATAACCATATAACAGTAGTGTGTACTTCTATTTACTATAAAAGTCTTCTTTGTAAGTAGTATTTAAAGGTTGATTGTAAATAGAATTATTTGATTTCATTGGGACTTGAAATCATTAATAATTTTCACCCAAATCAAATTACATATATGCCTTTGTTGTAATCATTGGTACATATGCATATGTAATACCATTTTCACAGACAAAGTAACAGATCTATAAAATAAATTAGACATGTTAGAGAAGTTATATTTCTGTCATTTTTTTTAAAAGTAATCTCTATATTGGTATATATATAGATATAAGAAGATGTGGTATGAGTGCCAATGAGACAACTCTCCATCCAAGTCACAATTAGTCAAAAGTAAACCATTATGGTGTTCAATATGGAGCCTTGGCTCACACCAAACAGCAAGCTATAAAGGGCCCCAAAATGACTAACTGTGTAAAACCATTCAAACAGGAAAACCAACGGTCTAATCTATGTTACACATGTATAAAATTATGACAATACTCAGTTGAATTTCTTCTTATTTTTTCCTTTTTAAAAGTTATAGGAAAACTGCTCACGATCACTTTGTATTAATTGAAATTTATTTTAATTACATTGGACAAATAAACTGAAACTTGTTCAGTGTAACTGCTGGAGGCTTATATCTTTTTTTTTCAATGAATTTTTTAAACAAAAATATTGATAGTTTTACAAATTTCTTTAATTAAATCAAGTTCTTAATTATATGTGATAAAAAAATGTAAGTTCTTTGAAATACAAATTAAAATAATTATATTCTGCACAAAGTTATATCTCCATTTCAGGCTTGGCACAACCGGACTTGAAATATAATTTATCTGTCTTGTTAGGACAATACGACCGTTTTGGAAGCCATTGCAGGAACATGCATACATTTGAACATGTGTCAACTATTGTTCAGTCCCTGATTTTTATATAATACTATATGTTTATGCCCTTAATACACACCGTCTCCTCCTTTACTGAATATTAACTGGAGAGGCATTTGAATTGTGTCACCTTTTGTCAAAACCAGGCCTGTTATAATGGGGACAGGACATTTTACAGTCCAAATAATTATGATGTCTTGAAAGGCTATTTTATTTTTTTGCTTTGACGCCTTACTGCGACTCGTCAAATCAAAAATATAAAATAGCCTTTCAAAACGTCATAATTAATTGGACTAGACATTTTAGTGAAAAGTTAAAAACTTAATACTAGGAGAAATTTATAGCCTATTTTAGCACCCTAATTATGTTGACCTGTATATCTGATTGCCCATTTTAGTGAAAACATACCTGGTTGAAAAATACTCAGTAGTTTATACTGGGTTAATGTTGAAGTTGATTGCATTTACAATTTGGTTAAAGACGGAGATAAATAGTGTTGAAACCAAGTGGTAATGAAAAAAAGTGCAATATGTGATGGTAAATTAGTGCAAACAGCATTTAATCACATTTTTATGCCTCAGCCCTCACCAGAGGGGCATTAAGTGTTACCCTTTTACATACATACATTCCAAAATTTCTGTTCTCTAGGTCTAACTTTAGTTTGCCATGACCAACTGTTATGAAACTTATACACAATGCTTATTACCACAAAATACATATCAAGTTCGAATTTGGGTGGCGTCACTTTTACCGTTCTCGAGTTATGCCCCTTTATAATGCTATATGCAAGCGGGGGCATCATATCTGTGTCCCATTGACACATTCTCAATTTATTTATGTCATTCATGATACAACAACGAATAAGTCTCATTAAATGGAAACATCCTTATATGACAATGATGGTATCTTTTTAAAGTATATTACATGTAACTTGGTAAAACAAAAAATATACTACCCAAAACAGTTGTAGTAAATGTCTATATACGTGTGTACTTTTGAAAAAATTCCAAATATTAAAAATCATATTATAGGAATACCCATCATAAACAGACACTTTTAGACCATTGGTTTTCCCGTTTGAATGGTTTTACACTAGTAATTTTTGGGGCCCTTTATAACTTGCTGTTCAGTGTGAGCCAAGGCTCCATGTTGAAGACCGTACTTTGACCTATAATGGTTTACTTTCATAAATTTTGACTTGGATGGAGAGTTGCCTCATTGGCACTCATACCACATCTTCTTATAACTACTCACCGTTTAGGAAAACCAAATATTTTGGAAATTTGGGTAAAAAAGTAATGCAAAAACCATTTCTGGGTAATGATGCAGAACCTCATTATGAATATAACAATATCAAAATAATTATGAAAAAGGAAGTCTTGACACTTTGGAAATCATACATATTTCCTAATTTTTGTTGACGGCTGAATGGTGAGTTTTTTGTGACCCATTATACCTTACATTCACATCATTTTGACTTTATTGGATAGTTACCTCATTGGCAATTAAACCACATGTCCTTATTTTTATTTATATTACTTGAAAATCAATGTCTTATAATTTCAGAATGGGTCTGATCAGAAAATTGAAGTCGTCATGGTTACCATCTTCTATACTGCTTGGCATGTTTTTGTGTTGGTATATGTTACATCTGATACATAACACTCCTGGTCGTGATCCGGATCCACATATTGATGAGGTATTATACTTATTCAACATATCAATAAAAGATTGGGGAGGGGGAAACCCCTTTCTTCATTTATAATTTTGAACTTGTTCACCTATACATTTAACATGCCAGTAGTCATGGTAGTGAATTTATATATAATAAAATTGAGAATGGAAAAAGGAAATGTGTCAGAGAGACAACAACCTGACCAAAGAGCAGAAAACAACCCAAGTCCACTCATGGGTCTTCAACACAGCAAGAAAATCCCTCACCCAGAGATGGGCTTCAGCTGGCTACTAGTACTAAAATCCATTATCTGAATTTTTAAAAATAACAATCCACGAAAGACTACATGTACATAGAAAACTTAATATTTAATAAAATCATTTATGACATGTGGTATAGTACTATTGCCTTTATTTATGTGACCATCTTTTTATACCCCGCTTTAAAAAAGTGGGGGTATACTGTTTTACCTCTGTCTGTCCATCCATCCGTCAGTCCGTCCTTCCGTCCCATGAAAATTTTTTGTTGCATTTTTCTCTGGAACTACAATACAAGGATTTCTGAAATTTTGTTTCAGGGTTTATATAAGTCGGCTATACCGTGTGATGCGTTTTCAGATTGATCACTTAACAACTTCCTGTTTACCGAACACTTACATCATTTTACACAACACATCCAAGTTGAAAATTTTCGTCACTTTTTTTCGCAGGAACTACATTACAAGGATTTCTGAAATTTAGTTTCAGTGTTTATATAAGTCAGCTATACCGTGTGATGCGTTTTCAGAATAATCACTCAACAACTTCCTGTTTACCGTCAAATATTTGGGCTGGGGGTATCATCAGTGAGCAGTAGCTCGCAGTTTCACTTGTTTCTATATGCTTGTATATATTTACAGTCTTGGGCAAAGCCATAAAATCAAACATCAATGAACAAACAATTTTTCCTCAATCCACGAAAATTGTTACACACAAATTGACGTTCCTCCCCACACTCCTAGTTACATGTAGGAATCCTTAATTATTAAGCTTTAAATACACATGTTTACTATGATTAACCTAAAATATTTAAATTTGTCAAACTAATATCATAATTTTATCTATCATTAGTGTCAAAAGATAAAATGTTTTGGAGAACCTTATTTAAACATAAAAACAATTACAGTTATTATCGTCATATTGGATACCCAATTCTGACCCTCTCTTTTGACAAAGGCTCATATTTTTAGGCTTTTCTTTTGAATAAAAGTTCTAGTCATGATAACACAGTAATTTAATTTTGTATTTTAATTTCAGCTTAAAAATTTTCCAGTACTTTTCGACTCTTCAGCACAGTTAAGAATTATTGTCCTAACATACAATAGGTCAAAATCATTGAAACGCTTATTTGATTCGCTGCTTATGGCAGATTACCAAGGTGAAAGAGTAGTTTTAGATATCTGGGTTGATCGTTCTATAAATGGTGAGGTTCACAATGAAACAGTTCAGGTTGCAAATGAATTACAGTTTGTACATGGTGAGAAAAATGTGTATGTTCGTGGCCAACATGCTGGGATAGTAAACCAGTGGTTAAGAACTTGGAAATTCTCGGATAATCCTACAGAAATTTGTATCATTCTTGAAGATGATTTGACAGTATCTCCAGTTTTTTATCGATGGTTAAAATCGGTACACACGACTTACAAAGATGATGATAGGATCAGCGGTTTTACACTTCAAGGAGTAGGTTCTATTTATTCTGGACCAAGCGCACTTGAAAATGTAAATGTGTCAAAAAAGCATTTAACCTATTTGTACTCGATGCCAGGCAGTTGGGGATTTTCACCGAAACTTGATCAGTGGAAAGAATTTATAACTTGGTGGGAAAAGACATCACTAGATAAAAGTTTTCATCCCCTGGTACCCAACAACCTAGCAACTGTATGGTATTCAGAAAACAGAAGACAGGGAAATGCTCAAAATATATGGACCATGTGGTTTATTTACTTCAATTGGAAATTTCATAAGTACGTACTGTATCCAAATATACAGCCAAAAAACCAAGGTTTTAGTAACAACTGGCAGGAACCAGGGTTAAACCATTATGGACATGCAGGATTACCACCCACTGGGCCTCTTGTTGTCAAATGGTTGCCAGAATTTGACAAACTGTCTCCTTTACCTCCAATTGTATTTACTAATGGCACTATTTTAAATGAATTGAATAGAAAAATCACTGTATAATGTTAAAGATTGGTGAGAAATAGCTGTTTAATGTGAAACGATTGGTGAATAATAGCTGTTCAATGTTAAACGATTGGTGTAAATAGCTGTACAATGTTAAACACATCACCCTCCAGGAAAATCAAATACTCCGTGCCAAAGCCAAATGAATCTTTTTTTTAACGGAAAACTGCCTTAACTGGTTTTCAGGCTTGTAAGTCAAAAAGGTTTTGGTTAAGACTACTTTAGTGTACTTTGCTCTCCTTGAATGCGGTAGGTCTTTTTGTAGGTCATGGGTTTGATCCCTGCTGAGGTCAAAACCCAAATACATGAAAATTGGTATTTGCTGCTTCTCCAGGCACTTAATTTTTAGCACATGATACTTCAGGCTTGTAATTCATAAACATTTGGTAAAGAATACTGCAGTGTAGTGCAGTTATCTCTACTTGAGTGTAGTAGGTCATGGGTTTTATTCATGCCCAGGTTAAAACTAAAGTCTTGAAAATTGGTATGTGCTTCTTCCCTGTGCCCTCAGCTTGTGGTATTTATGAAACAAGAGTTAAGACTGATCTGTTCAGAGCTAAAATAAAAGAGTGTTAACATGCCTTTCTTCTGTTACCTTGTGAACTACACTACAGCTCAGGTGGATTTTGCTTTGTCCACCGCCCACAGTTTCTAGCTTGTCCACTCTTTCCACCCATAGGAGTGGACATGCAATTTCTTTTGTTGAATCAAAAGATTGCAAGTACAATCAATTGAAAAAAGTAGATAAGCTTTTGTAATCAATATTTTAAAAAAAAAAAGAATATAGCTAGAATGGGCACAGGTGGGCTGTCCACTGTGGGCAGGAGGAAAAAGCAAAATCCACAAGGGCTGTTGTGTAGCATGTATAAATGCCTTCTCGGTATGTCAGTCTAGTACAATGCATAGTTCTTAACATGTCTTGATATACATGTTCTGGTCCTGATATACATGTGACATATATAATATTAACCACTGGATATCAAACAACATCTAACCAAGGGACAAATCAATTAAATGACCTACGGCTCAACTCCTAGTATAATAATTATAAGGAACTACTTAAATTTATAGAAAACAGTATTGAAATTTTTTATATAAATTTATTTGCATTCATTTTATACTTATATATTTTATACTGATCTGTGTGAAACTCAATGTATACGTGTATTTAATTTTTATACGCCCGTCAAAGTTTTGACGGGACGTATTATGGTATACAAATGTCGTATGTCCGTCTATCCGACTGTCCGTCTGTTTGTCTGGCGTAAACATGTTGCACCGTAACTTGAGAACGACTTATCCAAATTTCATGAAACTTAACATATTTGTTTCTTATGATGGTCAAACGATCTGTATACTTTTTGGTGAAAATAAGATTAAAACTTTTTGAGTTACGGGACTTAGTAACTAAAACAGGTGTGTGTTTTTTTTCACATGTCGCGCCGTATCTCAAAAACAATTTATGATTATTGCATAAAACTTTACACATTTCTTAGTTATATTAATCTTAAGATCTGTATACTTTTTGGTGATGATTCAAAATTTTATTTTAGAGATATTGAGTATTTTGTTAAAAAAGGGGGAGGGGTTTTTCACATGTCGTGCTGTATCTCAAAAACAATTTATGATTATTGCTTAAAACTTTACACACTTCTTAGTTATATTAATCTTAAGATCTGTATACTTTTTGGTGATGATTCAAAATTTTATTTTTGAGTTATTGAGTATTTTGTAAAAAAGGGAGGGTTTTTCACATGTCTCGCCGTATCTCAAAAACGATTTATGATTATTGCTTAAAATTTTACACACTTCTTAAGATCTGTATACTTTTTGGTTTTGATTTGAAATTTTATTTTAGAGATATTGAGTTTTTTATAAAAAAAGGGGTTTTTCGCATGTCAGGCCGTATGTCAGAAACTATTTATGATTATTGCAAATTCACACACAAGACGAGGCGTATCATGCGCTCATGGCGCAGCTGTTTATTTAAAAAGGATAACTTATTTATGTTTATACATACATAATTGACTATTAAATTGCTGGATTGATAGTATTATGGGGTGGTAAAAAATAATTTCCAATACATGTAGAAAAAATTATTATTTTTATGCATTGAAAAGTATGTTTTTTCCTTTTAAAAATGTGTGAACTCATTTACCATTTAATCATTCCATTACATGTCAACAGTTCACTATTGACCAATGACAAACTCACTTTTTGACAAATACATGTATCAAAGTTTTGAAGTCATTTAGATCTCTTGACAATGATAGGATGGCTAATGACAAACTTATGATATAAACTTGATGAACTGTAAAATTGTTTTTCCACAATAAGAAGATTGTACAAGATTTTGCATTCCATAATTTGATTGATAAATGTTTGTAATGACCTCAATTTTATATGGTAAAATACATTATTTGTCAGTTAAGGATGTTGACATAGATAAAGGGATGCAACTCTTAGGAATCAGTTATACATTTTTTTGTCAACCTTTTCATTTGCGTACATACTAAGTTTCTTAGAAATACAGATTTTAAAAATTTTGTTTATATGTTAAAACATTGCCATTTTAGTTTCGACATTTGCATTATACATGTACTATCAAATTTACAAAATGCGAAACATATCTCTATGTCAACAGTTTATTAATATAGCTACTTCAGAGTATACATTTTGAGTTATTCCCTACATGCTTTCAAAGGTATTTTTTAAGATGGTGTATCTTGAATTACAAAAAATGAAAAAAATTATCAACATATGAAGTGAAAGGTCGAGTTTTGAGGTCAGTAAGATTAATTTATACTTTTTACTTTTGTCTCTCAAATGTTTTAATGTATATAGGTATATTGACATTCCAAGTTTTTGTTTTTATACGACAAATATATATTGGTATGACGTTGGCGTCGTTGTCGTCGAATTCCGAAGACACGTTGGTTTTCGCACAATAACTTTAGTTTAAGTGAATGGATCTCTATGAAATTTTACCATAAGGTTCAATACCACAAAAGGAAGGTTGGGACTGATTTTGGGGTTATGGTACCAACAGTTAAGGAATTAGGGGCCAAAAATAAGCATTTTTGTAACTTCCAGACAATAACTTGTGTGTTAGTGTATGGATCTCTTTGACGTTGTACCACAAGATTCCATATCACAAAGGGATGGTTAGGATTGACGAATTGACTTTGCGGGGTTATGGCTCAAACTGTTTAGGAATTAGGGGCAAAAAAGGGGGAAAAACAAGGGTTTCCTGGTTAATGGACAATTTAAAAGCAGTGTAAGGGAGGTAATCCAAATTCATTTCAAGTATTAAAAAAAAATTTGGATTACCTCCCTTACATTGCTTTTAAATTATGTATAAAGATGTTGTATTGTCTTGAGATGATTAGCTGTCAATTAATTTTTAGAAGTTACTATTAAAGGAATATTAATTTTAGCCATGATTATGTATGTCATTTTCTATTTTAAGACTTTTATGGTGTATTTAAATTGGTAATTATGGTTGCAAACTCCATTGGAAATTTGAATTGAGATTATGACCATATCTTGGCAGCGGGGGTAAAAATAAAAAGAAAATTTCTTCAAATATTTTTTTTTTTTGCAAAATAAAGGGGTGGGGGTATCAATAAGCAACAGCATGGTATATTACACAAAAGCAAAAAATATAAATTCAAATCATATAACCAATTCTAAGTTCTTTGACTACAGTTATTCTGTGTCAGAGACCTATTATGTGTCAAATATTTAATTACAATCCAAATTCAGACCTGTATCAAGCGCGAATATTGTGTCCATATTTGCCCCAACTGTTCCGGGTTGGACCCATGCGGTCGTATCCAGCTGCGCTCAGCGAAGCATTTTATTGATATATTATATTTGCTATGTTTCATATTATTTAAAAAACTTTGTAGAGTAGAATTTGTATTTTAGATTCTGATGAAATTACATGTAAATTGCATTAGTCATGTTAGTTTAATGTTTTTAATTTTGAAAATTGACAATCTAAATGCGTGACATATCAGAACGGGAGCAATTAAATGATTTGATTTTAATTAGATTGGAAAATTGATCAACTTTTGTCAATTAAGGTGGTACCAAACACCTTCACTAAAATTAATTTGGCTCGTTTAATTTTCATAAAATTTTGACAAAGTATTTACTTTGACCCTTTGACAAAAATATAAAAATTTCAAAAAATTTGAACCAACCAATTTATCAGAAAAATTACACTGGTTATATAGCAGTTTGACTAACACTAATTTTGATCATTGAGAAGCTTAATATTCCCTTAACAACACAACGTAATTAAAACGTTTAGCTGATTTTACAGACTTATCTCCTGTAGTGTTAGGTACCACCTTAAGAGTATTATTCTATTCTTTCTGTTTGTTTGTTGTTTATATTAACATTTTTGTATGTGTAGTTTCTTTTTATCATTGTTTATTGGCTATTTCAATTTTTTAATTCAGTTACCATGGTTACATCTGTTTAAATGTGAACAGCAGTAAAAGAAAAGGTACTGAGAAGAAGGCACTAAGGGAGCAACCATTTAACTTCAAGGGGAGTTATAGATTTTTGTCTACATCAGAATTTTTTTTATCATGCAAAACGTGAACATTTTTTTTTAGTTTTTCAACGATATCAATCAAATTATTTTTTTTCAAAATTTAACACTATAAGGTATAGCGAAAATCTGGATTCAGAATATTTTTTTTTTGTCATCTGCTTGACAACAATATTTTTTTTCATCAAATTGGAGATCAGAATATATTTTTAGGAAAAAATCATAACCCCCTCTTTGAGGTTAAATGGTCGTTCCCGATTCATATAATAGATATTCTATAGATATATAACATTTATAACAAATAAATTTCAAGACTTATATTTTTGATAAATTAAAATGTTGATTCATAAAACAAATAATGCTTGAAATTAAAGATGTAATATTGGAGATGAGAATCATTTATTTATTTAATATATGACCTTCTTACAATGTGTTTAAAGTTCACTCTCTGATAAAGGCCAGATTGCATGGCTGGTTTTTTCCTAAGTAAAAAAAACTGAACCAGATTCTGCCCTCAATAATTGATTGATAAAAGTACTTAAGTAATCTCAATTTTATGTGGCATAATATATTATTTGTCACTAAAAGAGGTTGACATACAAATGTATTGGAAGGACACAACTCAATATATAATATATAAAAAATATATGAAAAAAACAAAGTTAAATAAAATTGTAAAGTTCATGAATAAAAGAAAAATTGTAAAGTTTATGAATAAAAGAAAAATTGTAAACTTTATAAATAAAAGAAAAATTGTAAAGTTTATAAATAAAAGAAAAAATGTATTTGAATTAAAGCAACCTCGCACAGGCATGCACTGGAAAGTAATCTACAAAAAGTTGATGAAAAAGAAGAAGAGAAAGAAGAACTCTTAAAAATCAAGTGCGTATTTTCTCAACCTTTTTTTTTATTAAAATATTCTTAGTTTCTTGGATCACAAAGTTTTCAAATTTTGTTTACATGCTTAAAAACATTAATGAAACTGTCTATAACAAATGCATTACTGATTTGAAGGAAAACAGCTTTCCCTCATTTTACCCAAGTGATGTTCTTAAATAATAAGGGAAAAGTCAACAAAACTGTTTAATCTTACTGTTTAAGGACAACAGATAAAAAAAAATGTTTAAAAACATGATAAATTTAGATTTTTAATCAGATATTTTAAATGAACTCTCATAATTACTTTAAATATAGAGTCATTTCCTGTACCCAACAAATAAAGAGAAAGGTCAAGTTTTGAGGTCAATAAGAGTAATTTATCAATACCTGTCACCTGTCATGTATCAAAACATACCATGTTTACTTTTGTCTCCAAATTGTTTGACTGATGTTCTCATGTATATTTACATTCCAAATTTTTGTTTTGATATACATGTATTATATTTGCAATGTATTAGAGTTCATGTATTTAAACAAATTGTAAATTAGAATTTGCATTTTAAATTCTAATTAAATTTCATTTATACAGCATTCGTTCATGTTTCAATTTCGTCGTTTATGAATTAATAACATATTCTACTTTTTTTTTTGAGTTGTTTTATTAATTATTTCTCGTTTTGGAATTATTTTGGTTTGCTATATATATATATATAAGAATTTTATAACTAAGCTACATCCATTTTACTGTGGTCAGCAGTGTTAAAAAGTATTTAGAAGAAAGCATTAACTGTATATATATATTAATGAATAATCTGTAAATACGTAACAAAATTAATTTATTGACTCATCTTTTGGAAAATTTGATTCTCAAAAAAAAAATTTTTAAATTAAAGATGTTATGACACCCTGAGAAGAGGAGTGTCCTCAATTAAATTTATTAGATATTTTAAAAATCCCAATGAAATTTCCATTACCTGATTAAAGCATATCTTTATTGTATTATTGACCTAAGTAGGTGGATTTTAATTGGTTATGATTACACTACAGCTCATGTTGATTTGGACAGACAACTATTGCCAATCCTATATGAACAAACAATTCTTGACCAGTCAAATTTAATCTCAGATTTATAAAAAATATTGAATAGAAAATTTTGCATTTCCACTGATTTTTATTCAATTCTTATGATAAAAGAAACAGAATGCCATGTCCAAAAGGTTACCTAAAGAGACTACCTGGAATAATTGCCCACTTTGTTATGGACAAGTAGTTGAAATGGCAAAATTCTAGTGAATATGAATTAAGATCTCCTTACCCTTTCAGAGCAGATGAGAGATCACTCCCTGGTTTCTGTTGGGTTTTCTATGTTATAGTTGTCTGTTTTTTAGTATTTTCCATTTTTGCCATGATGTTGTCAGTTTGTCTTTGATTTATGCATTTGAATATCTCTTTGGCATCTCCTGCTTCTCTTTAAGCATATGTAAATCATGACATCAAATATTGTCAAACAAGATAATAGTAATTCTTTATTGTCATATAAGTAAAATGATACTTCAATGTGACAAAAACAAAAAATAACAGAAAGTTGTTGAAGCATTTTAGGAAACATAAGGCAAAACAATTCAACTAAACATGCTAATCTGTTAACAAACAATGGAATTTCAAACATACTATTGTCAAATTTCTCTTCTTTTACCTTTTGGGAACACATGAGAACACCCCTGGTTTTGGTAGGGTTGATATTGCTTAGTCTTTAGTTTTCCATGTTGAATTTCTTTGACTGTTGTTTGACTGTTGTTTGTCTTTTGTTTGATTTTTGGTATTTCTTTTGCCATGGTGTTGTCAGTTTATGTGTTTGAATATCCCTCTCCCTCTCTTTTAGCAAATGTTACTTATGAAATTAAACATTTGCTGATAATTGAAAGTTGTTGAATCATATGTAAGAAATAAATGGCAAAATTACTTCAACTAAACATACTTATTTGTTATCAAATTAGGAACTTTCAGTGGTAATTAATTTCTATTGTTGACACAAATTTTATTTGGAGAAAATTACATTTTTTCTTTATATATTATAAAAAATGTATTAATTTTGTATTTGTTATTGAAATTTTATAAATTTATATGTTTTTGTTACATTTATTCTAAAATGCATAATAAATTTATACATTTTCTAACTCAAATTTATTTTGTTTTTCACATCAAACATTACATTCTCAGATCCGGACATCCTGGCATTTAAATTTTCAAGGGTGATGCCAATAGAATCCTCTAGATTTTTCATCTATTTGAAGGTGATTACTGATTAATTATATTGCCGATTATTTTTAACCAGAGGATATAGTATGATAAAAATCAAAATGGAGATATTATATAGTGTCTTTAACAATATTAAAGAGTAAAATTACTATATTCAACTGGTGTCGATATATATCAATTAAATTAATTTGCATTGAAGTCTATGGAAAATCTAGAGGATTCTTATTGGCATCACCTCTCAACATTGTTTTCATAACACAAATGCTAATCATTGATTGGTCAGTTACATGTTGTGATGTCACTGCAGATCTGAGAATTGTGGACGTTTAATTATCAATTGTTGATTTGAAAAAAAGAAGACGTGGTATGATTGCCAGTTAGACAAATATCCACCAAATTAAATAGAAGTTAAGAACTATATTCTATTATAATGCCATTATGTTATTGTTCTATTACAATTTTGAAAATACTTTGAACGACAAAATTATTTTATATCTCTACCTGTGTGACCTTTAGGGAAAACGGTACAATTACATTTTCCCAGCATTAGGTTGGCCTTTTGTGTACCCAAGGCAGGTGAAGGAAGTCAACTTAGGAGAGCTGTGATTGGATGTAAGGGTACACTATATTTTTTTATTTATCTATCAATAACTGCATTGTATATATTTACAATATAAATTTTGAAACCTATTGAAATATTTTCTAGAGAATTATTCGAAAAGACTTCCAAAATTTCATAAATTTGGTGTAAAATGACGAAGGGCATGGATAACATAAACAAGCTCCGTTGGAAGTTGGTCATGATACTATTTGGCTTTAATTTTTAAAACAGAATAATAAAGTTCTAACACCACACATAATTGTTTTATCCAGGTTTTTATTATAAAAAGTGGTAAATTTAGAAAATGTTAGTATTGTCGCCTATGGCAGAATAAATAGTACCGTTATCCCTATACTGAAGATAGCAAGGGAAATAAAAATCAATCAGACTTCAGTTATATTATACTATTTTAAAGTTTTTGATTAGTACATTTGATTTTTATCACAAAGAATAGAAATTTTTCACTGAGAACAATACTGTGTTGAGAAAAGTGCTGAGTCATCATAATAAGTCAAATTGATGGGTACTGATATGAAACTTTATTCTAGGATTTCAATATTAACTATATTGTATAAAATGCACCAAACTATAGTTCTTTTGTATTTGTTTTCACCCTTCGTAATGATTAATTCAATTGGAAACACCAGAATTCAAGGCGCGACAAATATTTTTAACTGAAATATTTGCCTTTTTTGCTGTGTAATTCCCTAAATGTATCACTTGGGTATTTCTGTAGACATAATCTATTAAAATGGGAATTAAATTCTCTGGTTAAGTTTGTACTGTTTATGGAGTAAGGCAATATTTGGTCACACTAGAAGCATTTTCAGTGTTAAAATTGTCAAATCTAAAAAAACAAGAGGCCCACTTGAGGCTAAATTTAGATAGAATTTATACTCTCCTGTGTAAAGAATTGTTCACATTCTTGGCAATTCATGCAGCAAATATTTCAATAGTGCTTCATTTTGTAGCTTCTATCTTTTATTATATCAGGCATATATAATTTTTCATTTTCTACTGTTTGAATGGACTTTTGTTGGAAATTAATACTCCCAAGGGACATAATTCAGCTTTGTCATAGATTAATACAGGCAATAAAGGCAACTGTACAGCTGAGTATTTTGCATATTTAATGTTTAAAGTGTCTAATATCTTTGTTTTCATCATCTCAAGACAGAATAATGGATTTTATAACAAGCTCTGAAATTTTGAACCACAATATGGCATATACTAAAGCATGGAATGGAGATTAGTATGAAAAATCTTGAATTTGTGCTTATGTTGTAAATTTTGGATAAAATGAATACAAATTGAATGGAACTGTCATTTTTATCTGTTTAAATGGAACTGTTTATTATTCTTTTTAAATAAGATAAGATATGAATGGATACAGGTTGTTTAATAAGCCTTATCTGAAAGAAGTAGAGAAAGAGATAAACCAGCATGTAGGGGTGGGGACATAAAATGATCCATGTTTCTTTAAGTAATGGGGACATACAAGTATTTATTATATCCAAGGTTTTCACAATAACCCAGTATTGCATTAATGGTGTCATAAGAATTCTTTATATCTTTATGTCACAGTATAGGGAAAACGGTACTGTTACATTTTCCCAGCATTAGGTGGCCTTTTGTGTACCCAAGGCAGGTGAAGGAAGTCAACTTAGGAGAGCTTTGTTTGGATGTAAGGGTACACTTTATTTTTTTATTTATCTATCAATAACTGCAGTGTATATATTCACAATATACATTTTGAAACCTGTTGAAATATTTTCTAGAGAATTATTCGAAAAGACTTCCAAAATTTCATAAATTTGGTGTAAAATGACGGTGGACATGGATAACATAAACAAGCTCCGTTGGAAGTTGGTCATGATACTATTTGGCTTTAATTTTTAAAACAGAATAATAAAGTACTAACACCACACATAACTGTTTTATCCAGGTTTTTATTATAAAAAGTGGTAAATTTTGAAAATGTTAGTATTGTCGCCTATGGCAGAATAAATAGTACCGTTTTCCCTTTACATTCTGACGTCAAACACGCGATTCTACACCAGAGTTGATGTGAACCTAGCCATTCAGTCACAGGACTTCAAATATTTCAATCCTTTATGGGTTGATTTAAAATACAAAAATAAGTAAGCAATGAACGTGGTTGTTAAATTTGATATATGTTTTTTTGTGCTTCTTTGTTAAATATTTGTTTGTTTTTGTTCTGATTGAGATTGTGACACGGTGTTTACTGCTGTACCCCTATTTTGACAATGTTACCTATTATGTCTGTTTTGTTCACGCATCGTTGTAAACAATGGAATTTGATGCGACTGTCATACAAGCGAGAGGTTTAGCGCAAAAAACCAGGTTCAATCCACCATTTTCTACATTTGAAAATGCCTGTACCAAGTCAGGAATATGACTGTTGTTGTCCATTCGTTTGATGTGTTTTATCATTTGATTTTGCCATTTGATTAGGGACTTTCCGTTTTGAATTTTCCTCGGAGTTCAGTATTTTTGTGATTTTACTTTTTTCCACCGAACAACCTTTAACAATGTTCAAAAACCCACACTGCATACATGTAGCTAGTTATAAAAGGCAAATAAAACAAGAAAATCTACAGGAACAAACAACCATAGATTTACAGGCTGCTGACTTTGGACAGGCACATACAGGATTTTGTAGGTTTAAACATGTTTGTTGGAGCTTCATACCTCCCCTTTCCTGGGACAGTGGTGAAGCTACCAATAACAAACAATAAGAACATTATACACCTGAAACTTGTCCATTATGATAATGCAAACTGTGTGATAATGAAACAACTATGCGCTGACAACAAAAAGACTTATGTGAACACCTTCAACAAGTAGCAAAAAGTTAGCTACCTTTTATCCTTCAAGTTTTATTGTAGTATACTGCTTTCTGTCTGTCACTCAAGAATAGCTTTTCATTCAATAACAGAGTCAAGTTTCACAAGATTTGTTATACCGTTTTGATTAAGGAAGAAAACAAAAGAGATGTTGTATGATTGCCAATAAGATCACATATGACCTTCATTGATACATAAATGGAAAACAGGAATGAGAAAGCACTGGACACGGACTCATTCTGTGTGACACATACATAGTTATGAACTTCTCATTTTATGTAACAACATTCCAACAGCGCCTGCATACGGAGTATATATCTCCATGTTGATACGATAATCCAGAGCATGTATTGTGCATCGTCACAATACAACTATAGTCCAGCTGGTCATGTTATTATATACTTGTTAGCCAAGGGACCAAAATATACAATTCCCCAGCCCATCAACTGGAAAAAGAACTTCCGGTTACTGATTGATGCAGTTGAGGACTATGCTAGAATATGGGTAAAGCGCGAACCAGAACTGGACATTTGTCTGAATGGATCAAAGCTATTTGATCATGCATTCAGAAGCGCATTCAAAAACTACGATGTACTATGAGCACAAGGGTTTCTTACCCTTTCAAGAATCCGGAGGTTGTGGATGCTTTATCCGCTTTGCATGACAAATATGTCGTTGTTCCAGCAGATAAAGCCTCAAATAGTATTGTCTTCATATGTAAAAGCCTAGGTTGTTTTACGTGTTCGTTTTTATTCTGTGGTTAGTCAGCACTTCGGTGTTGATATGGATATCAAATCATATGTATGGTCATTTTTATTATAAATTTACTGTGTGCAAAAGTATGAATTATTCTAAATACTAATTAAGGATTTTCTTATCCCAGGCATAGATAACATTAGCCGTATTTGGCACAACATTTTGGAATTTTGGGTCATCAATGCTCTTTAACTTTATACTTGTTTGGCTTTCTGACTATTTTGATCTGAGCGTCACTGATGAGTCTTATGTAGATGAAACGCGCTTCTGGCGTATTAAATTATAAGCCTGGTACCTTTGATAACTATTAACATGTCGAGATGTATTATTGTATTGTTTACTTGTGTAGTTCTCTGTCCTGAATATTCTTGCATTTATTTGTACTGTAGTCCTGTCATGAAATGTTGTCCGTTTAGTGTTATATTTAACATTGCCATAAAAGCGCGAGATTTGGCTAGCCACAAAACCAGGTTCAACCCACCAGTTTTTCTTAAAATGTCCTGTACCAAGTCAGGAAAATGGCAGTTGTTATCTTATAGTTCGTTTCTGTGTGTGTTACATTGTCGTTTGGTTTTTTGTTGCACTTTAGTGTTTCTGTTGTTTCGTTGTTTTCCTCTTATAGTTGATGTGTTTCCCTTGGTTTTAGTTTGTAACACGGATTTGTTTTCTCTCAATCGATTTATGACTTTCGAACAGCGGTATTCTACTGTTACCTTTATTTCCTACCAACCAAGTGATGAAGTTGAAATCAACACTTTGTTAACTTTATGAACGCCAGCACGCGTTTGTTGACCGTTATCGAATATGCGTTTCACAGATGATAGCGGATATATTTCAAATGTCGTAACTACAATCCCGTCTCCTTTTCCCCGAATGTAACCTGCCGATTTAGACTTATTACCGGTTTTGTACTAACACCAGCAACATTACGGTTGCCACATGTGGATCAGGATCTGCTTACCCTTCCAAGCTTCTGCAATCAGCCCGGGTGTTGGTGTGATTGCGTGCTGCTCAGTCTTTATGTTTCGAGTTTGTTGTTTGTCTTTCGGTCGTATTTTGCAATATCGTTGTCAGTCTGTTTTCAACGTATAAGTTCGAATATCCCTTCGGTATCTTTGGCATTAAAGAAGGAACCTATTAGTAAAAAAATATAGACATACAAAGCGTGGTTCGTTCTCATCAGTCTTTCGTATTCTATGTTATGTTTTGTATACTGTTTGTCTTATGATCGTTTTTCATTTTTCGCCAATTCATTGTCAGTTTGTTTTGGTATTGAAAAAGCAGTAGTGACACTCGTCGTTTTACTTATTCAAATTCGGTAATGACACAATCGTTGAAAATATGACTGCATTGTGAGTAAGTGGGACATATCCTTGGTCATCTGAGATACAGATATTCCATGTATGATAACTTGGATCATAAAGGCGCAAACATTCTTCGAAACGATGACATTTACTCCACAAATAGGAACCCTTGGATGAATAAATTCATTCTACGCAGCACACCCAACCCCTATCAAGAACATCATGGGTGGGAACGGAACCTCTGGCATTCATATCATCTGTGTGATATACACTCAATATGCAGATTCTGCTGGAATTCTGCTAAATATAAATGCCGATTTAGACTTACAACCAGGTTTATACTAACACCAGAAACAGGATCTGCTATCTCTTCCGGAGCCCCTGAGATCACCCGGATGTTGGCGTGGTTTCGTATGGTTCAGTTTTAGGTAGCAACTATCTAAATTCAAGAAGGGGGAGGGTATGGGTTTTTTCTTATTCAGAATTTTTTCTCTCGCGCAAAACCTTTCGAAACAATAAATTGTATTCTAATACTACGAAAAGGAACCCTTGCTTGAATAACATTGGCCTTGGTGGCTTTAAGACCTTGGTGGTCATTTATATATGCCTTGGTGGCAATAGACCTAGGTGGTCATTTATATATGCCTTGGTGGCAATAGACCTAGGTGGTCATTTATATATGCCTTGGTGGCAATACACCTAGGTGGTAATTTTTATAATTTTTCACATTTGCCTTTGTGGCAACATTAAATTAAAAGTACTAGCCTTGATGGCTTTAAGACCTTAGTGGTCAATTATATTCGCCTTGGTGGCTTCTTGATAGACCTAGGTGGTAATTTTTGTCCTGGAAAATGTTTTGGAATTTAGACCTTGGGTAGTTATCAACCCAGGTGGTCCGATATTTGTTGTGCCGTGCGCCGGTTAAACGCAGGGCAAAGTGCTATCGCGTTAAAATATTTTATGTAGAAGTAGGGGCTCTGGCCACTTTGGAGACCTGTAAAGGAGAATAATAAATTGTTTATAGGGTAAATAGTTTCTTTTGTAACTTTTGAGTGTTGTGGATTTTTTATTTATTATTACATCGTACATACTGATAGAAAATGTTCTTCAAAGACTGTTAGAAAAGAATAGAAAGATTGAGAAAGTGGAATAATTTAGTGTGAAATTACATGTCACTTGATATAAGTGTTGTTTGCCGGAGTGATGTGTATTGAATTATAAGGTGTCTTCGTCGAGGTCCGCGTTCAGCGGTTTGTTTGATTGTATATATAATTGAATTGAATGTTTTTGTTTTCAGATGGTGTTACCTACAGTTTTGACGGGCTGATGAATGAAGGAGAAGCAATATGACATTGCACGATAATTCATGTCAATAAGTTCGATCAACCTAAAAGGAAAGGATTTTTCTGATCAGAATCTGGTTAGAACAAATTGCAAGTTTAAATAATGTTTTGATTTCAGAAAATATTATAAAAACAATAATAAACTAGATTTGCCATTGCAAGCAATAGCAGATGTCACCCTTCCCCTTTTGCCACTATGCGCCGGGGTGGATCCAGCCATTTTAAAAAGGGGAGGTTCCCAACCCAGGATAAAGGGGGTTTCCAACTATATGTCCCCATTCAAATGCATTTATCGTCCAAAAAGGGGTTCCAACCACCGGAACCCCCCCTCTACCCCTCTGGATCCGCCACTGATGCGGCAGCCATTTCAAAAAAATTTAACAGTGAATGCAGATATATACATTACTATACATCTTTCTGTAAATTTTCTGTACATTCAGAGCATTATAAAAAAAACACATTTCTGCTGTTTCCATGGCAACGGCAGCCATTTTGAAAATTTCAAAGTCAAAAGTATCATCTATAATTGCCAGTTAACAATAATATCAAGTTTCATTAAGTTCAAAGCATTTTGAGAATTTTTGACATTTTTGCAGTTTCCATGGCAACGGTGGCCATTTTGGAAATTCCAAAGTCAAAAGTGCCATTCAGACTTGCCAGTTAACAATCATATTAAGTTTCATAAATTTTGGAGCATTTTGAAAGTTTTGAAATTTTTAACATTTTTGATGGTTCCTATGGTAACAGAGATCATTTCCAAAATTTAATGGCAGATACCACATTGGTACATGGGAGGGAACATACCATCAAAGTTTCAATCGATTTGACCTACCATTTTAAGAAAGTAAATGCTACTGTTAGGTTTTTGGAGCATTTTGACCTGTTTTGCATTGTTTCCATGGTAACGGCAGACATTTTCAAAATTCCAACGCCAGATTCCACACCTATCAATGTTGCTCATCGTTACTGTGAAGTTTCATTAAATTTGGAGCATTTCGATATTTTTGAAATTTTTGGTGTTGTATCCATGGCAACATAGCAGTTCCAATGATTGCCAAAATCATCCCAAACCAGTATATAGTGGACACCTGCATTGTATTAAAATCTAAAGATTTTAAGCTCAAGCATTCTCAAATAATTCACCGAACTCCCAAATTATATTTTTTCACCATTTTTCAGTTTCCATGGTGATGGCAGCCATTTTTTAGTTCTAAAGTTGCACTGCAACTGGAAAGTCAGGGTTCCTTGTTATAGTGAACCATTATTCAGATTGGTTCCTTTGGCTCTGAGAAAGCGGGCGGACAAAATTAGGTGGAAGAAAAATAATAATAATAATAGGGAAAAAGAAAAAGAGGAAAAGCAATATGTCACCTGACATTGTCGATCGGGTGACATAAGTACAATTTGTGTAAATATGGATATCACACTATATTATGTTTGTCTGTTTTGAGAAAGGCAGAAAATGCCAATATGGCAACGGTAACTATATAAAAAAAAAAATCTGTGAAGGAAACAGCTTTATGTTCAAATGAACCTATTTAAATGATTGATTGATTGATTGTTGGTTGCTTAACGTCCAGTGGCAAATATTTCATGCATATTCAGGACGAGAACAAATTAACAATAAATACAATAGGTAGGTTCTGTAATAGAGGCGTCTGGGATTGAGGTCGGAGAAATTTAGACTGCCACGGGAAATGAGGGTTTATTGGATAGGGACAGAAATTTAGCCTTGCAACAGGTCACCTACGGACCCCTCAAAGAGTTGTTGCAAGGGTTCTTAACGTGCAAAGATCGTGGCACTCCCTTTACACGAGGCATCGGATTTAACGTCCCCATTCTGACCGGACGTGGCTGCAAATTTGTACATCCCGCACAGCCAAACGGACGCCCCACTTTGACGAGGGTTTTACCGCCGGTCGGAGGAAGACCAATGGTGACCATACTTCTATTCCCCAGTCACCCTTGGGGTGGAACCTATTTAAAAGTAATTCTAATAATTTGTCCGTAATTTTATGATGTTTACTATTGGATGTGTATATAATTTCATTGATGTGTTTAAATATGTCACAAAAATCTTTTTGTCTGTGGAGATTAAAGAATTGTTGCAATATTTTTGTTTTGTTTTATTTAATTAATATTATGTTGAATGATTTTGTATACTAGTACCAATGTATACTAAAGTTTTATGTATAGTTAATTTTTTTAATTTAAATTTCTTTGTCTAATACAGTTCGAGGGACACTGATTCCCTAGTGGTTTTCCACGTTGATTGTAGGCAAAGGGGTTTTTCCTTTTCAAAGTGTGACTAATGCTGTCTTAGTACAAATAAACAAGTTGTTATTGGTTAATATTTTTTTCAGCAGAGTTGTGAAGAATCAAGTGGAAATACAATTGTCAATGTCCCTGTTTGGAAGTAAAGAGTGGGTTTGATTCAACAACAGTAAAGTTAGAGACAGGCCAGCATAGTTGACACTTGGAGGGGAAGTCCCTTTGCTTACAACAAGCTTTCCACATGCTGAAGATGTTATTCAAATAATGTTCCTTTTGATATGAGTTCATTGCCTTAACGCGACTTTATAAGTTTGTATGTGGTCAAATTCATGAGAATTTATTGAATTATGAAACTATTTATAAAGAACTGTGTACACGTATCTTGAAATGGTTAGTAGCATTGTAAAGTAATAAAGGAATAATATTTAATAAAAGTGTTTTTTGTTTTGAGTTTTGGGAATACTAT
This sequence comes from Mytilus coruscus, assembly GCA_017311375.1. Taxonomy (NCBI): domain Eukaryota; kingdom Metazoa; phylum Mollusca; class Bivalvia; order Mytilida; family Mytilidae; genus Mytilus; species Mytilus coruscus. Next base: position 65,400,022 of record CM029605.1, on the reverse strand, counting down.
TCCTTAAGGGAAAGCCTTGCTAGTGGTGTAACTTGAGATTGGCATGGACATATGTTGTATGGACAATAGAGTTTTCTATGCCCATAACTTAACATGAACTGGATGCAAGATTGTATCAATCACTGAGGATATGGGTATAACCTCATTGGTTGATATCTTTGGCGGAGGTACATGTGATACATCCTCATTCTTTCAATATCCAAGTGGTTGTTGGTTTAAGGGCTATATTTGGTCAGGCAATACATATTGACTGTTTGGGTTGATGAGGTTCTTGATAAGTTCCCCCCACTCCCACCCATTAGTACCAAAATGTGGATAGGTTTTCATATTTAAATTTTGATATTGGTATTACATGTATGAATTTTTGGGTTGATGAACACGAAACAACATTAGAAAAACACAAGAATTACCATGGGATCATGTTGACGGAACACACCTTAATTCGCTTAAGCTATTTTCAAGGGAAAGGTCAATTAGGGCAAGTGGATTAGTATGTTTGTGCTTGTTATTTCATTACAATGGTAAAAATAAGGTTATAGATCTCAGATGGTAATAATGTTGATTATAATGCTTCATTTTTTTTTATCTCCAGAGTAGTTATATAGGAAACAACTCCGCACTATATCCAGTGAGCTCTTATGCATACCATTGTGCATAGTAGTCCACATTTTGGTTTCTGAAATGTATAGATATTATCTTGTATTCGGTTCTCTCCTCTAGAGTTTTCTATGCCCATAACTTAACATGAACTGGATGCAAGATTGTATCAATCACTGAGGATATGGGTTCAACCTCTGGCATCCGTATCATCTGGATGATATATACTCAATATGCAGGTTCTGCTGGAATATTGCTTAAATGCTAAATACAAATGAGAGTTCACAATTGAAAATCTCAAATCATTATTTTGTCGTAAAGTTTGCTTATCTTCCGACCCTCTTTGTCATTTTAGATGATAGTCAAAGTGTGAAAGTATCTGTAACATCTGTTGTGCAAGTTCGAGGGATAGATTGATTGATTGTTGGTGTTTTAACGGATAGATGAGGTATGTATTGAGCGGAAAAATTTATAGCAGAACGATAACTTTAATGATAAATCTAGCTTCTTTCTATTCTTTATGAGAAACTCCTGTACAAATAATTAAATCTATTACATATCGGTAGTAGTTTACTATCTGTATCAAATAATTAAGCTAGTAAGTCTATCAATGCCAATGAATGACAATATGGATTGTAAAAAGAATGTCGAGTTCACTCCTTATTAGTGATGGCTATTCCAATTAATGATTTTCGTTTGATAAAGAAATTAATAAATTGATAAAATATCCCTTTGCTTTTAGGAATTTTTGGTCCTCAATGCTTTTCAACTGAGGGACTTTTTTAGACGCATTTATGAAATTTCAATCCTGATGAGTTTATTTTATAAATTGATAAAGCATCCCTATGATAAATTGATAAAGCATCCCTTTGATAAATTGATAAAGCATCCCCTTGATAAATTGATAAAATATAACTCTTAATTCATAAATTGATAAAATATTACTCTTAATTCATAAATTGATAAAATATTACTCTTAATTCATAAATTGATAAACATTGCTTTTGATTATTACATTGATTGAATATTAATTACTTTTAATTAATGAATTGGTATACTAAGCTTTATAAGCAAAAGCACAAGTCATTTTGTTGTGTTTCGTTGTCTTTTAAAGCTGAAGTACGCTTAATTGATGTGTCAACTTAATCAGATGAGCAGCTAAAATATTTATTTTCAAAACAAACATTCAAACATACTATTTTATTATCTAAATAAACAATTATACAGTCATTGATGCAGGCTATCGACTGTTGTAAGCTCACAACACACGACCAAGTAATTTATATCGGCCTAACGTTGATTTTCGAAGAATACTTTTCTTTCGGATCCTGATTCGGGATCTAATACGGTCACTGAAAATTCTGTGTCTCCAAAGTTAAATGTAACTTTCATTTTCTTGCGATCTGGATTTGAAAAATGCATATCAAACCCTCCGAGAAATGAACATTCTCCTGTGTCAGTGTACTTGACATCCGTACTTTCCGTGTAATAAAAATGATAACGGCTACCTGATGTACTGTGCGTTCCAAACATTTTTTCAATTGTATGTCCTTTTGGAACAGGTGTGCTGATTTCTATAAAGGGAAAAAATGTATTGTCGCAATATGCGTTTTCATTCCAAATCACTTTTCATTTCTTGTCATGAATATTTTCATCAAAATGCGGCCAAACCTTTAAACCATAAGTATATCTTGCTATCCGTGATGAAATATAATCAGATTTATAACCAAACAAGACTGCGCCTTTAAGAACAACGGTTGAAGAATCCTCTTGCAAGATTATATTTTTGTTAGGAAAAGCAGTTTTCATGGTTTTTTGTATCATCTTGCATTCTGCAAAACCACCAACAAGAAGAATGTTTGAGATGTTTGGTAACGCACACTGTTGCAAAACAGACTGTACTAAAGATACTAAATGATCACATGTTGCTTTGAACAGTGATTCAACGAATAGTGGTTTAATTCGCATTTTGTCTTTTAATTATTTCAATGTTACTAGCCAGACTGGATGAATTAATGACGGCAGTGATATTTTCCCCTAAATATGACTGGCACAGACCATCAAGAGTGGAACGAGGAATGGTTATATTCACATTCCTAGTTTGTGAAATCTGATATACTCTTTTAACGTTTTCTATTTTTCGAAGCAGATACAAGTAAGAATCAGGAAACTCTAATTTGAGACTGTTCATAATTGGTTCACCAAATATACAAACGAACATATGAATAAATTCGTCATCAACAGAGGTACCACCACAATCATTGCCAGAGGCTTTAACCACTTCTTTCAATGTCCCATTCGGATTCTTTTCATGTAATGTTATGTCTACTGTGCCACCTATCATGAAAAAAAAACGTTAAAATTTGTAATACACGTTTATGGGAAACATCAATATATTTCCATTGATTATATCCTCTATTTTATATATTAAAAGAAGAAATATATAAACCAACTTCATAAACAGTAGTGTTTTCCTTCGACTTAAACTGCTTCCTGTGGGTTATGCAGAAAAGTCAGCAAACACTACACAGGTTTCAACGTCAAGAATTGATTGATAGATACCAGGTGTCTTTTCAAACCACCACATGCATGTGTTTGTGGTCTAAAATTGTAAGACGCAATATTTTCATCAATCGTTTCTATGATTATTGATTCGCACGGCGGGTGATGCATGCTTTGGATTTACGAACTAGGAACAAACCTTAACTATTTTACTTCTTTTCCAGGTAGTAGTGTTATACGAGATTATATATTTTGAAGTGATTGATTGATTGTTGGTTGCTTAACGTCCAGTGGCAAATATTTCATGCATATTCAGGACGAGAACAAATTAACAATAAATACAATAGGTAGGTTCTGTAATAGGGCGTCCGGGATTAAGGTCGGAGAAATTTAGACTGCCACGGGAAATGAGGGTATATTGATAGGGACAGAAATTTAGCCTTGCAACAGGTCACCTACGGACCCTTAAAGAGTTGTTGCAGGGTTCTTAACGTGCAAAGAGCGTGGCACTCTCTTTACACGAGGCATCGGATTTAACGTCCCCATTCTGACCGGACGTGGCTGCAAATTTGTACATCCCGCACAGCCAAACGGACGCCCCACTTAAGCAAGGGTCTTACTGCCGGTCGGAGGAAGACCAATGGTGACCATACTTCTATTCCCCAGTCACCCTTGGGGCTATTTTGAAGTGAATACTACAATGTATTAATTAATATCTTAACAATCATGTTTTCATTGTACATTTCAGCAATGGTATAAAACTAAAATAAAACACAATTAAATGTAACATGAATGATTGATGTAAATTAAAAACCATTTATACATCTTTTCCTCAGTTTTGTCACCTGATTTTACAGCGATCTGTTACTCTGGATCGTTTGAGTTCATTCCTTATCATGAGTCTTTTTATACTGTTCAAGGTATAAAAATTTGTTCAACTTAGGTTGACCACTTTGTTTATTATCTCTTGGTTTCTATACATAACCTAACACCGTGAGATGGTAAATAAATATTCATATACTTTATATATTACACTATTGTTTCAGATAAGGGTGAAGCTAGGTTGGTACCTATTCAAACGTTTAAACCCGCTGCATTTACTTGCTTAGTCGGGAATCTGATGATCAGTAGTTGTCGTTTGTTGATGTCGTTTATACGTGTTTTTTTGTTTTTCGTTTTTTTATATAGATTAGACCGTTGGGTTTTCCCGTTTGAATGGTTTTACACTAGTCATTTTCGGGGCCCTTTATAGCTTGCTGTTTTCGGTGTGAGCCAAGGCTACGTGTTGAAGACCGTACTTTGACCTATAATGGTTTACTTTTACAAATTGTGATTTGGATGGAGAGTTGTCTCATTGGCACTCATACCACATCTTCTTATATGTATATATTACATAGTTATTATTGATATCTGAGCACACGTCGCTTCCTAGGAAAACAGTAGTATTTATTTTCCAATAGACGATGATACTTTCATTTTCTTTTATCACTCTTTATAATTAAAGCCTGGACAAAACAGTTATGTGTGATACTAGTACTTGATTATTCTGTTTCAGAAATTGATGTCAAATGGTAGGCTAGCATGACAATCTTCGAATGGATCTTGTTTATGATACCCATTTTACCTCGAATGTATGGAAAGTTTGGAATATAAAAAAGAAGATGTGGTATGATTGCCAATGAGACAACTCTCCACAAGAGAACAAATGGCACAGACATTAACAACTATAGGTCACCGTACGGCCTCAACAATGAGCAAAGTCCATACCGCATTGTCAGCTATAAAAGACCCCGAAATGACAAATATAAAACAATTCAAACGAGAAAAATAACGGCCTAATTTGTGTACAAAAAATAAACGAAAAACAAATATGTAACATCAACAAACGACAACCACTGAATTACAGGCTCCTGACTTGGGACAGGCATACCACCAGAATGTGGCGGGGTTAAGCATGTTAACGGGATCCCTTTTCGAATAATTATCAAGCAAATATTTCAATGTGTTTCAGAATTTATATTGTAAATATAGCCACTGCGGTTATTCATATTTTTTTGTTATACCCTTACAGCCAATCTCAGCTCTTCCAAGTTGACTCGTACCTGTAGCCTTGGGTACATAAAAAACAACATAAAGCAGGGAAAATGTAATACTACTTTTCCCCGACGTTTTGCCTACTACTTCAACGTTTAGACTATTTACGGCTTTGATTTGAAAAAAATAATGTATATTGTGTCAATACATAATGCTTACCGCCAAGATCTACGACCATAAATATTGAACCAGTTTCAGCGATTTCCTGGCAATCAGGAGACGGGAACGTCTGGCAATATATTGATGCCGCTTCTGGTTCAAGGGCAATAGTTAAATTATCTCTGGGTATTCCAGCCTGTCAAAAGTAAATATGTATCCCTGTAATCTGTTATGATTTATTTATAATATTTATGAGTGCTTAACGCCATGAACGAAATGAAAATTATATACTAGTATGGCATATATTGATAAACACACAATTGTTATTGTGATAAAAACTTTCGATAATTATTTATGTTTTACTATTGAAAATAAATAATGAATGCACCTTTTCAGCACTTTTTCTCATAAACTGTTTGGCTGTGTCTGTCCAAATGGCAGGTACTGTAAGTACCCACCCAGCAGGCACTCAACGTTGAAACAATGTTGCTTCTCAACGTTGAAACAATGTCAAATTTATGTTTGATTTTGAAAATTTGAATCAACGTTGAAATTTCAACGTTGAAGTTTCAACATGCATTCAACATTGATTCAAGGTTGAATAGTAGTTGAAAGTACATTAATAAAATATATTATAAAACTGCATACACATTTTGACCTGCTTTCCAAATTTGTGCTGTTGTTATTGATGGTAGACATCTAAATACATACATAAACTGTTACTGATCCAACATTCCGTGCTTGTACAAAGTCAATTATTTTGACCATAAATGTCATATCTTAACATCTTTGTTGGCTTCTGTGTCTATTTTCTCAGTAAAGTTAGTGGTTGGTGTGATCTACTGTATTGTCCGATATATTTGGGAGTTCCTGTTAAATTTATTGAATCATGCGTATTTAGCTATTGAGAACAAGAAAAACTACAAGTAGGAATAGCTGAAATGATTGATTGAATGATTGATTGTTGGTTGCTTAACGTCCAGTGGCAAATATTTCATGCATATTCAGGACAAGAACAAATTAACAATAAATACAATAGGTAGGTTCTGTAATAGGGCTTCCGGGATTAAGGTCGGAGAAATTTAGACTGCCACGGGAAATGAGGGTTTATTGGATAGGGACAGAAATATAGCCTTGCAACAGGTCACCTACGGACCCCTCAAAGAGTTGTTGCAGGGTTCTTAACGTGCAAAGAGCGTGGCACTCTCTTTACACGAGGCATCGGATTTAACGTCCCCATTCTGACCGGACGTGGCTGCAAATTTGTACATCCCGCACAGCCAAACGGACGCCCCACTTTAGCAAGGGTTTTACTGCCGGTCGGAGGAAGACCAATGGTGACCATACATCTATTCCCCAGTCACCCTTGGGAGGCTGAAATGATTGTGTGTGTCCACTTGTATAACGATAACTATATATAATTATCTATATGGTTATACAAGTGGATACACACCATCATTTCATCTATTCCTACTTGTAGTTTTTCTTGTTCTGAATAGCTATAAAATACAAATGATTCAATGAATTTGATTACACAGTTTGCATAAAAATTATGAAACACACTTTATTCCCATCACAGAAAGCATCACTAAACAGAAAGAAGATGTTGAATAGTTCGAAACAATTCTCACACGTTACAAGTTGTCCTTGTTAAGCGACTGACCAAATGTGAAGCCATTCTTTAAAGTAGTATATCCCAAGAAGAGTGAATACATTAGTAGATCCAACAAGTGTACAAGATGACCGCAATACATATGAAAATAAGAAGATGCTGCATGACTGCTAACCAGACAACTCTCCACTAGAAACCAAATGTCCTTGATGATATATATATTACCCTCACACCTAAAGACTAATTGGTTACAGGTATAATCCAATACACGAATACAAATTTACTGAAGAACAACATTAACTATAGTAATACAATGATATTTCTTTTGATTCAAGATTTATTTTATAAATTCATTTGTTATCTTTTGTCTCTTTTGTCCTTTTTGCACGTCAACTTTCTTCCACCACCTCGAGTTTTTTCTGCGGCAGACTTCAAGCAGGAGGAGTCTTTGTCAGATATTTGTTTCTCAGTGACATCTTCATACTTTTGCAGTATATTTAACCTCTAGAAAAGATAAGATTATAATAAATATAAATTGTATGTCCTGAAAAGATATCCCAAACTTGGAGCCACCTTAAATTTGTTTCTAGATATCATCAAGAAGCATTGAAAAATAAAACCATAATGGCAAAGCACATAAAGAAATAAGCTAATCGTCAATAAAAAAAATATGAGAAATAAAACAATACATAAATATTTACTATTGGTAGTTTTTGATATTAAATGAAGAAGCTTCTACCCGAGATTTGTAAAATTCCAGGTTTGACTTTGTAATTGATTACCCCGAAAACACTTTACCTTTCACGTTTTTTAATTGATAACTGCACAAGTCCATTAACATTTTTTGTATGTGTGTGTTTTGTATCTGACTTGTACGACGTTTCAAGAAAGAAGTAGTACATTTTGCATTTAGAAGTGGTAGCAAAATTAAACAGATTAGAAACTTAAATGGCCATATACCAGTTAATGTAAGTTACAGTTTAAACAACTTTTTTTCACTTCCCTTCAGCCGAGAGTTTTTTTCTCAAGAAATTCAAAAATCTAATAATTTTATAAAAAAAAGAACCATGTCAAGTAAAAGATGAATGTCGTACACATTTGAGACTTTTAAAATGCAACTGCGCAAGTAAGTAATGTATGAAAAAGATTTCAGAGGTAAGCAAGCTAACATTTGATTTTTATTTTGGGAAAACGTAAAAGGGGGAGGTTTAAAATAAATTTTATCTACACAGGCTTGATCTTTTTTTGTTGAAAAAATGCAGGATATGCCATTCCATTCCCCCATTCCCCCTTAAAAAATAATAAAAATCGTACATTTGCTCCCAAATATATAAATTCAGTATATAGGAATTCAATATATAGGAATTCAATATCAAAATAAATGTATAAAAATAATGAATTTCCTATTTCATTAGTAAATGAAATGTTGTGAAATAATGGATTTTGTCTTGTTATATTCATGCTTATAGGTTTTGATATGTCTCTAATAGTGTTGATCAGGATTAAACACGTGTCACAATATGATCCAATCGCAGCCTACCGTCCAAAACTGGGGACATAAGTTGAATGATTTTCTTTTTTGCCTATTTGAACATGTATTACACGGACACTTTTTATTTATAGGATCAATCGTGTATTGGTGAGTTGATAGGGATTTTATCTTTTGATTAGATTTGATTTGTTTATATATATTTCCTGTCTTTTTTATTGAAATATAAACGTCGGTACCAGCATTTCTCTACTTTCAGCATTGTCAAGAATACTACTCATGTCCATATATTGAAAAAAAATTACATTTACGGACCGACCATTTAGCTTCAAAAGGGGGTATGTTTTCTTCTGAGTAAGAAGATTATTTAGTATTTCAACGCCACACCAAAATATTTTTTTTTTCAAAATTAGCACTATTTTAAACGGTATTCGGAAAATCAGGAATCAGAACATTATTTTGTCATCTGCTTGACCACAATATATTTTTCTCATAAAATTGAGGATCAGAATATTTTTTTAGGAAAAAACCATAACCCTCCTTTTGAATTTAAATGGTCAATCCCCTAGTGTACTGATATGAATAGTAAAATACTGGAATTGTTTGAAAAAAATATAGTTATTGATGCCAATGTAAATATTTTAATGAAAAAGACAGGAAATATGTCGGTGAAACAAAGAGTTCAAATCTAATTGAAATTTAAAGTGCCCTTGAACTCACTGATCATGCATGAGTGATTCTATTCATAACAAGTGTCCATGTAACAACTAAAAAGTGTCCGTGTATCATCTAAAAAGTGTCCGTGTAACACCGGTTAATGTACTGTTTTTCTATAGCTCTGCTGGGGGCAAAGTCGTACAAGTTCGGTTATTTTGTAATTCTTTATTTGTTATATTTCAATGTATTTCATGAGGCCCTCATGGAAGATCAGTTTTGTAACTAACTGTGTAACCCTCTTTAAATAAAGAATTAGTATTATTATTATCATCATTAAATAAAGAACTGCGCCATGAGCGCATGATACGTCCGTATTTAACACGGAACACAAAAAAAAACCTACCTTTGATGATTTTATAGATTGGAATTCCCAAAACTGAATTTTGATTTTGCACCACTTAGATTCATTTCAGCCATTGCTTTGTTCGACAAACTTCTGTAAAATAGATAATACATGTTCACGGAAGATTATGGAAGTCTGTTGCAAGTTAAAGTTCAGCGGCCAGCAGGTTAAATGCACATTCAGGACGAGTACATGGTAATGTTTAATGAATACCAAGTCTACAAATATTGTCAAGATAGTTTTCACTGTGTAAGTTCTCATTTATGCTAAACATAATCTGGCTATCTCCTTTATTCTGAAATCAGCTTATTTTTTTTATTGTATTATATTTAATTGTCTTAACCCTTCACGTAAATAATTGTCTTTGTAGAGAATACATATTGTTGAATTTGTGTCTGCCTTGCATATGATAGTTATTTTTCTTAGTAAACAAATTGCTAAAAGTTTCTAATGTATATAATATTGTCCTTTTGTTGTTATTGTTTATTTAAAGTTGTGTAGTCTTTTTGTTTTTAATACTTCTATTAAGGCGCATGGTCATGTTGATTTTAAAGTAGTCATAATTGATTGGGCGCACATGCTATGTTAACCTAATTTCTCGTATTACACAGAGATCACCTGAAGATCAGATAAGGGTCAGACAGGCTTGTTTTAAAAATAGAATGACTTGTGTAGATAGGTTAATTAGGTGAAAAGTTATGAATGAACATTCTAGTTTCCTTCTCATAGCGTGAAGTAATTGTACTTTGTGGTATTATTTAACATAATTGTAAAAATAATATAAATTTCACATTTTATTAATAAATTCCTGCACATGATCGTTCAATATTTTGTTGTCCAGTCCAAATTTGTTGTTTATAATCGGGTGCAGGTCGTTTCGTAACCTGGTCGTTTCGTAACTAGTCGATTCTTAACTTAACTAGGTCGTTTCGTACCTGAGACGTTTTGTAACCTTATATCAATATATAATAACAATAAGAGTAGTAGGTTACGTAAAAAGTAATAAAAAGACTTAGTGATGTATGTATATATATATATATATCTATATTTATTTATTAAATAATTGATTGCACATAAATTTACACTTTACAAGTACAGTTTTGCACACATGCGAATAGAACAGAAGAATTTGAAAAAAATGTTCAAAGCAACTACAATTACAATATAATCAACAACAGCCTTAAACTAAAAGACACAAATATATAGTATAAGTGTTGGGAACACCAGATCACATTTACCAGTGTAAAGCGCTTGCATACACCCCCTTTACAACAGCCTTAAACTAAAAGAAGACACATATCTATAGTATAAGTGTTGGGAACACCAGATCACATTTACCAGTGTAAAGCGCTTGCATACACCCCCCTTTTTTCTTATCCGACACTTCAAGCATATTAATGTCTCAAATTTTACCTAAAGAGAAAACAAATATGCTTTCCACCTTAAATGCTCTTAAAAATAGTAAAATTGGTGGAAATTATATATTATATTGTTCACTATGGCCCTTCCCCTTGTTCTACTATCTACATTTGTTGACGTTAAATTTTTCTCTGATTGTGCAATACTGATACCAATTCAGCATTTATTTATACAATTTATACAAATGAAAAACCATTATAGCCACATAGAAACATCTACTTACCATAAAGATACTTGATAAATGGCAAGTTTCTCGTTCTTAGTTTTTCTATCTTTTAAACAGGAAAAGAGCGGGTATAAGTAATGCGCATGGGTGACTAACTTCCTGTTTAAATCCCGCGAAAATATGAATAAAAAAAAACCGAGGTTTTTTTAAATAATCAATTATTTCAAATTTCTTTACATGTTATCCTTATGTTGAAATTATTCATAAATATTATGTGAGATATGATTAATGCAGTTTATTTTTTTCAAAGAAATTCAATATCAAACAATATAACCCCCTCCTTATTTCAAAGAATTTATATTAAAAATATAAGATCTGATTTTATAAAATTTTGTGAAAATCGAAAACCTATTTTATTCTTATCTTTATAAATATATACTGCTATAGTTATGCATGTACTCACTTGAATTAATGATTATTTTTTTTTTTAGGCCTATATAGGCCTACAGTAAACTTTGAATAAATTTTACGTTGTTTCAACGTTGAATACACGTTGATCACCACCATTTCAACCTCATTTCAACGTTTATTCAACGTTGAGTGCCTGCTGGGCACTTCGTTTTCCTTTTATCCAGTTCCATATTCTTTACATCAATGGCATTGTCTAGATGATCTTTTAATGCTTGAATCGATAACGAAAACACATCTATGGCAGGTAGTGGTTGTCCTCTCACATCTTCAAGAACCAAACTCATAGTTATATTCTGTAAAATGAGTCTATTTTCTGAATTACATCAACAACGATTTTTAGATCAGTATCAACATCAATTAAATTGCAAATTAAAATACCTCAATAAAATTTAAAGTAACAATTTTATTGCAACACATACGTATTTCGAAATGCAAACACAGAAAGATGTGTGAGCATAATATATATTTTATAAAAGTAAAAATTAAATTCATGACTATTTCAGTAATATACAAACAAACATTGCGATCAAAATTGAAGATGAGAATTAATTTTTTGCAAAACCTATTATAGTAAGTAAACCTGGGTTGCTTGATTGATTGTTGGTTACTTAACGTCCAGTCGCAAACTTTTCATGCATTTTCCGGACGAGATAACAATTATTACAATAAGTAGGTCCTGTAAAATAGACCGTCCGGGATTAAGGTCGGGGGAATTTGGAATCCCACTGGGAAGCTGACCGGAGCGACACCTAGTGCGTTAACTGTTTGTTAACATGCTTCATTCGCCATACGAATCATAGGAAAGTAGATGTAATCACTATTGTTGGTCATATTTTACGACTGCCAATAAGTTTCTCGTGCGCAACAGACACACAGACGGATGGACGGAGAACGGTATACCATAATACTCCACGTCAACGGGTGTACAAAAAGTTTGTCTGCATGTTGTCTAAAAACCATATAAGAGATATATATTCCACCGCCAAATATCGTGCAATACGTTATTTATCAACTATCAACATCTAAACTTTAAATGTATAAAACGCTTGGCGAACTTTTTAAATGTGATAGCAGTGGTAATCTTTATTATATTCACCTATTACCTTATAATTATGAAGATTCATTTTAAATCTATGAAAGAAGTAGTAGTCATTGGCGTTTCCATCCAATACAATATCTGCATACTGTTCCTCTGCTTCATACCCGAAAGCTACCAGGTCTCGTTCTTTCGTGAGCAGTATGCAAGTGGGCGTCTTTAACGATGCAACTTCTGCTGTTCCAGAATTCCAGACCTGATTACACAATATCTCTACATCTTTCAACTCAGTGTGAGGTGGACTAACAGAAAATGCATACCCTGAATATGTAGTTCCAAAGTCTATTGCGACCACATGTAGAGCCATGGTTTATCACATATCACCTGAAAATTTAAAATAATTTCGCATTTAAGATATAACCTGATGTTCTTGAAAAATGGATATTATCTTGAATGAAGAGGCGGGGACATTCAAAACAAATAATGCTTTTGGCAGATGAAGATTCTTCCCAATTCCGCCTCTTTTGGTGAGATATTAAAATATCAAAGATATTTTGCTTTATTTCCAACCGTGTTCCTTTATATAATAATAATAATAATAATCTTTATTGTCAATTAACAAATGCAACATGTCAGTGACAAAGCATACATAGATATACATCAATGAAATATAAATTGAATTACTATTAAATTGTCACAAAAAACACTCAGGTTATTTAGACTGTTTTAAAGACCTTCTTTACTCTCTGAGAGTAAAATTAAATCATCAGCAAACAAAAGGGACTCAACGTTTGAATCAACTAATTTAGGTGGCGTAAAGTCTTCATTTGTAATGACTTGCACTAAATCATTAATAAAAACATTGAAAAGAGTGGAACTGAAAGGGTCCCTCTGATGGACTCTCCTGAATGTTTCAAATGGGCTTGAACAAAGATTATTCAGTTTCAGAGCTGTTTTAGTTCCCGATCCCATTTTTTGCTAATTTATTACGCAATCTATTTCTCCATACTGAATCAAATGCTTTTATAGATTCCTAGATATATATAGGTTTTACTACTGTATCAAGTGTGTTAAGATATTTTACCACTCTGACAGTGACATTTAACACGCAAGATTCGCCGAGTGTTTTAAATATTCAAACATTGAAAGGTCAAGAAAGGAGAAATATCGTTTTCCAATGATCTGCAAACAGATGTCTTCCTTTGTAGCTTCATCAGACAAAGTCGCCTTTTTTCGTGACGTCCCACGAGGAAATCAAGGTTAGCAAGAATAATTTAACGTCATCTTTAATTTTGACCAATGAAGAATTGAGATTAAACGAAACACACGTCGAGATTGGATAAATCCTTTAATCCAGCAGTAACTATGTAATAATCTGTTTCTCTAATGACTGAAAAATAAAATTTCCTTTTTTTTTTAAACGAAATTCCCCTTCGAGTGCCTTCCACCTTCCACAAAGTTGTCAATTTCATTAACACCTGTTAGCATATTTTGATTCATTCAGTGAGCTGATAAAGCTTAAACTCACTCATCCATTCATCTTCTGAATTCACCGGCAACCACTCGTTGATTTTTTTACAATGGGTTCGTAGAGGGTTAAATTGTTACAGAATTAGAGAAAATCTACTATAGACACAGCTATGGATTTTTTCCAGTATAAATACAGTTGGATAAATTTATAAAAATCAAAATATGTTATCACATGTATCAGGAAGACTTTAATATCATTTTACGAGTAAAGAAAGTTCCTTGTCTATTTTACACGGAGTGCAACCTATATATTAATTTTTCAATAACACATGAATCCCAAAAGTCTAGAAAAATCTTGAAAAAAAAACTTGATATCGAAATAAAATAATTCTAATTAAAATTAATTCACAATACTATATTAGCGGGAAGTAGTCGTAACATGAGACTTTCAAGGGGAGTTTTCAGTTCAATATTGAAATGCTGGAACACTGTCTGATTCTGGGAGATAGTTGGGGTCAATTGAACTTTCCTGTGCTATTGTCTTTTTACTTAAACGGGCACTACGAGATATATAAAAAATCTAAAGTATGATTTATTTTGTTCAATCATTAATGAAAGTGAAATAGTGAAATAATAATTCGATTTTAGCAGACAGTACGGTTCAATTTAGTCAAATTAAATTAAACCAAGCGACATTGATAATGAATTATTCACTATTTGTAACTGACTAATTCGACCTCAGTGAATCCGTATCCATGTGAACTTCAATTTAACCCTTTAGCTACAGATGGATAACGCATGCATCGTGCGTGTTTGGTTATTTAAAGGGAAAGAATGTCAACATTGAAAGTGAAACAAAGGTAAATCATTTGAATGACTGATTCGATCCACAAAAAATCATTCTTATACAGTTAAAGACGATGATTAACATATATTTTTAATCTATAATATGAAATTAAACAGACCTAGAAAGATTTTGCTTTCAGATTATATCTTTGTTTAAAATTATATCGCCTTATATGACCATCGGAGGTCAACTCGATTGTTAATTAGATGGCGTCAAGAATAAAATACACACGAAACGAAGCTACATATTATCGCGCCCATTCACTGGAAATTGTTTATTTTAGACTTTTGAAAATTTGAATAAGTGTTTTGCATTTCAAATCAAATATGAGAATTTGAGTCAATTCGGTGAACATGAATTTGACAGCTAGTGCCCCTTTAACCGACGTTATGGGAAATGAGAAACAAAATCACATAAATTATGTAGGAACGAACATTTCATTAATTGATATTTTGAATCTTTAGAAATCAAACATAAAAATAATCATATTTGCCTAGTTAACAAATACAAATTAAAATTGCAATTAAAGTTAAACACATTAATGAATCATCTTTTTTAATTACTACAAATGAAAATTTCAGTCACATAAATGTCTCGTGAATTTTTAAATTCATGTGAATGTCACGTTAAATTCACCTCAAACGAACTTATATGTAAAATTCACATGAAATCAGTTCATGCAAGTTTCACCTGACTTTCGTTTGAAAATTCCATGATTTGTTTTAAATAGAGTAATTCAAAAACATCTAAATTTTCAAATTTGAACAAAATCATGAAAAATACCAATCTTTGTTTATAAATTTCACTTAAAATTCACGTGAAATCCATATGAAAATCGTCACACGTTCCATGCATAAGCTGGCTTAAGGTAAATCTCACGTGAATTTCTTGTAAGAATCATGTGAAGTTCACGTGAGCAAATTTTCCTAGTTGTATTGTCTGCTGTTTATGTACATTTCAATTTGTGTTAAGAAAGGTGGTGCCCAGAAGTGCACTAAAATAGGTTATAATGTAATATATTTTAGTGAAGTAATAAGCAAAATAGTAAATTTTATCATGAAAATGGTCTTCACTGATTCCTTTTTATAATAAAATAAACATTATTATCATATTATCTGGTTTTGCATTCAGAAGATATTGAATCTATAACATTTTTTTGTAGTCTCCTTATTCCCAGGTTTTCTAATTACAGGGTTATTTATTCAGCTGTCAAATAGACTGTTGAGTCCGACAAAAAACGAAAGACAAACATTTCTTTGGTTCTTTTAATAGCTTCCTCGATTAAATTTTCAATAAAACCAACTGTTATCATGTATGTACGATTTATACAAATTTAGTAACAATTGGCCGCCTCTGCTGCATCCAGATTGAATTCACAAGCCTTTTAAATTTTCGATTAATCTAAAAAAGGGAACAGGGGGAGACAGTAGGAAGTTCAAAATAGATACATAATGACTATTCAAAAGAAACAAGCAAGCCTAACAACAAGTGAGAATGATAATTTCATCCTCAAAAACATTTTTACACCAAACATCAACACCGGAACAAAACAAGTCGTCCTCTTAGATATTAACATGAATACATTTCTTTGCGTTGATATGACTTTATTTTCATTCCTTTTCCCTTGTAAATCCCCGGCTTTCATGACAGGTTGTAAATGGTGCTACCACAGGAAAAACACTCTTGCAAATACAGCGGATTATTTCAACAAATTTGCTGCATCGATATAAATGTTTTAGGCTTTGTTTTGATGACCCAAGATTCGGCGTTTTCTATAAACACCTGTGTATGTATAACATGATAATACAGTGTCCCCAAGATTGTAAAACGAACGGAGCACAGATAGCTCAGTTACAAATTCCACTCTGTTGCGAGGGAATAGTAAAATTCAATAGCGTTTAAAGAGGTTTTCATTAAAGTAAATTTTTGCTTTGAAATAGCAGTACAGTCTTCCATGGAGCAATTGCAAATCTTTGTAAATTTGTAATTGTTAAAATTGTCTGTTGGTATGAACTAACAGCATTTTTTAACTTGAAAGTATATTTTTAATACAAAATAGTTGCAAATACATAATTTTATTAGTATATTATAAGGGGAACAGAAAAATCACGATAAGGCATTTGCTCGTTATCGTTCATTGAAAAAAAGTATAGTACCCTAAAAATTAATTTGAATATAACTTTTGTTATTCCTGAATGTCTTTCTTTGATACCATCCTTAGATTTACCTGTAAGCCGTAGCTGTTACTTATATTGAATGTGTCTATTTAAATTTGTGAATAATTTACCTTTATTTACTGACAATTGATGGTCAACAGAAACGAAAGGAAAAGTAGAAAGTACACAATAGCATTCAAACATTGAACGCAGTGATTAGATCATTGTAAGAAATATATCAAATATCCGTGCTTCATCAATTATTCTGCAAGCTTGCTGTAAATGTACATTTAATGTTTGCCTCAGATTAATGTTTGTCATTTTTGGGATTTGAAACTGATTAATTATCAGTATTTGACCAGTAAAAATTAATTTATAAAATTAATCTTTTATTAAATAAAAAGAAAGTAGTTGAGATTGATATTGTTTCTCTTCTTTGATTTAAAAATTCCATTATTTTAGTACTATAAAAAAAAAAAAAAGAACAAGATACACAACTTCCTATTTTTTTTTTAAGGATTCAAACACGATATAAAACTAAGTTATGTTCAGAACGTGCGAATAAGTTGTCTTTGTGTAAAATCCACACCATTATTTAGTGTTACTTCTCGCATTAAAGAAAAAACTCGAAATAATTGAACTTTTCCAAATAGTATCATCATGTGCAGAGCTTTATAAATATTACTTTCGAACATTCGATATGAAGGTGATAAATAATTTATGGGATGTGATATTCTCATGTGACACCCACATGGCGTATGAAACATGGAATTTAAAAAAAAAAAGTAATGTCATACCTTGAATAAAGCTATCACAATAGAGGAAGTAAATTGGCAATGCGCATGCCAAATATTATCAAATCAAAGATAAGAAAAATTAAGGGCATTCATGTAGGAATTAGAGCTATAATAAGATCAACATCTAAAGACATTTTCCGAAAGTATACAAGCGAACTACAATAATGAAAGTTAAAGTAATAAAGTAAATAGTACTCATTACAAGTCATCATGTGAATAAATTAACGATGTAACAATCATTTCCGTCTTGTTGTTAAATTGAATATAAAGTAGTAAGCGTCCTATCCTTAATATTCGAATAAGACATAAAACTTGATGTAGAAATTGATTATATAGATATGAAGATCAACTCATTTTAACTTGTATTTTTTTCTTTAATTTCATTAAAAAGTGGACATACATTTTTGTAAGATTCCAATGTCAAAGTGGGCATTCGACATGTGTTATTCAGTTTAAAATCATGCCTTTATTTGTAAACATCGACATAATATTGTCAATGAATAAATTTAAAAAACGGACTTGTTTGCTTGTAAACTCGTGAATTCGTATATTATGTTTCTAACTACACATCCTCATTTTATTCGAATACAATAACGTGAAATTAAAATAATAAAATACGCCTTCCACAAAAACATCGATTTGATCTCATTGCTCATACAGGTTAATGCCCGTTATGTACGCATGCCTCTAGTATTTCACAATTTTTAATCTGATCCAAAAGGCAAAGATATATTTAACGAATATTGATTATATTAATATTTTAAAACATGCAAGCATGTGTTAATAGTCGCAGTTTCTAATATATCACTGGAAACATATTTTTCAAGCACGTAGTCGTTAGTTTGTTCAAATAACGGAAACATGTACACTTATTTCAGACATGTAGTAATCTTACAATACAAATGGATACCCTTTTACATATATGAACAAATTAGGTATAACTCAAGTAGGCACATATCGTCTAAATAAATCATTAGGAAACAGATTAATATAAGATAACATCTTGTTTCCGGATCCTATTAATCATTAAGTGATATTAACATGTTACTCCCAAAGAGTGAATATTATTTAACTTGTTAAATACAGGAGGATTGATTGATTGATTGATTGTTGGTTGCTTAACGTCCAGTGGCAAATATTTCATGCATATTCAGGACGAGAACAAGTTAACAATAAATACAATAGGTAGGTTCTGTAATAGGGCTTCCGGGATTAAGGTCGGAGCAATTTTGACTGCCACGGAAATGAGGGTAAATTGGATAGGGACAGAAATTTAGCCTTGCAACAGGCCACCTACGGACCCCTCAAAGAGTTGTTGCAGGGTTCTTAACGTGCAAAGAGCGTGCACTCTCTTTACACGAGGCATCGGATTTAACGTCCCCATTCTGACCGGACGTGACTGCGAACTTGTACATCCCGCACAGCCAAACGGACGCCCCACTTTAGCGAGGGTTTTACCGCCGGTCGGAGGAAGACCAATGGTGACCATATTTCTATTCCCAGTCACCCTTGGGGGTAAATACAGGAGGAAAATTCCACAATGTCATGGTTGATGTTTAGTATAAGTTAATAACAATACTTATTAAATAGATTGTATTTGTAATAAGAATTGAAAATGTATTGAGCACAACAAATATCAATAACACCATGTTGATTGATTGATTGATTGATGGTTGCTTAACGTCCAGTGGCAAATATTTCATGCTTTTCAGGACGAGAACAAATTAACAATAAATACAATAGGTAGGTTCTGTAATAGAGGCGTCTGGGATTGAGGTCGGAGAAATTTAGACTGCCACGGGAAATGGGGGGTATATTGGATAGGGACAGAGATTTAGCCTTGCAACAGGTCACCTACGGACCCCTCAAAGAGTTGTTGCAAGGGTTCTTAACGTGCAAAGAGCGTGGCACTCTCTTTACACGAGGCATCGGATTTAACGTCCCCATTCTGACCGGACGTGGCTGCAAATTTGTACATCCCGCACAGCCAAACGGACGCCCCACTTTGACGAGGGTTTTACCGCCGGTCGGAGGAAGACCAATGGTGACCATACTTCTATTCCCCAGTCACCCTTGGGGATAACACCATGTTGAACTTCAGCAATCAATAATAATGTAATATTATAATGTTTTGTAAATATTTAAAGGAAATATTTTGCTCAGTTACCGGTAATCAAATGCACCGATCATTACTTCGTCATTTCACTTGGAATTTATGAGGACGCATCTTCAAGAAAAATATGATTACACTTTACTAAATCATTTGTTTTTTTTTTATATCTTTAATTATAATAATGAATGGATTATAAGAGCCTGTACAAACGTATGCGTAATTTAATGTTATTGCTCTTAAATTGTTTTTCTACTGTTTTTCTAAAATGTTTGGCGTTTAAATTATATAAATACATATGAAAACAAGACATGAACGGAATACTTGCTTAAAGTTTTGTTAAGTATGATGATGATTTCAGTCTTAACTTATGATACGAATATTATAACAGTTTAAGGAAGACAAAAGGATATTATATTAAAAATCAACACTAAGATAATGTGATAAAATTAAAATCGTTTTAAATATAACAACATTTTTTATATTTTATAATATATTCCAATTTCTTTTAAGAATGAAACAATATTTGTAAATGGAACATTATTAAATAAATCATACATATTATTGACATTGAAATGGTTCTTACGAATATCAGCAAAGTCAATACAATTAATTAAAACATGTTTAATAGTATACTTGCAGTTGCAAGGTACACATTGTGGTTCTTCTTCATTTTTTAAAAGATACTCGTGTGTCACTCTAGTATGACCAATTCGGCATCTGGAAATAACACACTGATCTTTTCTGCACATTAAATTATTAAAAGGTTTACCTAAATTAGGTTTAATTTCATGTAATTTGTTACCATCTCTCTTACTCCATTCATTTTTCAAAATATTAAAACATATTCTCTAATATGAGATTTAAAATCGGTATATGGTATATCACAGTTAGATAAAGTGTCACCCAGGGCATTCTTTGCCTCAAGGTCTACAGCTGTGTTTCCATGGATTCCAACATGACTCGGCACCCATAGAAATATTATTTCTTTAAGAAGAATTTTAAATTCCTCATTACATATAAAATTTTGAGAATTGTTGGGTTTTAATTTTAGTATTTTGTATAGCTTGTAAGCATGAAAGTGAATCAGAACATATAATAAATTTGATCTATCTGAAGAAGCAATAAATTTCAAAGCCAAAATTATTGCTTCTGCTTCAGCAGTAAAGATGGATGCAGCAGATGGCAAACGGAGAGTTGCAGCTCTGTCCCTGAAGACAGCAGCAGATGCAACTCTGTCACCATCTTTGATCCATCAGTATAGACAGTTGAAAATCTGAATAATTGGCTTTAATTTCAGCATAGTGTTGCTGAATTAAAAGAGGATTTGTTTCACTTTTATTGTGTTTACGGAGATCAAATATCATTATTGGTTTGGGAAGTTCCATGGAGGACATTTGCAAGTTTCAACTTGAGCAACAGATTTTAAATCAAAAGTAGCTAAATGTGGTTTTAAACGTATACCTAACGGAGGAATTTTATTTTCATGTTTTGCAAAAATATCTTCATAAATTGGATTAAAACACAGCTGTAGGCAGGATTATTTGAATAGGCTTTTAGTTTGACAGCATATTGAAGTCCAAGCTTCAAACGTCTGTCAAAGTGAATGCTCATCAGCCTCTACATAAAGACTCTCAACTGGTGAGGTTTTAAAGGCGCCAAGACAGAGACGCAAACCCTGGTGATGAACAGCATCGAGAATCTGTATGTAGGACTTCCGTGCAGAGCCATACACTATAGAGCCATAATCTAGTTTGGATCTAACTAGAGATCTATATAAATTAGTAAATGTTGCGATCAGCACCCCAATCGGTACTGCCGACAACTTTTAAAATATCTAATGCTTTTAAACATCTTGATTTTAACATTTTGATATGGGGGAGAAAGGTTAATTTTTTATCAAAAAGTAACCCTAGAAATTTGGTTTCATCAACCATTTTAATTGGGTTTCCATATAAAGTGAGTTCTGGATCAAGATGTAATTTCCTTTTGTTACAGAAATGCATCCCAACCGTTTTAGATGAGGAAAATTTAAAACCATTTTCCGAGGCCCATTTTCAATTCTTCCAAGACATAATTGTAATTGTCGTTCAATGTTATTCATATTTTGCCTCTGTAACATATTAAAAATCATCAACATACAATGAACCTTCAATATTACTTTTCAAAACTTCAACAAGACTGTTAATTTTAAGACTAAATAATGTCACAGATAAAATACTCCCTGAGGGACACCCATCTCTTGATCAAACAGATCAGACATGGTTGAATTAACTCTAACATTAAATTGTCTGTTAGAGAAAATTAGAAATAAAATTTGGCATATTGCCTTTCAACCCCATATCAAAAGATCTTTCAAAATACCATACTTCCATGTAGTGTCATAGGCCTTTTCAAGATCGAAAAGACCGACACCACATGTTCATTTTTCGCAAAACCATTACGGACAAATGATTCGAATCGGACAAGATGATCAAGAGTACTGCGGCCCTGTCGGAATCCACACTGGATATTGGCTAATAGCCCATTTGATTCCAAGAACCAAACAAGGCGATCATTGACCATCCGTTCGAGTGTTTTACAGACACAACTGGTAAGAGCAATTGGTCGATAATTGATAGGATCCGTGTGATCTTTACTTGGTTTTGGAATAGGCACGACGGTTGCAAGCTTCCAGATTGATGGTAAATCACCAGATTCCCAGATGTTATACTGGTCTGTGTATTTGTCCGTTTTTCCGTTCTGTTCAAAATATAAAGCGTTTAAAATTATATACCAAATAAGAGTTTGACCCGGATTAAGAGGTGCATTGAACATGGAAATATGATCATGTGAAGGGACACGGTGTCTTAAGGCCACACATTTTTGTTGCAAATGTTTTAATTAATACACGTACAAGTATATGTATCTTCCATATTCATATTTTTCTCTGTTGTCGCGCGATCGCTGCGACAGCATTAAACCTCTCAAAGGTGATGGGGGAGTAGAAATATGGTCACTCTTGGTCTTGTTCCGATCGGCAGTTTAACCATGATTGCAAAAGTGGAGAATCCGTTTAATTGTGCGGTCAGAGTTGGAACGTTCAACCATATGCATCTTGTAGAGAGAATGATACGCTCTTTGCACGTTAATTATGCATTAAATATCTGTTACTGTACGTTAAACAACAAATAATCAATCAATCGACAGTTGTGTAACTTGAATTTTATTTCTGGCGAGACAAATGATCTGAATATTGACAGTCAAAGCATATCTTGGTTAAAAGACGCCAAAAGGTAGTGGACGGTTAAGTGAAAAAAACGAATCGGCAAAAAGGTGTAGGTGATCATACTCTTGATAGGTCACATACTATCAAAATGATCCTGCCTATGAACAATCCAGATATTTGCAATTGCATTCTGAAATAACATTTCTGTGCGCATTAAATCAGTATAATATTTCAACGAAATAGCTGGTTAAAGGTTAAATTCTCAGTATCAAGGTCCTGATCAAAACAAAAATAATTGACAGAATTTTATGTTTAGCTTAACGTCCAGTGGCAAATATGTCAGGCATGTTCAGGACGAGAACAAGTTAACAATAAATTCAATAGGTAGGTGTTGTAATAGAGGCCATCCGGGATGATGGTCGGGAAATTTTGACTACCACTGGAAAATGAGGTTATATTGGATAGGGACAGACATTTTGCCTTGCAACAGGCCACCTACGGACCCATCAAAGAGTTGTTGCAATGGTTCTGAACGTGCAAAGAGCGCGACACTTTCTTTACACATCGGCATCGGATTTAACGTCCCAATTTTGACCGGACGTGACTGCAAACTTGATACAATCCGCACAGCCAAACGGACGCCCCATTTTGGCAAACGTTTTACTGCCGGTCGGAAAAAGACCAAGTGACCATATTTCTATTCCCTAGTCACCTTTGGGGGTTCTAATGAAGAGGAATGAAGCCGAGTATACAGGTGCTCCATCATCACCTAAATCAGCTTCATCAACTGAGTCGCCAAAAAAATCACCTTTTAAAATACGCAAAAGAAAATGAATGATTAGTCCCGCAACTAAAGCTAAAAAGGTCAAACAACTAGCCGTTGAGCACCGGAGAGGGTATCAACGACCCGTACCAGTACAAGTCGCCGTCAGTTTCCCATGAACTACCACCTTATTTATCTGTTCCAAGAACTACGCCAGCAACTCCGCCGCCAATGGTTGCAACATCAAGGCAAACTACACCAACACACAAGGACCCGTCGGCATTTACACTAAAACAGTCTCTACAAGCAATTGAAAAGCAGCTCCAACTCAGCAAACCCAGACTCGCCAATATGGAACGCATCATGACAACACAAGGCAATATAATCATAAAGCCAGTTTCTAAAAAGAAAACAGCGCACATTACGCCGTAACAAGTCACTCCAGTCAGACTACCCACAACACCAGCTACACCTACACCTTCGCATCTATTCCACGACATTCCCGAGTTTGTGCGTCTAACAAAAATAACGTAAGCAGGTATTCTAACTGTGGTACAAAACCGGGATCATTTGGTGTTTTACTGCTGAAGCACTTTTTCCAGATTTGTTTAGAACAGACCAGCTTCGTATCCAATACTCGTACAGGGGCGGTGGTTAGCTCAGTAAAAGGCCATTAGAAGACAACAGAAAGAATGTTATAAAGAGGTATGTCACTGCACTCTTCCCATCAGTTAACACAGAGTCAGCCTACCATGCTTTGGTTGTTACGAAGTTACCAGGATCTTCGTCGACCAGTCCAACCAGCAACCAGGAAGTGTTAAAAACGTTTATATGTGACATTCTAAAATGTTCAAAACTGTGTAATATAACTAATATTACGTCATCCTTGCATGCTATAAATTGGTTTTATCAATGAATAAATCTGTAATATTTACGTGTCCCATTTTTTTTCCATTATTTAAATGGCAGTAATTGCATTTCTTCCGACGACAAAAACATAGTTAACTGTATAACAAGAGCACAATTACATCTCAGAAACAAGAAATCAGGTCACCTATACGATATTCAATTAACTTGTGATCAAATGATTTAAATGAATGTTTCTAGTTTTAATGTCATTTCAGTGCCAATTATTTCATGCATATTAAACAAACACAAAAATATCAAAATTAACCGAATGCCTGAGAAGAAGAATTTGCTACTGACACCGACAGGGCTTATTTTTTTTTTTGTAGTGTTAAAATCACAAACTTGAATACGTTTAACACAAAATACACAATCAATAAACAGAAAAGACAAATGAGTTTCGTTTCACAGGTGTTACTGTAATCTTAAATGACAATAATTGTGTCTTCATTCGTTTTTTCCTTTTTGTGTTATTATTTGTGTTCTATTTCAGTAATAATATTCGTTTACACCAGCAGAAAAAAAGATAATTCACAATTCAAGAATCATCAAACTATACAATAGCTATAAGAAGATGTGATATGATTGCCAATGAGACAACTCTCCATCCAAGTCACAATTTATAAAAGTAAAACATTTTAGGTCAAAGTACGGTCTTCAACACGGAGCCTTGGCTCACACCGAACAGCAAATAACAGTGTTCATTCATCATCAATCATTACACATTCCTTCGCCTGCCATCGTGGAGTCAACACGTACGCGTCGATTTCAAAGCAATTACAGGAGAAGATTACGGTCTGTTGTTTTTTGTTCAATTGTTTAGTTAGCATTTAAAATAATTTCTGTTTTCACTTAAGATCATTTTCATTTCTTTTTATTATTTTTTGTAAGTTTATAAATTTTATTTTTAATCTTTAGGTTTTAAACTTTATTTTTGCTAAATAAGTTTATTTAAATAAGCTAAACAAAGTTTAATCTATTTTTGCCTTAATAGAAATTAAACCAAAATCTTAAATAAATTAAATTAAAAGTTCAGATAAATAGAAATATGAGCAATATGACCAACAATAAAAGGAAAATTGACTTAAGAAGTCCACAACAAGGGGAATCACCTGATTCCAAAATTTACAAACAAAGTGAAGGCAATTCGCCACAAATACAATATGCAAAAAGGCAAGGGTTAAGCCGAACTAAAACTAAAAGCCCTGTGTCACTCAATGATAAGGGCAAAAAAATGTTTCCCCCTAGTGAAACACTAATTATTCCATCAAGGGCTAAAAAGTTCCTGCTACTGACCCTTTACTCACTTCATTATCTGATAATAATTATGATAGGAAGTGTCAATGACCAAGCCATAGAGATAAAACCTCTTAAAAACAGTGTGCTGGTTTACGCTCCATCTGAAACCACAAGGAGAAAAATACTTGGCTTGACTAAACTGGGTAAATTTCAAATAAAAGTGTCTAAATTTGATACGGACCACAAAAAGAAAATAACTATCGAAGGAACTGCTACAAAAGAAATAAACGAAAATAAGGTTACTAAAAATAGAGTCTATAAAGTTATACCTAAACCTGTTGACACTGAAATCCTAAATATTAAAAAGCAGGAAAATATGCTAAGGCAAACAGGGGTAGATATCAAAATTGTAAAACAATTAGGTAAAGCTGGTTATCTTTTAGTAACTCTATCTGATAAAGACTCAGAACTTAAATCTATTCCCTTAACCAGTCAGGGACAAGACTTAGAGTATGATTTACTGCCATATAAGCCTAACCCTAAATTTTGTACTAAATGCGCAAGTCTAGGGCACTATGCCAAACAATGCAAAAAATCTATTAATACATGTATTTAATGTGCTGGTAAACATGCCATCAAAAACTGTAATGGAAAAAATTTAAAATGTAACAACTGTGGTGGTAAATATCAGGCAATAGATAAATCATGCCCCAAATATATATTCCAAAAACAGGTGTTGGAAAATATGTATAGTTATAAAATGTCATTTGATCAAGCTAACAAAAAGGCACAACCTAAAATAATTAAAAGTGTGAGACCATACCTAAAATAATTAGTACATCAAATGTCACACCTGGTAAATCATACGCTGACAGTGTTAAATCAAAAGTAATTAATAATTGATTGATTGTTTGTTGGTTGCTTAACGTCCAGTGGCAAATTTTTCATGCATATTCAGGACGAGAACAAATTAACAATAAATACAATAGGTAGGTTCTGTAATAGAGGCGTCTGGGATTGAGGTCGGAGAAATTTAGACTGCCACGGGAAATGAGGGTATATTGGATAGGGACAGAAATTTAGCCTTGCAACAGGTCACCTACGGACCCCTCAAAGAGTTGTTGCAAGGGTTCTTAGCGTGCAAAGAGCGTGGCACTCTCATTACACGAGGCATCGGATTTAACGTCCCCATTCTGACCGGACGTGGCTGCAAATTTGTACATCCCGCACAGCCAAACGGACGCCCCACTTTGACGAGGGTTTTACCGCCGGTCGGAGGAAGACCAATGGTGACCATACTTCTATTCCCCAGTCACCCTTGGGGTTAATTAATAATGACACGGATATAATTAGCGACAATGAAGCCAATACGTCACCTGTAGACAATCCGGAAATAAACATAGATCAAAATTTGAATATTGAAACAGAGAATACACAAATAGAAGATCAAACACCCAGTATTCCTAATAAAGATGGAAAAAACATTTCAGATATACGCAAAACTATAATTGAACCACCAAGTAAAGATCTCAAAAACTGGGAAACCCTAATCACAGAGATACGGAATATTGCGGAATATCAAGGTGATATCTCTGTTCCCATCATGCGCCTCTTTCAAAACTTTATTAGAGAGCAATTTAGCAAAGAATTAACGATTGACGTCATTTAAAGATATAATAAGCAACAATTAATTTAAACAATTAATTAACCGTAATGGGGTTACACATTTTACAGTGGAATACGCGATCACTTTATGCGAACGCAAATTCCCTCAAACATTACTTAGACACACATAATAACTCAGAAATTATTTGTGTACAAGAAACTCATTTTAAAGATAATAGGTACGTAAAACTACAAGGCTACCATCCACCAATCATTCGAAATAGAAAGATACCGATTCAACATAAAGGTAAAAATAAAAAGAAACCTCAAATAGGAGGAGGAGTAGCAATTTATGTTTCGATTCAAGTTAATTTCTCACAACTTAATTTTAATACTGATAACATAGAAGTAGTAGGCGTATCTGTAAACTGTCAAAGTAATAAGATAAATATAGTTAATGTGTATAGACCCCCTAATCAAGATATTAAATTTAATGACTAGCAAGAAGTTCTGCATAACTTATCACATAATATAGTGCTACTTGGAGATTTTAATAGTAGATCCTCGATGTGGGGGTCTAGCACAACAGATAGCAACGGTAACATAATTGAAAAGGTCATAGACCAAAACAACATGATAATTTTAAACGACGGTACAGGTACATTTCAAACTGTAACAGGCAACCGAACACAAATAGACCTAACATTAGTCTCCGCCTCGCTAGCCAATGACAGTCAATGGTCAGTTTTAGATGATCAACTAGGTTCTGATCACTTCCCAGTACTCACCGTATTAAATGGTAAACCGGTAAAAAATAAAGTCTGCACTCCACAAAGATGGATTTACGATAAAGCCGACTGGCACAGGTTCACTACTCTTTGTAACGAAATAAATATAGATAATATAAAACATGACGATATTGGAATCTTTAATCAAAATCTTTGTGAAGTTGTGACTAAAATCGCAGATGAAACAATCCCAAAAACTAGTGGTACAGTAGATACAAGAAAAAAACTGTCCCTGGTGGAACGATGATTGTACAAATGCAAATGCAAATGCAAAAAAAAAAAAAAAAAAAAATAAGCGTCATAAACATAGGGTATATGATAAATCAAAATCAGAAGAAAATCATGAATTATATAAAACTGCAGTCAAGGAGTTTAAACGTATCACTGACAAGGCAAAAACTGACTACTGGCAAAATTTCTGTGACAAACTAAATTATAAAACTAACGTAAAAACAGTTTGGAACACAGTTAAAGGTATTAAAGGGGCAAAAACACCCACCCTACCTACACTTATTAATGACACCAAACAAGCGGTATCTAATGTAGATAAAGCAAACATGCTCGCCGGAACTTTTGCCGAAGCATCCAGTGACAATAATTTAGATCCTAAATTCAGAACTCATAAATTAAAACCGAAATTGAAAATCCGATTAATAGGGACGATGATGAGCAACATAATTTGTCAAAGTTTAATATACCATTCAACAAAAACGAACTTTATAAGGTGCTTAAGACCAAAAAGACAACTGCGCCCGGTGATGACCGTATACCATATAAAATGTTCAAACATATGCCTGAAAGTATGATCGATATTATGTTGCAATTAATAAATAAAGTGTGGGTAATTGGTCAACTACCACACAGCTGGAAACATGCAAATGTAATCCCTATACTAAAACCTAATAAAAATAAATCGGACCCTAAATACTACAGACCGATTTCTCTTACATCAAATTTTTGTAAACTAATGGAAAGCATGGTAAATGTTAGACTTAAACATCTTTTAACGGAGAAAAATATAATAAATGAAACACAAAGTGGGTTTCGTGAAGGTCGCTCCACATTAGACCACTTACTGCGACTTGAAACAGACATTAAAAAAGCTAAAGTACGTAAACAATTTCCACTAGCCATATTTCTCGATATTGAAAAGGCATTTAACTTAGTATGGCGTTTTGGTCTACTAAAAAAGTGCAGATTACGGTATAAATGGAAGGTTATTTAACTTCATGAAAGACTTTCTGCAAGGTAGAAAAATTCAAGTAAAAGTAAATCAAGAATCCTCAGACGAATATGATCTTAACAATGGTATCCCGCAAGGTAGTGTCATCAGCCCCACATTATTTAATATCATGATTAATGATCTAATAGGTCTGGCAAAAAAACCCGCAGTAATGTCACAATTTGCTGACGACAGTGCTATGTGGTACCGAGGTGGAAATATTAAATATTTAAAAAAAAAAAAAAAAATGCAAGAAACCCTTAATAACATAAGTGCATGGTCTAAAAAATGGGGTTTTAAAAATATCTTGAACCAAAACAATAGGAGTTATATTTGGAGATCGTCATGTTTATTCAGTTAACCTAATGCTAGATAACCAACCAATCAAATTCCAGAATCATGTCAAATGGAATTCTTGGTCTCATATTTGATAGAAAGCAAATAACATGGAATAAACAATATGTAGGTTCTGTAAACCATTTACAAGAAAGATCTAAAGGCAATATTAAACTTTCTGACCGGACGTGGTATGTTCAAGCAAACAATTATGGACCAATGGTGACCATACTTCTATTCCCCAGTCACCCTTGGGGCAAACAATTATGGCATTCTCTTCTCATGCTATATAAATCACTACTTAGATCGGTACTTGACTATGGATGTCAAGCGTTTAATTCAGCATCAATAACTGTAAAATCTAAATTAGATATAATACAAGCTAAAAGTCTTCGCATAGTGTTAGGGGCCCATAAATCGACCCCGTTAGAAACAATACTAGCCGAGTCTGGTGAAATGCCATTACAATTAAGAAGGGACCACCTTTCTCTTAAATATTATGCTCGTACTAAACAAAATCCATCAAATCCAGCCAATCAATTAGTAGATGACTGTATTGAATATCAAATTTATAATCATAAATGGAATGACCATAACATACCCTATGGATTCAGAGTCCAAAATCTACTTAAAGATAACGACCTAGACAAAATAAAGTTGGTAACTAAAAATTTTCAAGATCCACCACCATGGATTATAGGTCAAGCAAAAACATCCAGTAACATAAAAAACAGCATCAGTAAAAAAGAAAATCCACATATCATCAAGACTAAAGCGTTAGAGTACATCGACAATGCTTATAAAAATCATTTAAAAATTTACACCGATGGCTCAAAAGACCCAGCTTCGGGTAAAACTGGATATGCCTCTCTAATACCATCAAGGTTGATTGCAAGCTATAAACGAACGTCGGACAATCTTTCCGTTTACACCACAGAAATGACGGCCATTTATCAATCACTAAAGTGGCTATTCTCCAATCAACAGCCAGGGCAAAAAAGTTGTTATTCTAACTGATTCATATAGTGCAATCCAATCTAAAGAAAAGATCGTTAAGAAGACCAACTACACTGCAAGAGTTATCCGGGTCAGTGACTCAGAAATGGAGTCAGGCCGTAACCGGCAGTACAAAAGGCTCTTCAAGACGGCTCAACAAAACATCGTTAAGAAGATCAACTACACTGCAAGAGTTATCCGGGTCAGTGACTCAGAAATGGAGTCAGGCCGTAACCGGCAGTACAGCGGCTCTTCAAGACGATTAACAAAACATCATTAAATAGACCAACTACACTGCAAGAGTTATCCGGGTCAGTGACTCAGAAATGGAGTCAGGCCGTAACCGGCAGTAATAATTCAATTTTTACTACAAAACAGTACGTACTAAAGAAAAGATCGTTAAGAAGACCAACTACACTGCAAGAGTGATCCGGGTCAGTGACTCAGAAATGGAGTCAGGCCGTAACCGGCAGCACAGAAGGCTCTTCAAGACGGTTCAACAAAACATCGTTAAGAAGATCAACTACACTGCAAGAGTTATCCGGGTCAGTGACTCAAAAATGGAGTCAGGCCGTAAACGGCTGTACAGCAAGCTCTTCAAGACGAAATAAAATCCAAATAAATTATAATCTAAAAAATGTTTATCTATGAAATAATTTAACGTATTTAAAATTAGTTAAAATATATGCAGTGATAAGTTAATTAAACTATTGAAATTATGCTAACTAAACAAGAACTCACGATAACCTTTGGCTTTTTTTATTTTTCCAAATTCGCGGCACCCCAATTATTTTTGTATCTACTTTTGGCCCTTGTGTAAATTTTTCATATCATTAAGCAGCAAGTCAAATCTAAGACTTAATAAATGGTACTTCGCAAGATCTGGTTTGCGCTAACCCAGTTTTAATTAGCGTGGGGCGCTGTCTTCCTGCGGATAGCGTCCCAGTGTACTAGCACTATAAAGTCCTGCAACTACGGTAGGTTAGCACAAAGCAGTAAAAATTTTACATACACCCTTTGGTTTTTTATTTATTTTATTTTATTTTACTTCTAATTATTTTTGCAAAACTCACATACACAACTTTAGGCTTATTTCGGTTTATACAAAATATTTGGCATATAAATTCACATACACAATTTGGCATATCAAAATTATCCGCTCTTTACTTGGCTGCTGGTGTACCAGGACAACGTTGCTGCCGTTCACTGCTGTTTGCTTGGCCTAGCTTTCCTCCTGTTCCTACTTCTGGTGGCTCCGTGTTTATTAATTATCATTTTTACGTATATATATATATATTTTTTTTTTATATTATTTTACTATATTTATTTCTATATTCTTTTCTCTTATTTATTTATTTACGTTATTTACTTATGCATCAATTTATTTATTCATTTATTTATTCAATTTTTGCTCTATTAATTTTTATTAAATTTTATTTTATCATTCCAAATTATGTCAATTACCATATGGTAAAAATTAAATTATTTAATGCCCAAAAAGGCGCAAGCCAGGGCCGACCGTGCAAGGGCTGTATAGCCAGTCAAGGTCGTTTAAAACTTCCATTTGTTGTTGTTTAAAACCATTCAAACGGGAAAACCAACGGTCTAATCTATATAAAATACAAGAAACGAGAAACACTTATTTACCACATAAACAAACGACAACTACTGAACATCAGATTCCTGACTTAGGACAGGTGCAAACAATTGCAGCGGGTTTAAACGTTTAAATGGTACCAAATTTTCACCCTTATCTGAAACAATAGTGTAACATCACAACATAGAAAGACACACTATAAAATATCAATTGAAATGGCTTAACTCAATCAAAAGATATATTAACATTAATATTTTGCATTTGACCGTCAAACTAAAACGTATGCATTGTTCACTTCATTTTGCTAATCAATGGATGAACGTGGACAATAAATAAATAAAACAAATAGAACCTTCCATAAATAAAAAGAAAATATGTTTAAAAACCGTATGTCAACATATACGAAAAAGGTACAAAACGTCAAAAAACAAGTTACATATTTTTTTATGAAGAAACAAGAATATATTTAGCAGTTGAAATATAAAGTCATAATTAAGGAATTATGCTATTTGTATGTAAAAAAAGTTGTCTCCACTACTTCACCTACAAAAATATTTTAAATCTAAAACGACGTAGAACTAATCAATAAAGTGAGACGTTTGAATCCTATGGTGGAAGACCCGGACAAAACCTACTAACTTATATGACCGTGGCATAGTTATGTTTTAAAACAAAATTCAAAATTTCAAATCGTATCAAAATCAAGCAATTGTAGGAACTAGCTTCAACAAAAGGGGTGTGATCCTGGTTGCCAACATTTATTTGAAGGTTTATAAAAACATATATTGTTGTATTGTTTTAAACGTAGATTATTACTGAATATAAGTAATTTTTTACCTATATTTTAAGATACTTAATTCTACTACTAAATCAAGGAAAATGTGCAAAATATTTTGTAAATTTATCATAAAAATGTGATGGGATGTGACAAATATTAAAAAAAAAAAAACAAACAAACAAAATATGTATTTTCTTGCTAAGGGCACATTATCGACTTAAATGTTAAATTGTTGGTGCTTTTTAAAGAAAAAGTAATAAGTAAAACGATGAATCATATGATTAAAATAAGAGTCGTTTAAAATTTCTTTTAATTATTCGCCTTATTTTAATTGTTTTTTTTATATATATATATATATATATACTTTGTTCTGAAATTTAATATATATTAAAAAAAAACCAATTAATTCTCACAAACAAAATGTAAATGCGACTGTATGCAATGCTTTACAAATAACATAATTTGAACAGTTATCTGCATCCAAGCTAGCATCATCTTCCATCGATTAACAATCATGAGTGCTAAGTTTTTAATCATTTTTACAGTTCATCCTAGCTTCGATTGAGAGACATTAATCAACAGCGCACAACGGATAGGCTGCTTCTTCTACTTTACCCATTGTATTTGACCTACAGTCACACTGTAAAGAAGGTGAAAACATAACTAGACTTACACGACGAGCTGCACTATTACCTCTCGTTACATTCATCTTGTTGAAGATGTTTGGCTAACACATAAAGATGACATTCGTAGAGCTGACAAAATACCTGCTACAACATATTTTACTAATTACGTGACAGAGTTCTGGATTGGAGGATACCGCTTTCTATGGAACCACTAATACACAGAAGTACCATGAACCACTAATCACCTGGAAGGATGGCACAACAAAATTAAGAAGAGACTCTAACATGCCCATCCCAACATCTACCAGATCATCGAGTTACTCAAGCACTAAGAAAATGTACCATTATCTAGTTTGCAACAGGAAGAGTCCGTCTTCCAAAATGACGACGATACAAAGTTATAGACACCAGACTCAAACTACTGAAAAACAGATAACAACAAGGATTCATCAACGTGATAGACGTCTCTGACGCAGCATCCCATCTTCTTCATTTGAACTGAATGACGT
Source organism: Mytilus coruscus (assembly GCA_017311375.1). NCBI lineage: Eukaryota > Metazoa > Mollusca > Bivalvia > Mytilida > Mytilidae > Mytilus > Mytilus coruscus. The sequence goes on along the minus strand of CM029605.1, from coordinate 65,365,524 downwards.
TTTGAAATATTATTGTAATATGGGGCTTTTAAAAAATATACAAATCTATACTATTAAATTTGGAGACTTAACTATTTTTAGCCTGTTTGTCTCCGTGCCGACGATCGTCTGAAGTATAATTATATAATAATAAATATTTAGAGTATGTCAAAATCGCAAAAGGCTGGAGATTGGAGAAGCAGCAAGGAATATTTAGATTCAAAATCATTGATCCATAGTTATCCAATCTTCGTGATTCAGCATTCAAAAGTTGTTTGGACTCTTCTAGCATACTGAAATGCAAATTGACGTGTGTTAAAAAGACTTTCAACAGAACAGAAAAAAGTGACTGACAGACAGAAGAAATTCAGAATTAACGAGAACAGTTACTTCATTTACAAAGTGTTTCAGCTGAAAATGAAAAGTTACGTGCAGATGTTCTACGCTTACAAGACACCCAGAAAAGACAACCCGTTACTGTATTGATTGATTGATTGTTGGTTGCTTAACGTCCAGTGGCAAATATTTCATGCATATTCAGGACGAGAACAAATTAACAATAAATACAATAGGTAGGTTCTGTAATAGAGGCGTCTGGGATTGAGGTCGGAGAAATTTAGACTGCCACGGGAAATGAGGGTATATTGGATAGGGACAGAAATTTAGCCTTGCAACAGGTCACCTACGGACCCCTCAAGGAGTTGTTACAAGGGTTCTTAACGTGCAAAGAGCGTGGCACTCTCTTTACACGAGGCATCGGATTTAACATCCCCGTTCTGACCGGACGTGGCTGCAAATTTGTACATCCCGCACAGCCAAACGGACGCCCCACTTTGACGAGGGTTTTACCGCCGGTCGGAGGAAGACCAATGGTGACCATACTTCTATTCCCCAGTCACCCTTGGGGACCGTTACTGTAGACATCTACCAAAATCACGCAAAACGGATAAGTGATTTAGAATTAGACCTACAAAGAAAAATTGATTTTATATTCGACATTCAACAAAAATATAAAGAAATGGCTACAGAAAAGAGACTGTTCTTTAATGAAAATTCCATTCTATATTTTAAAATAGACGATTATTACAAACAAATCGTAGAATTAAATGTTAAATTAAATGTTAAATTAAAAGCATCAGAGAGTGAAAAAGAACACTGTTGCGATTCACGCTAAATCAAAGGATCGTATACCAGAACCAAACCAGAAACTTTAAACCACAATTTGGATATTTTCGGTGAACTTATTCGAAGCACGGGGTCGTGCTTCAGAGGGAAAAGAGGCACGATGTCACAGTGGACAAATTGACAAAATTTGATTTTGAGACTCTACGGTCATTTATAACATATTTTCGTTAAATCAGTGTTTTTCTGATATATTTTTTATTGTTTTATTATGAAAGGTTTTGTGTCAAGTTTAGAAAACTAATTTCATGATTCGTTTTGTTTTTCAATTAGAGACATTTTATTTCTATTCATTTATTATTCGTAAATGTTCAATTCCATAAATAAGTCTGTACGTTCTATTATTATTTATTATCTATTAGTTAATTTTTCTGTAATCCGATAATTGACTTGTTGTACAGGAACTTTTCGATGAAAAGCGATTTACCTCACTTTTAGCAGATTCCCTTTTTACTACTCCTGTACAATTAGCAAACCCAGATTTTTCTTTTAACAACCTTAATATGTCAAAGATTTGAGCAGCAGACGCATCAACCCATTTTAATTTAAAGGAAATAGCTGTTGCTGCTGATAAGGATTAAATAATTTTTAAACCGTTAACTGAACCTTCCTGGCGATTGTTCACTTGGCATTGCTATTCTTTCACTTTTCGCTTTCGCATTATTATTTTGTAAAACAAGAAAGATAGCAATGACCATGACAATTATGCAACAAATGTAAAACACCAAATCCCAGAGTGTACCTTTGTTTATTTATGTTAAACCCACTCAGCTTCCTCAAACGGAGCAAGATGATATTATTAATATAGTTAAGTCATTTTTTTCGTCAAGAGTTTTCATGGTTACACACTTCTGTTATTTCAAGTATTTTAGTTTTGATCTTTTTAATATGTTATCTGTAAAAATCAAAGCACAATCGGTGTACCTCAATAGTTTTGTAAGTAACCTGTTGGTGCGGTTGTGTTGTCATTCCAATATTAGATTTATCATTGTGCCCATCTTGTTACGAATTTTCAAGACCATCGTTCTTAGATTTGACTATTTTCAGAAAAGTAAATACTAAGTGTGATATTTATTTTAAAATCTATTTTTATAGATTCAAAGTATGTATTTCATTTTAACAATGTATCGTTAAAAGCTCTTAAAGTTTATGTTGATGAGTTAGTGCAATTTATAAAGAACTTATCATTTTCAATAGTTAGAGAAAGACGCCAAACCAGTTGGTCAATTTCAAATACGTATATATCTTTTTCTAGTTAATATTTTGAAAGTATTTATCAATTTCTTGCACGTTTAGTATTTTGGTAAATGAACACTAGTTGCTTCGTCAGAATTATTTTTATATGGGAGACAAATCCGGTTTTTACCGCGGACATTCAGGATCAAATAATATGTCTCAATTTACAGTTACCATTGCTCAAATGGTAAGTGTAAGAACATTATTATTCAAAGCTGTGTGTATTAGGGCACTAGGTAAAAAACAGCTCCCTGAAGCTAGTAAACCGACGTTCTCTGCTTATCCCATTGCAAAGCCCAGTGTTTGCACTTGTTTTCTTATTTAATAATATTCCTAGTTTGTTTTAATAGTTTTCTCGTTCAAAGTAAATGTATTTATTGAACTTCATTTATTGTGATCTATGCTAGATGTATAAAGTCCTCCATGTTCTTATTTTTAGTATGTGAGCAAGTCCCAAGATTCAACGGACACTGTTATCTCACCCTTATATGCAAATTTGTTTACAAATGTTTGTTTTTCTGTAAATAATAGCCTACATCTATGTTATACTGTAAATACATGTTTTAATGGTTAATGTTATTGAGAATACGTAATAATAATTATTATGAGATATTTGGTTGTTAAAAAAGTACAAATGAAAAGTTTAAAATTTGTTTACTGCAAATTCCATGCATACCTGGTTGCATAATTCAGAAACCATGCAAACGCTCTATAGATCACACCGTTCAAGGTGAAAAAGCAAGTACTTCACAGTTCTTAACTTTAGTATAAATAAGCCATGACTTGTTATTGTATTTGATTTATTGACTGCATTGTATTTTATTGTGTAATATTGTTATTATGTAGACTTTACAATTTGATTGCAGTGAATAAAGACTATTCTCAGTAACCAGATTTGACTATTTTCAGGTCTGTCAAAAGACTCTCGTCAACAAGATTATCTAGTCACAGCTGAAAATCATACAGTCAAAGCCACACTTGCATCTGTCTGACACACTCTTGCTCAAACTCTACCACGAAAACAAGCACAGACCCATTCCAAGTTTGATAATTGGCGGAGGACCGAAAGATCCCAACAATAAGAACAACAGACTGCAAATTATAGAATTGCAACACCATTATTGACCCATTGGCTATTGGTTACGATCAGCAATAAATATGCAACAAGTAAACGCAGTGATAATGGATTAACCTATAGTTGAAGTTCAGCTGGAGAATCAACGACCTCAACCTCAACAGAATCAACCACCTCCACCTAAACCTCAGCAGAATATATCACCACCATCTGCACCTCAGCAGAATCAGCCACCAATGCGGCAATACCAAACACTACCAGTTGCAGTACAGCAGCCATCAGTTCAAGCCTCCCCTACAGGGAAGGGTAACCATAGATCCTCGTCCTCCAGGGTTTTCTAGTAGTAAAATTATGGTAAACTTAAAGCATTACAATAGTGACACTGAAGCTGTTCAATGGTGGGCAAGTTTTCTTGCCTTCATAACTCCTCAAAGAATGGCAGAATTGGAGACAATTTTTGTCTTACCCTTTTATTTGTGCGGTATTGCGGAACAATGGTTTGAAATGATTGACACTACAACAAAATCAGCATTCACTAACATTGAACTATCATTTCTAAACCGGTTTAAACAACACAAAGAAGAATTTATTGGGTTGACATATCTGAGACAACCGGAAAATGAACCAGTAGATCAATACCTTCATCGAGCATTAAATTATGACAAAACAAACAGTGTGTCAGAACAATCTTTGGTTAATTAGCATGTTGTGCCTCAAATCCCTCCATGTCAGATTTCCTGAGCAAATCAATTACAGCTGAGATGACCGTTTAGATGGTACAACCTCAATCCAATGTCGAAAGTTCAATTTTAAAAGCAGTTTTCTCAATAGAAGATAAAATTATGGACACAATATCACAGCGATTAGATTGATTGATTGATTGTTGGTTGCTTAACGTCCAGTGGCAAATATTTCATGCATATTCAGGACGAGAACAAATTAACAATAAATACAATAGGTAGGTTCTGTAACAGAGGCGTCCGGGATTGAGGTCGGAGAAATTTGGACTGCCACAGGAAATTGGGGTATATTGGATAGGGACAGAAATTTAGCCTTGCAACAGGTCACCTACGGACCCCTCAAAGAGTTGTTGCAAGGGTTCTTAACGTGCAAAGAGCGTGGCACTCTCTTTACACAAGGCATCGGATTTAATGTCCCCATTCTGACCGGACGTGGCTGCAAATTTGTACATCCCGCACAGCCAAACGGACGCCCCACTTTAGCAAGAGTTTTACTGCCGGTCGGAGGAAGACCAATGGTGACCATACTTCTATTCCCCAGTCACCCTTGGGGAGCTAATAATTATGAATATTCACAATCTTTTCAGGTGCCTACTTATAATGACCGCCAGTCAATGATGCCAGTACAAAGACAAAGACCAGTAATGAATAACGGTCCACTTGGATCCTGTTTTGGCTTTGTCATGTAAATCAATGTCAATCTACCCCGCTTACAAAATGTCATGTCATAAGTGTGGCAAACAAGGTCATTTCAGTTACGTATGTAGGAGTAAGATAAACCAAAATGTGTCACAAGGGAATAGGCAATAGGGATTCAAGCCTTCCTTTAGGCAGCAGTCTAGGGGTAGGCACAAGGATAATAAAATCAACGTCATCAACGGGGTCGTACTTCAGAGGGTCCTCAGAAGAGGCACGTTGTCAGTGGAAAATGGACAAAATTTGATTTTTAGACTTTTCGGACACTTATAACATACTTTCGTAAGATCAGTGTTTTTCTTATATATGCAATATTTCACATGCAGATTTCGATATTGTTGTATTGTGAAACGTTTTGTGTCAAATTTAGAAAATCAAGTTTATCATATTTCATGATATATTTGGTTGTTAAAAAAGTACAAATGAAAAGTTTATAATTGGTTTACTGCGAATTCCGTGCATTTCTGGTTGCATAATTCAAACGCTAAAGAGTTCACACTGTTCAAGGTGAAATAGCAAGAAACTTCTCAGTTCTTAACCTTAGAATGAATAAGCCATGATTTGTTATTGTATCTGATTTATTGTCTGCATTGTTATGCTTTATATTTTATTATGTAATATTGTTATTATGATTGATTGTTGGTTGCTTAACGTCCAGTGGCAAATATTTCATGCATATTCAGGACGAGAACAAGTTAACAATAAATACAATAGGTAGGTTCTGTAATAGAGGCGTCCGGGATTAAGGTCGGAGAAATTTAGACTGCCACGAGAAATGAGGGTATATTGGATAGGGACAGAAATTTAGCCTTGCAACAGGTCACCTACGGACCCCTCAAAGAGTTGTTGCAAGGGTTCTTAACGTGCAAAGAGCGTGGCACTCTCTTTACACGAGGCATCGGATTTAACGTCCCCATTCTGACCGGACGTGGCTGCAAATTTGTACATCCCGCACAGCCAAACGGACGCCCCACTTTGACGAGGGTTTTACCGCCGGTCGGAGGAAGACCAATGGTGACCATACTTCTATTCCCCAGTCACCCTTAGGGGGCCCCTGTATCCATATCAGATTTGCTTTGCAAATCAATCACAGCCGAGATGACCGTTTACATGGTACAACTGCAACAATTCAACGTCAAAAGCTTAATTTTAAAAGCAGTTTCCTCAGATGAAGACAAAATTATGGACAAAATATCACTGCGATTAGACTCCATAGCCGCCATTAGTTCGAATTCTAACCAACAAAAATCTGATTATGTGCCTTACAGTTCAAGAAATAATCATGCTAATAATTATGAATATTCACAATCTTTTCATGTGCCTATTTATAATGTGCGCCAGCCAATGATGCCAGTACAAAGACAAAGACCAGTAGTGAATAACGGTCCACTTGGATCCTGTATTGGCTGTGGTAAGTCATGAAAAATCAAGGTAAATCTGTCCCGCTTACTAAAAGTCATGTCATTAATGTGACAAACAAGGTCATTTCAGCTATGTTTATAAGAGTAAGGGAAACCAAAATGTGTCACAAGGGAATATGGCATAGGGATTCGACCTTTCCTTTAGGCAGCAGTTCTAGGGGTAGGCACAAGGATAATAAAAATCAGTGTCATGAAAATGACAAAATTGGTACAAAAAACGAAGTTTGCTCAATTATTTCTTTGGACTCAGACAAATGCACAACTTATGTCACCATAGGAACAACCAGAACCAAAGCTCTGATAGATACAGGTGCAAATATTTCTGTCATAAAGAGAAATCTTTTAGATAAAACTTCATATGCTAATTTACCATTGCAACCTGGGGCAATGAAACAAGTTATTGCAGCCAATGGCAATCATGTGCCAGTTCTAGGCAAACTATCAATTACCCTTCATGTAGGCAATAAGCAGTTTACTCGAACTGTTTATGTTCTTGACCAACTTCACTATTTCTCTTATCGTTCCAGCAGATGTGTTTTTCAAATGAACAAAGACTTTTTTGTTCTATTGATGACATTTAAATGGGCGTATGACATTTGCGCCGATTTTTTAAATTTTCATTCTTTCATTTGCGCCGATTTTATATTTGCTCCTAATAGTGCGGTGAAAGAAGTGTAAAAAGCCGTCTAGGTTGCGAGTTTAATCCCCAAATAACACACGGCTAAAAATGGTCTTCACTTAAAGACAAATATATCTTCTTTATTTTCTGCCCTGTCGTCAGAATTTCGTATTGTAATATTTTTTCTAAAAAAGTCGTTTTAATGACTAGTAGTATATTGGAAAGTTTCAACCACCCCTTTTTAAAAATGAAAATTTGAATATGTCTGCTTACATTTAATTGATATATTTTTCCCCTTAGTTATTATCATATGTCGAAAAATGATATTCAGTATTTTATTTTCTTCTTATCTATGAAATTTACTTAATTTTGACTGTTTAAAATTGAGGTAATTTTAATTGCAAATTCAGACACAAACTTTAGTTTCTTTTCCATAGTAGTAATGTTTTAAGCATATAGTACTTCATAAAACAAGTTACTGATAAAAATTTCAGAACCTAAATATGAAAAGGCCTTAAGAAATCAAAGGAAAAAGAATAGAGTAAAAAACTTTAATTTCAACACGGAACTTAATCACTTCCCTTCCATCCCGTTGTTTGTATTATTAAACCTTATGGTCAATAATTTACTCTCAACTGATATATGAAATTACTACATTTTTCGCTATTATATACAAATATTTTCAATTAAGTGCACTAATATATAGTACATAGTTTGTTTGTATATGTATAATTCTATTTTTTTGTTATAAAACATCAAATATACTTTGTCAGAAAAGTGTTATTGTAAAAATCAATATAATTGACGGATAGTTTCAGTTAAAATTCCGCGACATGTACGATTCGTCAAGTCCGTTGAAACTTGCCCCTTCTAGTCCTAAGAAAAGACGAAAGTCGTCAAATTTTATGCATTGCTTAATATGTCAAAAACATCGACTGAACATGAGTCGATTCACAAATACAGGGAAGTCGACTTTTTATCTGCAATGAATAAAACATTTGATGAGGTGTACATAAAGGTTCTAGATGAATTTGGTTCATTTGATACTTGTGAATTTGAAGAAATGCAGGCAGTTTACCATCGTTCCTGCTACAAAAGTTACACAAGTAAACATAATTGTTCCACCTTTGAGAGTGAGGAAGCTTCTTGTCTGACATTTAATGACGACAGACAATTATCGGACTGTTGTCCCTCAGTTTCTGGTGTTTGTACGCGTTCGAAAATGCAGTCATTCGACTGGAGCTCTTGTATTTTTTGTTGCAACAAAACATTTAAGAAAGATCGAAAACTACGCAAGTTTGAATCAGATGAGCGTATTAAGAATGTTTTATCCGTGGCAGAAAGCAATGACGATGCTTTTAAAGTTGAAATAGTTTCCCATCCATCTTTTAAACTTCAAGCACTTTATCATTCTGGTTGCATTACAAAATATTTGCTAAATCTAATCCAAGATATTCTACTTGGAAATTGCAGTCTAAACTCATTGATTTCTATAGAAAGTTGTCATACAAACACAACAAGGTCAAGGCAAATCTAACATGATATTCAGTAGCAACATAACTATTGGAGATGCCATAACAGCTGCTAGTCAATTAAAAGCTGACCTCAAAATCTTTGAGAAGCAGGCATCAATGTCAACAGTTATAGACACAAATAAAGGACAGATATTGCATTCCGCTGCAAGTATTCTAAGAAAAGACATCGAAACTCTACAGATTTCCACATAAGAATACCCAACTTCTGATGAATTGTCTCTTCCTTCTTCAATTTAGTCAATGCCTTCGTCTTTATTAAAATTCATTTCATGGTTACTTGATAATACTGCATACAGCCAAGTATATTCTCAAGAAATGGCACCAGAGAAATTGCGTAAATGCTTAGCAATTGTTGAGGCTATCGTTTCTGAGGCCGAAAACAGTTTTACTCCTTTTCGTTTAGGATTGGCTTTGCAACATTTGCTTCGAGCATCTTTGCAGACAAGCATATGGATGTCATCACACCTTCCTAAACCACCTATTAGATCTCCGTTAAATTTTGGATGGATTGATAAGGATGGTTTGAAGCCGGTGTTTTTCGAGGGACAAATGTCTTCGGACTTTCTACAAGACCTTGTCTGTACTTGTAAAGGAAAATCTGTGTGCTCAAAAGAATGTCTTTGCTTTGAGCAGAACCTTTCATGTACAGACCTGTGTTCATGCCAGGCAAGTGAAATGCGTAAAAAAAATAATACACGTCTTTTGATGCTTGCTGAAAATGAAGATGATGGAGATAACTCTTGATTGTGTAGCTTGTTGCACTGGTAAACACCGTCTTAGGTTAGGGGAGGGTTGGCGCGCCTTCAAAATAATTAAACCCCGCCACATTCTGTATGTGTCTGTCTGAAGTCCTGAGCCTGTAATGCAGTGGCTGTCGTTTGTTTCTATATGCTATATTTGGTTTTTTTCTTAATTTATTTTGTACATTAATTAGGATGTTAGATTATTCGTTTATTTTACATTTGTTATTTTGGGAATTGAAGGTTTTACTCATTGTTGAAGGCAGTACGGTGACACATAATTGTTAACTTATGTGTCAGTAACATTTGGAGAGTAGTCTCAATGACAATTATACCACACCTTCTTATTTTTACATGGAATACCTTTGAAGTTTGTGGTACGTTGCCGAGGTAAAAAGGGGGTTATAGGTACCAAACCGATCATGTAATAGACAATTGATTGATTGTTGGTTGCTTAACGTCCAGTGGCAAATATTTCATGCATATTCAGGACGAGAACAAATTAACAATAAATACAATAGGTAGGTTCTGTAATAGAGGCGTCTGGGATCGAGGTCGGAGAAATTTAGCCTTGCAACAGGTCACCTACGGACCCCTCAAAGAGTTGTTGCAAGGGTTCTTAACGTGCAAAGAGCGTGGCACTCTCTTTACACGAGGCATCGGATTTAACGTCCCCATTCTGACCGGACGTGGCTGCATATTTGTACATCCCGCACAGCCAAACGGACGCCCCACTTTGACGAGGGTTTTACCGCCGGTCGGAGGAAGACCAATGGTGACCATACTTCTATTCCCCAGTCACCCTTGGGGTTGTAATGGACAAGAACCAGAGTATAATACACAACAACAGATAACATATGGAAGCCGCAATAATTGTGGAAGAACAGAAGCAACGAGTATTCTATAAAAAAATAAACCAGAATTATCCGCAAAATTAATTTGATGTCATATTTGACTGTCGTGTACTATTGCTTTGGTTTGATACCACACCAAATATGATAGTTTAAAAAATAATTTTGAAGTATTGTCCTTCATGACACTTGATTTTTACCTGAAATTGAGATTATTTATAAAGATAAGGTGCTCTAAACATTTTATGGGTTGAAAACTGGATTTTTGAAGTTTTGTTTAAAGAACATCGTTTTAGGACATTTTTTGATAATACAAATCTTAATGATTAATGTTTGTGTATCATAACAAACATTACTAAAGCTAAAACAGTATCGTTTGTATTGAGGTAGAAATTAGAAATAAAAATAAATGTCAAAATTGAAACCCTTCAAAACTTTCAGATTGGTACACATGACCTTTGACCTCAATTAAAAATATGTGACGATATAAAGTCCTGACGACAGGCATATTGTTATAGTACAAGGTTTCCTCTTACGAATGATATATTATAAAGGTGTGTGTTCGGTGGGGGAGATTAAAGTAAAAAAAAATCTGCCTTCAGTCACCGCACTATAATTGCATTTACAGTTTAACATAGGTGAGTATATAATGGGTATACATATCGGAAGGTCAGTGCAAATGATAGCGAGAAAGGTATACTTATTTTTTCTACACACCTCAATTTTGAATGTCTTTGCAATGATATGTCTGCAATATTTATAGATAGAACTGTTAATTGCTGTCCGAAATACTTTTATCAGTTACATACTTTACAAGGATGTAAAAACTACGTATCTCTAATTTACGTCCTCTTACCAGCGAAAGATGAACAGTGTTATGAAGTGATGTGGAAAATAATTTGCGATCTCTGCCGTCAAAAACGACTTTCTTTTGTGGCCGAGGTTATGCATATTGACTTTGAACAAGCAATGCTTAACACAATTATGGATGCTTTTCCACAATGGAAAATAGATTGTTGTCGTTTTCATTTGGCTAAGAACTGGTGGAGGAAAATCCAGTCTGTTGGGATGAGCACAGAGTATAAAGACAAATTTATATATAATAAGTGACATTGGTAAATGGCTATTTCCATTGATTGACAATTCATAACCTTTGTACAACTGGCTAACGGAAGAGGTATATGATGATAAATGAAAAATAACATTCACTTGTAATTTACCTGTAAAAAAAAATCGACGCAAATGAAATGCAGATCGGCGCAAATGCAAAACGCCGATTTAAATAAAAAATTGTTAACTATATAACATTATGAAGCTTTGGGGTCCAAAGCAGTTGGGCCAGGGAGGGGTTGTCACAGTGTAATTTTGCATAAAAATTCTTATTTGAATTTGAATTTTTATTAAGAAAAGCCTCATTTTGATATTTGATTGATTGTTGGTTGCTTACCGTCCAGTGGCAAATATTTCATGCATATTCAGGACGAGAACAAGTTAACAATAAATACAATAGGTAGGTTCTGTAATAGGGGCTTCCGGGATTAAGGTCGGAGAAATTTAGACTGCCACGGGAAATGAGGGTATATTGGATAGGGACAGAAATTTAGCCTTGCAACAGGTCACCTACGGACCCCTCAAAGAGTTGTTGCAAGGGTTCTTAACGTGCAAAGAGCGTGGCACTCTCTTTACACGAGGCATCGGATTTAACGTCCCCATTCTGACCGGACGTGGCTGCAAATTTGATTGATTAATTGATTGTTGGTTGCTTAACGTCCAGTGGCAAATATTTCATGCATATTCAGGACGAGAACAAATTAACAATAAATACAATAGGTAGGTTTTTTAATAGAGGCATCTGGGATTGAGGTCGCAGAAATTTAGACTGCCACGGGAAATGAGGGTATATTGGATAGGGACAGAAATTTAGCCTTGCAACAGGTCACCTACGGACCTCTCAAAGAGTTGTTGCAAGGGTTCTTAACGTGCAAAGAGCGTGGCACTCTCTTTACACGAGGGATCAGATTTAACGTCCCCATTCTGACCGGACGTGGCTGCAAATTTGTACATCCCGCACAGCCAAACGGACGCCCCACTTTAGCAAGGGTTTTACTGCCGGTCGGAGGAAGACCAATGGTGACCATACTTCTATTCCCCAGTCACCCTTGGGGTAATAAATACAATAGGTAGGTTTTGTAATAATAAAGGCCATCCGGGATGATGGTCGGGGAAATTTCGACTGCTACTGGAAAATGAGGGTATATTGTATAGAGACCGAAATTTAGCCTTGCAACAGGCCACCTCCGGACCCCTCAAAGAGTTGTTGCAAGGGTTCTTAACGTGCAAAGAGCGTGGCAATCTCTTTACACAAGGCATCGGATTTAACTTCCCCATTCTCACCGGACGTGACTGCAAACTTGATACATCCCGCACAGCCAAACGGACGCCCAACTTTGACAAGCAACATGTTTACTGTCGGTCGGAAAAGACCAAGTGACCATATTTCTATTCCCCAATCACCCTTTATGTGACCAATGTATATAGTAGTATTTCCAGTAGTGTTATCTAGTAAAATTGTAGTTGTGAACTAGGTGATGGTGTGATTGGACCAGAGGTCAACTTGTTGTGGTCATAAGGTAATACCCCAATTCTGGGAATGGACCCAAAGCGAGTATTTTACCTATGAACTAATCCCAGTTTATGTGAAGACAAAAAATGGAGTTACCGACGTTTACACATTTCAACGCATTCGAAATAGAAAATGCAGACGTATAGATACAACTATACGAACTCATGTGTGAATTTGTAAAGTGGGATGATGTGCAAGCTACAAGAGCGCTCACATGCTTTATTGATAATTACGCTCTGGCATGGTATATGTTACTAGACGCCGACAACAGAAATAGCAATGAGAAATTATTCCGTAAATTCAATTAGCGCTTTGGAATAAATGGAATAGAAAAAGTAGGATTTTGGAAAGATACGGCCGATGTGAAACATAAACACGACGAAACTGATTCACAATTTATATCTAGGATTGAGAGACTGTGCTCTGTAGCTGGTCAAACGGCAATGATAAAGCAATTTATATATCGTTGACCAAGCCCAGAGTTTGAAGTCCCATTTGTCACAGCAACCGGTCTAAAACAAAACTTGTCAATAGGTAAGGCCATAGATACTGCATTGCTAGCAGACATGACTATTCATATAGGGTCGAAGCCAGAATCAGTCGGAAGTCATCAGTGCTATAAAGGACAAAACTGAAACACAAATCCAACCAAGAAGTGATGGTAAGTGTGATACATACTGTCATTGTTACGAACATTTTGAGAATGCACATTTTTACGTTCCCTCATGTTTATGTACTTTATTATGTTACAAGACAACTAAAACGCACCCCAAATTAAGGCATCGAAAAACAAATACAATTTTTATTAAAGTACTTCTAAATTCTACTCATCCCACAAGTCAACCACAGACAGTTTCAGACCCCTCCATCCCCAATCCAATGCAGTAAGATAAGAGTAACAGATTTCAGTAATTTACAATTTAATCCGATGGCTTATGAGCTCTTGTTTAAGATTGAATATTTCTTGTTTTAAATGTTTCTATATTCTTTAATATAATGTTTCTATATTTCAAATACTCAACTAGATTATAGATTGCAGTAATTTACAACTTAGCTGTCATAAGTGCGACAGATAATACATGTATCTTACACTCAACTACAAAAGATAATACATGTATCTTACACTCAACTACAAAAGATAATACATGTATCTTACACTCAACTACAAAAGAAGCAATTATCGCTATTTTATAAAGTTTAGCCGGAGGACAATAATCCGATTACTATTGCATAAGATTGGACAATAATAGATATATTTTAAGAGAACCTTTTGTAATGTTTTATGACCATTAACTTTAGATTAATGGATGTTTTGTAAACTGTTGCTTTGGCGGCGGTCTTTCCCTATCTTTCAAACTGTACACTTGTTAATAAATTTGTACATACTGTATATGGTCTTGCGTTTATAGCAGCCACAGGGTCAATTATAGACCAACAGACTTAAGTGTAACTCGTAAAGAATTTTACGGGGTTTTATATATTTCCAGATAAATTACATTTCGAAAGGGTACCTTCCGCTATATTGAATATTTGAACGGTGTCTAAATTATCTAATTTCGCCGCCCGATATATCTTTAGAACATCAAAGTACCACATCTTTAGAACCGTCGGGGTACCGCCTGTAATTATGTGTATAAGGGGATGCGAGAGAGAACAGAGAAGAAATGATAGTTAGAAGTGGAGAGGATTGTTCGTGAAATCAGTATTATATGTATATAAGGGGATGCGAGAGAGAACAGAGAAGAAATGATAGTTAGAAGTGGAGAGGATTGTTCGTGAAATCAGTATTATTGTGCCATGGATTTTACGTAACTGACGCTACCTCAAAAAACACATCGACGAACTAAAATCCATACAAAACGACACGCTACATAATGTTACTACTGCTTGTTTGAATATTTTTCAATTGTTAGAACTGTATCATATCAAAATTGTTTAATTAATTTATGTGGGCTCTAAGTAGATTACAAAAATCTTATTGGTTACCCGTTTCATATTGTAATCACTCTCTCGTAAATATTTATAAAATTTAAATATGAATAAAGTCTGGCAGAGAACGCGGTCCCCCTCCCCTTCTCCAACAAGTGAAGATTACTGGTATGTCAACCACAAAGCTCAATAAATACGTCAGCCAACCACTCCAAAATTTACACCTGTACTCTTGAGAAGCAAATCAAACAAGGCATTGACCACCACATTAAATTTTGGTGTGCAAAGTCTAGAACAACAGCTAAAGGACTACACTGGCTACAGCAAAATTTAGCCCATAAAATAGGCCACCTAAATAATATCTCAATATATATATATATATATGGCTTGGTAAAGGGAAAACTCCATATATATTTGGAGGTGCTCCTGATTAAAGGAGGCTTATACTAAGAAGAAGTTACATGCAATTCCACAGCCTTCGGTCCGAAAACAAGATTACGTAACTCTGCATCCTAAACCTGAAGAAGCCGTTGAAACCGCCATTAAAATTTTTTCGTGATATTGCAGAACTTCTTCCTCCATATACCAACTGTAAATTAACCTTCATAGAAACTCCTCCCTACTCAAATTCAACGGTGGAATATTTAATAACCAGAAACATCCGGATACCAACCAATTTATCATTCAAGACAGTGCATTAAGCAGATATATATATCAACTGAACCAAAACACATGACCGTCACTATATGTTGACCTAAGCCACTAGCATATCACATATGTCAACATTGTCAGGTAATAACTACTTGTGACCTGCAATGTTTCAGAAATGATTATGTCGTTGGGAGTATTTTACGTTCATACTTAGAGTGACTAAATCATTTTTATTTACCTGTAACACAATACGTCACAGGAAAAGGCAGAATTTTATTATTAACATTATATTATATTTGTCTCAGTAGATGACTCGTTTAATTTTCATCTGTATGGGCAAATATGTGACATGTAGCGATGGTTTTATTTACAATGAATCTTCTAATTATTTATCTACAGGTTTTATACCATATACTTGCAACGAAAAAATATTTTCTAATTACCTGTGTGAAATAATCACCTGTTCATCGGATATATATTTATTCAAGATAAAGAGGCATGAATTTGACAGATACAATATATTACAATACACAGATATAGCACTAAACAAAATTTATAGACACTAAAAAGATTTGCATGTTTACTAAAATTTTAATTTAAAATATAAAATTATGAAAATTTTCATATTTTGATAATATGAATAGACTAGATAAAATAATGAGTGAAATTTAAATTGACTAGATTTTCACTGTAGCCTAATATCTTAGGATGACCACCCCCAAGGGTGACTGGGGAATAGAAATATGGTCACCATTGGTCTTCCTCCGACCGGCGGTAAAACCCTCGCTAAAGTGGGGCGTCCGTTTGGCTGTGCGGGATGTACAAGTTCGCAGTCACGTCCGGTCTGAACAATATCGAAATTTAAGGAGAGGAAAGTGACAAAATTAAAGTCAAACTACAGGAAAAGCAAGGTAATGCAAGAAATTTAAACCTTAATCATGAAATAGTATCATTTCTCATTTTTCTTTAATTTCGGAAAAGTACAATCTTTTCTCTTTGAGACATGAAAAAGGTATATGATTGCCAACTAGACTTCTATGCACAAGAAACCAAACTACTAGTTGTTAGTCACAGTAGGTTGCAAAAGGACATACTTAAACTTAACTGTCAGTTCTAATGAGGAAATGCGATATAATCTGTTTACAACCGGTCAAGGTACTGTACTTTTTGAGTCTTGGATGTTAAATCTGTATAATAACTACCCCCCTTTTTCCCCCATGTTATCTAGTGGTGTCTTGGATCGTCTCATAAAGAAATATTTATTTTTTATCATGAGATTAAAGCTGATATTCATCTTGTTCCACAGACCATGCAGACCGACAGATATTAAAGAGAAGAAACTGACACCAAAGAAAATGAAGGTCAATGAAGGAGACTATGTCGCCACAAGGCATGGCAAAATTATTTTTCCAGCTATGGTAAAAAAAAGTTATATTTTTGCATTAATCGACATAATTGCACTAACTTAATGTGGTCCAGGTGTCTTATTGATCTATATTCTTAATTCATCAAAGATGGATTGATTGTTGGTTGCTTAACGTCCAGTGGCAAATATTTCATGCATGTTCAGGACGAGAACAAGTTAACAATAAATACAATATGATTAATTGATTGTTGGTTGCTTAACGTCCGGTGGCAAATATTTCATGCATATTCAGGACGAGAACAAATTAACAATAAATACAAAAGTAGGTCCTGTAATAGAGGCCGTCCGGGATGAAGGTCGGGGAAATTTGGACTGCCACGGGAAAATGAGGGTATATTGGATAGGGACAGAAATTTAGCCTTGCAACAGGTCACCTACGGACCCCTCAAAGAGTTGTTGCAAGGGTTCTTAACGTGCAAAGAGTGTGGCACTCTCTTTACACGAGGCATCGGATTTAACGTCCCCATTCTGACCGGACGTGGCTGCAAATTTGTACATCCCGCACAGCCAAACGGACGCCCCACTTTGACGAGGGTTTTACCGCCGGTCGGAGGAAGGCCAATGGTGACCATACTTCTATTCCCCAGTCACCCTTGGGGTCAATAAATACAATAGGTAGGTCTTGTAATAATAGAGGCCATCCGGGATGATGGTCGGGGAAATTTGGACTGCCACGGGAAAATGAGGGTATATTGGATAGGGGCAGAAATTTTGCCTTGCAACAGGCCACCTACGGACCCCTCAAAGAGTTGTTGCAAGGGTTCTTAACGTGCAAAGAGCGTGGGACTCTCTTTACACGAGGCACCGGATTTAACGTCCCCATTCTGACTTGATACATCCCGTACAGCCAAACTGACGCCCCACTTTGGCAAGCGTTTTACTGCCGGTCGGGAGAAGACCAAGTGACTATATTTCGTTTCCCCAGTCACCCTTGAGGAGAATTCATCTTAGAAAATGTATATCAATTGACTTAGTTGGATCATATTAAGGTTTTTTTTTAATTCATTAAGAATTATTTAATCATGTTAATTGGTCAAATTTTTTTCAGCTAGATTAAACATTGACACCTTTTTCCTCAGAAAAAATATAGCATAAGAAATTGACAATTCATATGAGGTTCTATGATGAATACATATATCTTTTCAACGGGATTAAAAAAAAACCTGCCTCAA
Source organism: Mytilus coruscus (assembly GCA_017311375.1). Taxonomy (NCBI): domain Eukaryota; kingdom Metazoa; phylum Mollusca; class Bivalvia; order Mytilida; family Mytilidae; genus Mytilus; species Mytilus coruscus. The sequence continues at coordinate 65,347,649 of CM029605.1, read as the reverse complement.
AAAACGTATACGACAAAGTTGACAATTAAAACAGGTTTTACTGTTTATATTCTTAAGATTAAATATTTGTTACTTAAATATATCCACATTTGTTTTTTTTTAATATTTCAGATCAGCAGAATAGAAAATACGGAGAATACAGCAAACAAATGGAGTCTTGAACAAAAGCAGTTTACTGCAATTGATGCAGATTTTAAATTTTTTTTAGCACCACCTGATTTGATATTGGAAAATTGTTCCAGATTTTATTAAAATTTTCAAGATCTTTTGTAAAAGCTTATAAAAAACTAAAAAGCTGTTGAGGACTGTTCCAGCAAAACATACATGGGACAGGGGGGAGGAAAAATAAATGAAAAGGTACATGCTATAAATTGATAGTTGGTCAGTGGTAAAGGCATCTATTGACCGTTTCTGGACTTCAAAACATTGCTTGTGTTTAGGTAAATTGAAAACATGGTAAAGAAACTCGACTTTATTGTCAAAATACTTCTAAGCAAAGTTAATTAGCAATTATTTTCAGGATCCCAGACTGTCTTATGACGTGTAATGTCACTAAAAATAATTTTGTCGTTGTAGGTATCTAACTAATCTAATCTAACTTATATTTAAGGAACCGTACTTTCATGCACAATTTGCATAAATTCCTTTAAGTTACAGTTAAGTTCACTAGATTCCAGAAATTTGTGAGGTTCCCCAACTACGCCCTTATCGATGTTGAGATAACGGAATCGCTTAATTTAATGTCACTTCGCACTAGTTTTATTACTGTCCACATACCATCTAACGATCATTTTGTTGAGTGTATTTCCTATAGAATATTATTTTATTTTATTTTTATTACACATGTTACATATCTATTGTCTGTGTATTGCATATTATTGTTTATAATAATATTGTTTGTATGCTATATGCCCTCCTGGGGCCCTAATTTGTAAATAAAATATTCTATTCTATTCTATTCATACTCAAAGTGACTAAATTGTTTTTATTTACCTGAAATACAATACGTGGTAGGAAAAGGGAGAATATGTATAAGCTTTACACATTATAATAGCGATTGTTGCAGCAGATAAATTGATGAATTGATTATTTTACTCCTGTATGGGCAAATATGTGAAGTGAAGCGACGGCATAAAATTACAATTAAACTTCAATTATTTATTTATAGATTTATTACCACATAGTTACAACGACAAAAATATTTTGCAGTTACCTGTGTGACATATTCACATGTGCATCGGACTCCCGACAAGTGCAGACTCGAATAATTAACGACACATTACGGGGGCTAGGATGAAATTTGAAAAAAATAGGCAGGACAGGTGTTTTGAGTAAAAAAAAAGGCAGAATGAGACACTTGCAAAAAAAAAGTCAGGATGACATTTTAGGTATAAAATAGTCCGGATAAACTTTTAAAAAAAAAGGCAGGACCGAATAGAGTGAAAAATAAAAAGGCAGGACAGAGATTACAACTAACAAAAAATGCAGGACAAAATTTTTCATCCTAGCCCCCCATAAAAATCAAATGGTAGCTCCCTAATCATAGTGCGTATTAGGGCAGAATAATTAGTTTCACTATGACTTCAAGAATTAATCTATATTGTTCATTCGCAGTATATTTACATCATACGAAAGACTTGTCTAAGTTATTAAGTTTTATTTTTTCCTCGTCCTGAAATATTTCACACTGGACGTCAAGCAACTGATAATCAATCACACGATAATGTCGCATTGGTCACATGTGGTTCTCCTTTTAAACTTTTACCACTCTACAATAATAAACCTATCGTCAAACAACGGGTAGAGTTGTGGGTGGGACTATAATTTCGGTACAGACTAAATCTTCACTAGTCACCCTAACGAAACAGGTCCCAACTTTAATTTGATATCAACATCCATACATTTGTCTGAGAGTAAAAATGCGGTTATTAAAGTATTTTTCCGATCGGCATTAAACACTAACGGCTATACAAGTACACGAACACGTCCGATCAGAAAGGCGATATTTAATACGATCCATTGTTCAGGGAGTGCTAATCTTCCGGTTGTATTTCGTGCCCTGATCCTGTGTGTAATCCCCCCAAGGGTGACTGGGGAATAGAAATATGGTCACCATTGGTCTTCCTCCGACCGGCGGTAAAACCCTTGCTAAAATGGGGCGTCCGTTTGGCTGTGCGGGATGTACAAGTTTGCAGTCACGTCCGGTCAGAATGGGGACGTTAAATCCGATGCCTTGTGTAAAGAGAGTGCCACGTTCTTTGCAGGTTAACAACCCTTGCAACAACTCTTTCAGGGGTCCGTAGGTGGCCTGTTGCAAGGCTAAATTTCTGTCCTTATTCAATGTACCCTCATTTTCCCGTGGCAGTCCAAATTTCCCCGACCTTCATCCCGGACGGCCTCTATTACAGAACCTACCTATTGTATTTATTGTTAATTTGTTCTCGTCCTGAATATGCATGAACTATTTGCCACTGGACTTGAAGCAACCAACAATCAATCAATCAACCAACTTTTCAGTTCTACTAGTAGATTCGTTTGTTAGCTTATTAGCACAATGAGCTAGTTTTACTAAGTGATTGCCTCTACTCTCTCAATGTTGACACCCAACACTTTTTGTGATCGTTTTGATAAGATTGTCGTGATCAAGAATATCTAAAGATTCATCAGTAAATCCATTTAAATTGTCTATATGTCCAGGATTTTTGAACTTTACAATAAACGTGTCGGAATTAAACTGCTTGTGAAACTATATTTATCTTTATAACATATCAGTTACAAATTAACACGCTGATAATATGGCACATGTTAAAAAGAACGAAAATATAAAAATTATAACACTAAACATATCAGAGGCGTATTCCCATGATTTATTTTAAAGTCATCCAAACCCACCCAAGCAGAAAGTATTGATCTATTTTCGATATTTATATGCTCAAATGCACTCGTAATTTTTAAAGTATTTGTTTTGCTTTCCATACTTATATACTAGTAATTTCGGAGCCCTTTATAGCTTGTTGTTCGGTGTGAGCCAAGGCTCCGTGTTGAAGGCCGTACATTGACCTATAATGGTTTACTTTTATAAATTGTTATTTGGATAGAGAGTTGTCTCATTGGCACTCACACCACATCTTCCTATATCTAGTATATGCTCATATGCATATATAATTTTCTTGAAATAATCATAGATTATATATTGTTGACACTGTTTTTATTTATATTTATGTTTTATATGATTACGGGATATTTTCTGGTGTTTCACCTCTTATTTTTTACGTGGCGAGGATCTTCAGCGGCCTCCACGTTTCACAGATTGTAATAGATTATGGACCATACACCGGATATTTAATACGTTGCAAAATATTATTCAGTTACAAGAAATGATCTGTAACAAGTATATTTATTTGTGCTTGATTAAGGTTTATAAATTTCAGTGTCTTAAACGTTTACAAGTTATTCTATTATTTTCCTTAACCCTGATTCTCATTGGTTTTTTCCAACAGTCAGATATCAATGTTTTATGATAGATCGTTCCAATTGCTTCACTGTTTGATAGAATTTAGTAACACGCCTTTTTCTATTTCTAACCTGTGGTGAACTCTGCCTCGTTTCAGGCTTCATCTATGTCATCATTTCTTTTATGTTTGTATACAAATTTGTGTATCTTTATTGTTTTGATGTGCGTATTACTCGTATTTCTTATATAAAGTTTTAGATACATTTTCATGATTTATCACGCCTTGTTAACTTTTCTTGTTAATTTTTGTGTCTTTTATACGCTATGACTGGTTTCCTTCTTAAAATGATTGAGAGTTCAGGGTCATTTTCTATCAAATTCCAATGTTTTATAATTGATCTTTTAACTGTTTCACTGCTGGGTTATATTTAGTGGTAAAGATGGTCGTTTTAACATCTGGTTTTTCAGTGTTAGTCAATAAATCATTTCGTTCTAAGTTTGAGGTAGATATAATCGCTTCATCGATTTCTGTTTGTTTATAATTTCTCTGTAATAATTCTTCTCTAAATGAATTAATAATCTTGGTACGCTCATATATATCGTTTGTGTTTCTTATATTACGGATAATCTCTCCTTTATTGAAGCCTTTGAATACGTTTTTAGGATGACAACTGTTTCTATCTAAGTATTGAAAAGTTTCTGTTGGTTTTCTGAAAGTCTTAAGATCTAGGATCCCAGAGTCCAAAAATCTTTTGCCTTTATATACTTCAGTATCTAACAATATAATTCTTTCCGACGATATTTCGTAGGTGAACTTTAGATATTTGTGTGCCTTGTTTGCCGTTATGAAAAGTTCTTGAGTTCGTTTTATTACCGTTAAATAAGATGAATCCATCATCTCTATATCTACCGCAGAAAGCTATTTTGTCTCTATGTGAATACTTTGATAATATATGCTCTTAAATTTCGAACATTCTTATGTCAGCTAATTCTGCTGATGCAGCGCCTCCCATTGGGACACCTGTTCTCTGTCTGTATGTTTTACTGTTAAATGTGAATTCATTATTCTTCAATATGATTTCAAGAGATTTTATTATATCTTCAATGGGAGGGATTTTAAACGGATAATAATTGCATATTAAATTCTTTGTTACTCTTTTGACAGCTTCAATTATCTCAGAATATTCTAAGTTTGTGTACATGTTGCTTGCATCAAATGTAGCTAATAAAATATTGTTGTTTAGGTTTAGATTCTCAAGTTTCTGAATAAAGTCTTTGGTATCTTTGATATATGTATTCTGACTTTGCACTAATGGTAACAAAATACGATCGATAAAATGTGATAGATTATGGAAAGGTGTACCACATAAAGATACTATAGGTCTGCCGAAGAACCCATATTCAATGATTTTTGCTGGATTGTTTCTATTTCAAGTAAGATTTCTAGTGGAATTTTGTGTATTTTTGGCAACAGGAAAATTTTCCTATTTTTTTGTTAAATAAATTCTGTAATAAAAATTTATATGTTATCTTGTCTATTTGGTCATTCCTTTGCCATTTTTCGATAAGATCGTGTATAAGCTTTGTGGTATTTGCTATTCTTGATTGATTTATTTCTTCATAATAGAGTTCATTTTCTAACTGTCTTAAACCTTCTTTGATATATGTACTTTTGTCGAGAATACAGAGAGTAGAGTTTTTGTCTGCTTATCGACGTTTTTATTTTTCTCGGAGATTCAATAATCTCTTTCGTTTGCGATTTCTTGTTTTTAAAGATTTTTTAAAACGTCTAGTCATTACGATAAGCTCTGCTAGAATGTGAAAATATATTTTTATATGCTTTCTATATTATATTTTGATTTGTTGAAAATATCTAGAAGGCCGTGTCTACTTCAGATTGACAGATAGCTATTATTTTAAGATATCCGCGACTATATTAAAGTGAAACTATAACTTACTTGTAAATGATTAAAGAAGACGTTAATCCATAAAAAATGCTTTGTTTTATTCTATGTAATTACATTTCATACAAAATCAATTTTGTTAAACTACATCAAAGTTCAGTTCAATTTCTTCATTGTATTTTTTTGTATGGAAAGTTTCTCCGACCGGCAGTAAAACCCTTGCTAAAGTCTCTCTTGCCTTTTGCAATAAAGGGTTTCTTTGCTTGTTCTTTGGGACCACTGATCTTTTTGTCGTAGTCTTTTATGTAGTCATTGTATTTTGTGTCCCATATTTCAATAAGATTTAGGATATGGCCTTGAGCCTCTGACAATCTTTGTCTACCTTCTTCTGTACTGTCATTTAAGTTCTCAATGAGATTTCCTTTAAAGTACTCTGCTTTACTGGTAAAAATTGTTATAAGTTCTTCAGATGTTTTGATGAATTCATCCAGTGCATATTCATTAACTTTTGCTCTTATTGTTTTAAGTTTCTCCTGGAAATAATCTTTAGCCGAATTTGATCCGAAAAATGGAAAAAAATCCAGGTTGGTGTTCACATACTTAGGTATCACATGTCTTTCTTTTGCTGATTCTAGAGTATAAGCTAACGTGGCTATATGGTGTCTCTTTTCGAACTGTTCCTCTATTTCACTTACTAGTGATGTTGTTTCATCTTTTTGACTTTTTCCACTTTTAATATCTACCTGTTTGCCAGATCTAAAGTTCAAACTTAGTAAAGTGTTCTTCAAATCCAATTGAGTAAGATTTTCTCCATCTGTTTCTGCCATAGTTTTTTCTTGGCTATATTTGATTTCTGATATATCTTTGTCTCCCGATAAATCCAAATAATCAAGGTCTTTCTTACTATCTTGCTGTTTTCTATTCTTTTTTAAACTTAAACTTCTGTACATTTTGTTTCAACTCTTAAAATTGTTGTGGCTAAAATTTCCAAACACTATGTTTTATTGCTTTGTATTCGAGATTCCTATCATAATTTGTCAAGTTTACGTGATGATATATGTGTTTGTGCCATTTTAAGTTTCATTTGCAATCGTAGGCATTTCCGGTATATAGGTCCTTGTGATTTAAGGTTTGACCGCTGTTTAGGTATTCCCACGGTTCAGCATCGTATGATGTAAACTGATCTAAATACTCTCTACCTAGGGATCAAATTTATGATACACAAGTGGGACGACAATTGAGCGAGGCTTCGTTCATACATGTTTTATTTTAAAGTCATCCAAACCCACCCAAGCAGAAAGTATTGATCTATTTTCGATATTTATATGCTCAAATGCACTCGTAATTTTTAAAGTATTTGTTTTGCTTTCTATACTTATATGCTCATATGCATATATAATTTTCTTGAAATAATCATGGATTATATATTGTTGACACTGTTTTTATTTATATTTATGTTTTATATGATTACGGGATATTTTCTGATGTTTCACCTCTTATTTTTTACGTGGCGAGGATCTTCAGCGGCCTCCACGTTTCACAGATTGTAATAGATTATGGCTTGGGTGGGTTTGGATGACTTTAAAACAAAACATATCAGAGGCTTATTCCCATGAACACTCTGAAGAAAAATATTTTGTCTAAATTAGGAAGCGGAGGCAAAACCAAAAAAATCCTGTGAAAAGTCCTTTGGCGTCTAGATGCCGGAGCTCACTTCCTCACAGGTACAAGGAGTTGTGCAATTGCAGGCAGCAACTCAGACTTGACAGACCTAGTTATCTCTGCCCCTTGGTAGGTACTGCGCTTTCCGCATTTGTCGCCGTGACCATCTTGGTATTTCGGTAAACCAGAACCACCAAGGATTCCCGGGAGGTGAGTGCTGCCACTGGCTCCTCCACTGGTGGGGTAACCCTTCCTGCTGACTTTCCTCTCTTCCTCTTGGGGGGCAGGTTGTACTTCTGTTACAGTAGGTGGTACCACAGGAGTGCTGGATGGAACTGTGGGCTTGGCCACTGGAGCACTGGTATATATGCTGTATTTGAAGAATTGTCAGGAGTGCACGTATTAACATTATTTATTAATACTATATGCCAATTCTCTTGGTCATTCTACTATATAACTTGGTCATTTATGACTATACGTCCAACTTTTGAAATTTTTCCTAAAATGCAATCATCATCTGGTAAATCTAATACTTGTTTAATTTGTCTTATAATATCATCTTCAAGAATAGCCGTCTTCATTCCACCTGTAATTTTACAATTTGCAGCCACATGTTTAAATTTTATTGATCTTCCTGTGTTCATTGCTTCTTCAACAAAGTTTCTTAATTCGGAATCAACCATTTCAGTACAATCTACAGTAAGACGTTTTCTAGCTTGCATAGCCCACAAAATGTATGTGTCGATTCCAAGATTGTGCCATTCATGTCCTCGAATGCAAAGCATCACCATGCCCTGAGTGGTCTCAATGTCGGCAAGTATTGAATGGACCGTTTGACCGAAATACCACAAAAAGCTGCGACACCTCACTCACTGATTGCTGATTTCCTATGTAGCATAAAAATATTAGAAGTTGTTTATCTACGGGATGCGGCAAGTGTCCTCCAACATAAGTTGTGATCCTATGTATCCTAGCAATACTTCAAAAACATGTCTTCTAACTCTAAAATATCCCCAAGGGTGACTGGGTAATAGAAGTATGGTCACCATTGGTCTCTCCGACCGGCAGTAAAACCCTTGCTAAAGTGGGGCGTCCGTTTGGCTGTGCGGGATGTACAAATTTCCAGCCACGTCCGGTCAGAATGGGGACGTTAAATCCGATGCCTCTTGTAAAGAGAACCCCAAGGGTGACTGGGGAATAGAAATATGGTCACTACAGGTCTTCTTCCGACCGGCAGTAAAACCCTTGCCAAAGTTGAGCGTCCGCTTGGCTGTGCGGGATGTATCAAGTACGCAGCCACGTCCGGTCAGAATGGGGACGTTAAATCCGATGCCTCGTGTAGAAAGAGTGCCACGCTCTCTGCACGTTTAGAACCCTTGCAACAACTCTTTGAGGGGTCCGTAGGTGGCCTGTTGCAAGGCAAAATTTCTGTCCATATCCAATATACCCTCATTTTCCGGTGGCAGTCTAAATTTCCCCGACCATCATCCCGGATGGCCTCTATTACAAGACCTACCTATTGTATTTATTGTGAACTTGTTCTCGTCCTGAATATGCATGAAATATTTGCCACTGGACGTTAAGCAACCAACAATCAATCAATCAAACTTGTAAAGAGAGTGCCACGCTCTTTGCACGTTAAGAACCCTTGCAACAACTCTTTGAGGGGTCCGTAGGTGACCTGTTGCAAGGCTAATTTCGGTCCCTATCCAATATACCCTCATTTTCCCGTGGCAGTCCAAATTTCCCCGACCTTCATCCCGGACGCCCCTATTACAGAACCCACCTATTCTTTTAATTGTTAATTTGTTCTCGTCCTGGAAATGCATGAAATATTTGCCACTGGACGTTAAGCAACCATCAATCAATCAATCTGTGCCACCGCCATACTCAAGGGTGACTATCAAAGTATTGTCTTATTTTAATTTACCTTCACAATCATGAACAAAACTTTCGAAGTTCTGTGGCACCGCCATACTCCTATTTCTATTATGTTGTTCCTGCCATATATTGTTTTGTCAAAAACTTCATTTATGCTTCGGCACGAAGTGTTTCAGTAGATCCACATTTAAATTGCGAAACAAGAATAACATATTTGAAATTAGTGAAATTTATCATGGTATTAAACTAAATACAATTAAATAAATATTCTCTAAATCACATTATTAATAGTCAAAATAAAAGTCGATCAATAACGTCCTATGAGATAAATGTTCTGCCCCTTTCCAGAACTGTTCATACATGTTTTTTTTTGGTAACAGTTGAGCCATGCATGATGAGTCCTTTTATTATTGAATTTTTTGTGTTTTCGTTTAATGTGTACGAAATTCCTGCATCTGCCATCATGTTGTTTATGACATCATCTTCCATTAATTTTGTCACGTCGTCACTGTTTATAAGCTGAAAAAAATATGTCAAAAGCTACTTCCATTTATGAAATATAAAGAAACAAATGTATTTACAAAATGATAAGTATTAGATACTATATAAGCAGTAGGTCAACTATATTTTGTGTATGGACTGTTCGAAAGGTGAACATGTCAGTCTAAAAGCTATCATCTGACCTTGACCTCGCCTTTGGTTCAATGTTAATTGTTCCTGGTTAAGTACTATAAGCAATGAAGCTAGATTTCTTGGTAGAGAGGTCTAAATACAGTACTAACAACATTTTCCAAAAGACCATAAGAGTGAAAAGTATATTTTAACAAAACGCATTTATATGTGTGTGCTTATAAACTGTAATTGATTTCAAAATTGATTCGACATAAAGCACGACTAACGTACAACTTCTTGGTATCAGTGATGAGTTTATTCAAACATGTAGGCTATGAAGGAAGGAGAAATATAGAAACCTATCTTATGGTAAAGGCCCTTCAACATGAGAATGTACCGGTGTTGGCTCCACTGATCTTCGTTGAAACCAACAATCTGTCGACCTAAGACATTCTGTTTCTTTCTGTCTTCTTGTAAAATCAGTGCCAGGGATACATAGTCTTGAAACAGGACTGAAATAAGGAAAACAGTTTATGTATATTATGCTTTTTGTTTTGCCGTGAAATTTATTGCTTCTTCAGATAAGTCTCTTTCATGCTTATGTGTTTTAACCAACGGACTAACACCTCCTTGTTCTAGATATTTTGTGACCTGTAGATGTCCTTTCCAAGCAGCCGGATGTTAAGCTGTTTCTCCACGGTTCTATAATGTTACCAGATAACATGTTAATATTATGTACAATACTAGTAAAATCAATTAATTTTTATTCCTACAGTATACTGGCTGTTTTAAAAACACAGGTAAAAATATATCAATCTGAAATGGATTCGTCCTGTGCTTATTGAACCGTGTACTATAAAACATGATGAAATACTCGAATCGGTCTCTTTTAAAGCCAACACCCAGAATGCAAGAGTAAACAGTATTTATTGGTACCAAAAGGGTTTGGAAAAAAAAACCAGAATCACAAGTTTGTCATCATTGGCACACCTATTTTCTTTCTAATCAAATGCCTCCCCAAGGGTGACTATCAAAGTATTGTCTTATTTTAATTTACCTTCACAATCATGAGTTCTGTGGCACCGCCATACTCCTATTTCTATTATTGCTGCCTCTCCTGCCATATATTGTTTTGTCAAAAACTTCATTTATGCTTCGGCACGAAGTGTTTCAGTAGATCCACATTTAAATTGCGAAACAAGAATAACATATTTGAAATTAGTGAAATTTATCATGGTATTAAACTAAATACAATTAAATAAATATTCTCTAAATCACATTATTAATAGTCAAAATAAAAGTCGATCAATAACGTCCTATGAGATAAATGTTCTGCCCTTTCCAGAACTGTTCATACATGTTTTTTTGGTAACAGTTGAGCCATGCATGATGAGTCCTTTTATTATTGAATTTTTTGTGTTTTCGTTTAATGTGTACGAAATTCTTGCATCTGCCATCATGTTGTTTATGACATCATCTTCCATTAATTTTGTCACGTCGTCACTGTTTATAAGCTGAAAAAAATATGTCAAAAGCTACTTCCATTTATGAAATATAAACAAATGTATTTACAAAATGATAAGTATTAGATACTATATAAGCAGTAGGTCAACTATATTTTGTGTATGGACTGTTCGAAAGGTGAACATGTCAGTCTAAAAGCTATCATCTGACCTTGACCTCGCCTTTGGTTCAATGTTAATTGTTCCTGGTTAAGTACTATAAGCAATGAAGCTAGATTTCTTGGTAGAGAGGTCTAAATACAGTACTAACAACATTTTCCAAAAGACCATAAAAGTGAAAAGTATATTTTAACAAAACGCATTTATATGTGTGTGCTTATAAACTGTAATTGATTTCAAAATTGATTCGACATAAAGCACGACTAACGTACAACTTCTTGGTATCAGTGATGAGTTTATTCAAACATGTAGGCTATGAAGGAAGGAGAAATATAGAAACCTATCTTATGGTAAAGGCCCTTCAACATGAGAATGTACCGGTGTTGGCTCCACTGATCTTCGTTGAAACCAACAATCTGTCGACCTAAGACATTCTGTTTCTTTCTGTCTTCTTGTAAAATCAGTGCCAGGGATACATAGTCTTGAAACAGGACTGAAATAAGGAAAACAGTTTATGTATATTATGCTTTTTGTTTTGCCGTGAAATTTATTGCTTCTTCAGATAAGTCTCTTTCATGCTTATGTGTTTTAACCAACGGACTAACACCTCCTTGTTCTAGATATTTTGTGACCTGTAGATGTCCTTTCCAAGCAGCCGGATGTTAAGCGGTTTCTCCACGGTTCTATAATGTTACCAGATAACATGTTAATATTATGTACAATACTTGTAATATCAATTAATTTTTATTCCTACAGTATACTGGCTGTTTTAAAAACACAGGTAAAAATATATCAATCTGAAATGGATTCGTCCTGTGCTTATTGAACCGTGTACTATAAAACATGATGAAATACTCGAATCGGTCTCTTTTAAAGCCAACACCCAGAATGCAAGAGTAAACAGTATTTATTGGTACCAAAAGGGTTTGGGAAAAAAAAACCAGAATCACAAGTTTGTCATCATTGGCACACCTATTTTCTTTCTAATCAAATGCCTCCCCAAGGGTGACTATCAAAGTATTGTCTTATTTTAATTTACCTTCACAATCATGAACAAAACTTTCAAAGTTCTGTGGCACCGCCATACTCCTATTTCTATTATTGCTGCCTCTCCTGCCATATATTGTTTTGTCAAAAAACTTCATTTATGCTTCGGCACGAAGTGTTTCAGTAGATCCACATTTAAATTGCGAAACAAGAATAACATATTTGAAATTAGTGAAATTTATCATGGTATTAAACTAAATACAATTAAATAAATATTCTCTAAATCACATTATTAATAGTCAAAATAAAAGTCGATCAATAACGTCCTATGAGATAAATGTTCTGCCCCTTTCCAGAACTGTTCATACATGTTTTTTTTGGTAACAGTTGAGCCATGCATGATGAGTCCTTTTATTATTGAATTTTTGTGTTTTCGTTTAATGTGTACGAAATTTTGCATCTGCCATCATGTTGTTTATGACATCATCTTCCATTAATTTTGTCACGTCGTCACTGTTTATAAGCTGAAAAAATATGTCAAAAGCTACTTCCATTTATGAAATATAAACAAATGTATTTACAAAATGATAAGTATTAGATACTATATAAGCAGTAGGTCAACTATATTTTGTGTATGGACTGTTCGAAAGGTGAACATGTCAGTCTAAAAGCTATCATCTGACCTTGACCTCGCCTTTGGTTCAATGTTAATTGTTCCTGGTTAAGTACTATAAGCAATGAAGCTAGATTTCTTGGAGAGAGGTCTAAATACAGTACTAACAACATTTTCCAAAAGACCATAAAAGTGAAAAGTATATTTTAACAAAACGCATTTATATGTGTGTGCTTATAAACTGTAATTGATTTCAAAATTGATTCGACATAAAGCACGACTAACGTACAACTTCTTGGTATCAGTGATGAGTTTATTCAAACATGTAGGCTATGAAGGAAGGAGAAATATAGAAACCTATCTTACGGTAAAGGCCCTTCAACATGAGAATGTACCGGTGTTGGCTCCACTGATCTTCGTTGAAACCAACAATCTGTCGACCTAAGACATTCTGTTTCTTTCTGTCTTCTTGTAAAATCAGTGCCAGGGATACATAGTCTTGAAAGAGGACTGAAATAAGGAAAACAGTTTATGTATATTATGCTTTCTGTTTAGCCTTGAAATTTAGTGCTTCTTCAGATAAGTCTCTTTCATGCTTATGTGTTGTAACCAACGGACTAACACCTCCTTGTTCTAGATATTTTGTGACCTGTAGATGTCCTTTCCAAGCAGCCGGATGTTAAGCTGTTTCTCCACGGTTCTATAATGTTACCAGATAACATGTTAATATTATGTACAATACTTGTAAAATCAATTAATTTTTATTCCTACAGTATACTGGCTGTTTTAAACATACAGGTAAAAATAAATCAATCTGAAATGGATTCGTCCTGTGCTTATTGAGCCGTGTACTATAAAACATAATGAAATACTCGAATCGGTCTCTTTTTAAAGCCAACATCCAGAGTACAAGAGTAAACAGCATTTATTGATACCAAAAGGGTTTGGGGGAAAAAAACCAGAATCACAAGTTTGTCATCATTGGCACACCTATTTTTCTTTCTAATCAAATGCCTCCCCAAGGGTGATTGAGGAATATAAGTATGGTCACCATTGGTCTTCCTCCGACCGGCAGTAAAACCCTTCGTCAAAGTGATCCACATTTAAATTGGAAACAAGCCGTCCGTTTGGCTATGCGGGATGTACAAATTTGTCAGCCACATCCGGTCAGAATGGGGACGTTAAATCCGATGCCTCTTGTAACAAGCCAGAGTGCCACGCTCTTTGCACGTTACGAACCCTTGCAACAACTCTATGAGGGGTCCGTAGGTGACCTGTTGCAAGGCTAAATTTCGGTCCCTATCCAATATACCCTCATTTTCCCGTAGGTCAACTATAGTCCAAATTTTAAAAGCCCTGACCTTCAACCCGGACGGCCTCTATTACAGGACCTACCTATTGTATTTATTGTTAACAACATTTTCCAAAAGACCGTAAAAGTGAAATAGTATATTTTAACAAAACGCATTTATATGTGTGTGCTTATAAACTGTAATTGATTTCAAAATTGATTCGACATAAAGCACGACTAACGTACAACTTCTTGGTATCAGTGATGAGTTTATTCAAACATGTAGGCTATGAAGGAAGGAGAAATATAGAAACCTATCTTATGGTAAAGGCCCTTCAACATGAGAATGTACCGGTGTTGGCTCCACTGATCTTCGTTGAAACCAACAATCTGTCGACCTAAGACATTCTGTTTCTTTCTGTCTTCTTGTAAAATCAGTGCCAGGGATACATAGTCTTGAAAGAGGACTGAAATAAGGAAAACAGTTTATGTATATTATGCTTTTTGTTTTGCCGTGAAATTTATTGCTTCTTCAGATAAGTCTCTTTCATGCTTATGTGTTTTAACCAACGGACTAACACCTCCTTGTTCTAGATATTTTGTGACCTGTAGATGTCCTTTCCAAGCAGCCGGATGTTAAGCTGTTTCTCCACGGTTCTATAATGTTACCAGATAACATGTTAATATTATGTACAATACTAGTAAAATCAATTAATTTTTATTCCTACAGTATACTGGCTGTTTTAAAAACACAGGTAAAAATATATCAATCTGAAATGGATTCGTCCTGTGCTTATTGAACCGTGTACTATAAAACATGATGAAATACTCGAATCGGTCTCTTTTTAAAGCCAACACCCAGAATGCAAGAGTAAACAGTATTTATTGGTACCAAAAGGGTTTGGGGAAAAAACCAGAATCACAAGTTTGTCATCATTGGCACACCTATATTTCTTTCTAATCAAATGCCTCCCCAAGGGTGACTATCAAAGTATTGTCTTATTTTAATTTACCTTCACAATCATGAACAAAACTTTCGAAGTTCTGTGGCACCGCCATACTCCTATTTCTATTATTGCTGCCTCTCCTGCCATATATTGTTTTGTCAAAAAACTTCATTTATGCTTCGGCACGAAGTGTTTCAGTAGATCCACATTTAAATTGCGAAACAAGAATAACATATTTGAAATTAGTGAAATTTATCATGGTATTAAACTAAATACAATTAAATAAATATTCTCTAAATCACATTATTAATAGTCAAAATAAAAGTCGATCAATAACGTCCTATGAGATAAATGTTCTGCCCCTTTCCAGAACTGTTCATACATGTTTTTTTTTGGTAACAGTTGAGCCATGCATGATGAGTCCTTTTATTATTGAATTTTTTGTGTTTTCGTTTAATGTGTACGAAATTCCTGCATCTGCCATCATGTTGTTTATGACATCATCTTCCATTAATTTTGTCACGTCGTCACTGTTTATAAGCTGAAAAAAATATGTCAAAAGCTACTTCCATTTATGAAATATAAAGAAACAAATGTATAAGTATTAGATACTATATAAGCAGTAGGTCAACTATATTTTGTGTATGGACTGTTCGAAAGGTGAACATGTCAGTCTAAAAGCTATCATCTGACCTTGACCTCGCCTTTGGTTCAATGTTAATTGTTCCTGGTTAAGTACTATAAGCAATGAAGCTAGATTTCTTGGTAGAGAGGTCTAAATACAGTACTAACAACATTTTCCAAAAGACCATAAAAGTGAAAAAGTATATTTTAACAAAACGCATTTATATGTGTGTGCTTATAAACTGTAATTGATTTCAAAATTGATTCGACATAAAGCACGACTAACGTACAACTTCTTGGTATCAGTGATGAGTTTATTCAAACATGTAGGCTATGAAGGAAGGAGAAATATAGAAACCTATCTTACGGTAAAGGCCCTTCAAAATGAGAATGTACCGGTGTTGGCTCCACTGATCTTCGTTGAAACCAACAATCTGTCGACCTAAGACATTCTGTTTCTTTCTGTCTTCTTGTAAAATCAGTGCCAGGGATACATAGTCTTGAAACAGGACTGAAATAAGGAAAACAGTTTATGTATATTATGCTTTCTGTTTAGCCTTGAAATTTATTGCTTCTTCAGATAAGTCTCTTTCATGCTTATGTGTTGTAACCAACGGACTAACACCTCCTTGTTCTAGATATTTTGTGACCTGTAGATGTCCTTTCCAAGCAGCCGGATGTTAAGCTGTTTCTCCACGGTTCTATAATGTTACCAGATAACATGTTAATATTATGTACAATACTTGTAAAATCAATTAATTTTTATTCCTACAGTATACTGGCTGTTTTAAACATACAGATAAAAATAAATCAATCTGAAATGGATTCGTCCTGTGCTTATTGAGCCGTGTACTATAAAACATAATGAAATACTCGAATCGGTCTCTTTTAAAGCCAACATCCAGAATACAAGAGTAAACAGCATTTATTGATACCAAAAGGGTTTGGGAAAAAAAAAAACCAGAATCACAAGTTTGTCATCATTGGCACACCTATTTTCTTTCTAATCAAATGACTCCCAAGGGGACTATGATTGAGGAATATAAGTATGGTCACCATTGGTCTTCCTCCGACCGGCAGTAAAACCCTCGTCAAAGTGGGGCGTCCGTTTGGCTATGAAATTAGGATGTACAAATTTGCAGCCACATCCGGTCAGAATGGGGACGTTAAATCCGATGCCTCTTGTAAAGTTGAGTGCCACGCTCTTTGCACGTTACGAACCCTTGCAACAACTCTATGATCTTCCATTAATTTTGGGTCCGTAGGTGACCTGTTGCAAGGCTAAATTTCGGTCCCTATCAGTAGGTCAATATACCCTCATTTTCCCGTGAACATGGAGTCCAAATTTTCCTTGACCTTCAACCCGGACGGCCTCTATTACAGGACCTACCTATTGTATTTATTGTTAACAACATTTTCCAAAAGACCGTAAAAGTGAAATAGTATATTTTAACAAAACGCATTTATATGTGTGTGCTTATAAACTGTAATTGATTTCAAAATTGATTCGACATAAAGCACGACTAACGTACAACTTCTTGGTATCAGTGATGAGTTTATTCAAACATGTAGGCTATGAAGGAAGGAGAAATATAGAAACCTATCTTATGGTAAAGGCCCTTCAACATGAGAATGTACCGGTGTTGGCTCCACTGATCTTCGTTGAAACCAACAATCTGTCGACCTAAGACATTCTGTTTCTTTCTGTCTTCTTGTAAAATCAGTGCCAGGGATACATAGTCTTGAAACAGGACTGAAATAAGGAAAACAGTTTATGTATATTATGCTTTTGTTTTGCCGTGAAATTTATTGCTTCTTCAGATAAGTCTCTTTCATGCTTATGTGTTTTAACCAACGGACTAACACCTCCTTGTTCTAGATATTTTGTGACCTGTAGATGTCCTTTCCAAGCAGCCGGATGTTAAGCTGTTTCTCCACGGTTCTATAATGTTACCAGATAACATGTTAATATTATGTACAATACTAGTAAAATCAATTAATTTTTATTCCTACAGTATACTGGCTGTTTTAAACATACAGGTAAACATATATCAATCTGAAATGGATTCGTCCTGTGCTTATTGAACCGTGTACTATAAAACATGATGAAATACTCGAATCGGTCTCTTTTTAAAGCCAACACCCAGAATGCAAGAGTAAACAGTATTTATTGGTACCAAAAGGGTTGGGAAAAAAAAAAACAGAATCACAAGTTTGTCATCATTGGCACACCTATTTTCTTTCTAATCAAAAGACTCCCCAAGGGTGACTATCAAAGTATTGTCTTATTTTAATTTACCTTCACAATCATGAACAAAATTTTCGAAGTTCTGTGGCACCGCCATACTCCTATTTCTATTATTGCTGCCTCTCCTGCCATATATTGTTTTGTCAAAAACTTCATGTATGCTTCGGCACGAAGTGTTTCAGTAGATCCACATTTAAATTGCGAAACAAGAATAACATATTTGAAATTAGTGAAATTTATCATGGTATTAAACTAAATACAATTAAATAAATATTCTCTAAATCACATTATTAATAGTCAAAATAAAAGTCGATCAATAACGTCCTATGAGATAAATGTTCTGCCCTTTCCAGAACTGTTCATACATTTTTTTGGTAACAGTTGAGCCATGCATGATGAGTCCTTTTATTATTGAATTTTTGTGTTTTCGTTTAATGTGTACGAAATTCCTGCATCTGCCATCATGTTGTTTATGACATCATCTTCCATTAATTTTGTCACGTCGTCACTGTTTATAAGCTGAAAAAATATGTCAAAAGCTGCTTCCATTTATGAAATATAAAGAAACAAATGTATAAGTATTAGATACTATATAAGCAGTAGGTCAACTATATTTTGTGTATGGACTGTTCGAAAGGTGAACATGTCAGTCTAAAAGCTATCATCTGACCTTGACCTCGCCTTTGGTTCAATGTTAATTGTTCCTGGTTAAGTACTATAAGCAATGAAGCTAGATTTCTTGGTAGAGAGGTCTAAATACAGTACTAACAACATTTTCCAAAAGACCATAAAAGTGAAAAGTATATTTTAACAAAACGCATTTATATGTGTGTGCTTATAAACTGTAATTGATTTCAAAATTGATTCGACATAAAGCACGACTAACGTACAACTTCTTGGTATCAGTGATGAGTTTATTCAAACATGTAGGC
This sequence comes from Mytilus coruscus, assembly GCA_017311375.1. NCBI lineage: Eukaryota > Metazoa > Mollusca > Bivalvia > Mytilida > Mytilidae > Mytilus > Mytilus coruscus. The sequence continues at coordinate 65,328,872 of CM029605.1, read as the reverse complement.
TATGAAGGAAGGAGAAATATAGAAACCTATCTTATGGTAAAGGCCCTTCAACATGAGAATGTACCGGTGTTGGCTCCACTGATCTTCGTTGAAACCAACAATCTGTCGACCTAAGACATTCTGTTTCTTTCTGTCTTCTTGTAAAATCAGTGCCAGGGATACATAGTCTTGAAAGAGGACTGAAATAAGGAAAACAGTTTATGTATATTATGCTTTTGTTTTGCCGTGAAATTTATTGCTTCTTCAGATAAGTCTCTTTCATGCTTATGTGTTTTAACCAACGGACTAACACCTCCTTGTTCTAGATATTTTGTGACCTGTAGATGTCCTTTCCAAGCAGCCGGATGTTAAGCTGTTTCTCCACGGTTCTATAATGTTACCAGATAACATGTTAATATTATGTACAATACTAGTAAAATCAATTAATTTTTATTCCTACAGTATACTGGCTGTTTTAAAAACACAGGTAAAAATATATCAATCTGAAATGGATTCGTCCTGTGCTTATTGAACCGTGTACTATAAAACATGATGAAATACTCGAATCGGTCTCTTTCTAAAGCCAACATCCAGAATGCAAGAGTAAACAGTATTTATTGGTACCAAAAGGGTTTGGGAAAAAAAAACCAGAATCACAAGTTTGTCATCATTGGCACACCTATTTTCTTTCTAATCAAATGCCTCCCAAGGGTGACTATCAAAGTATTGTCTTATTTTAATTTACCTTCACAATCATGAACAAAACTTTCGAAGTTCTGTGGCACCGCCATACTCCTATTTCTATTATTGCTGCCTCTCCTGCCATATATTGTTTTGTCAAAAAACTTCATTTATGCTTCGGCACGAAGTGTTTCAGTAGATCCACATTTAAATTGCGAAACAAGAATAACATATTTGAAATTAGTGAAATTTATCATGGTATTAAACTAAATACAATTAAATAAATATTCTCTAAATCACATTATTAATAGTCAAAATAAAGTCGATCAATAACGTCCTATGAGATAAATGTTCTGCCCTTTCCAGAACTGTTCATACATGTTTTTTTGGTAACAGTTGAGCCATGCATGATGAGTCCTTTTATTATTGAATTTTTGTGTTTTCGTTTAATGTGTACGAAATTTCTGCATCTGCCATCATGTTGTTTATGACATCATCTTCCATTAATTTTGTCACGTCGTCACTGTTTATAAGCTGAAAAAATATGTCAAAAGCTACTTCCATTTATGAAATATAAAGAAACAAATGTGATAAGTATTAGATACTATATAAGCAGTAGGTCAACTATATTTTGTGTATGGACTGTTCGAAAGGTGAACATGTCAGTCTAAAAGCTATCATCTGACCTTGACCTCGCCTTTGGTTCAATGTTAATTGTTCCTGGTTAAGTACTATAAGCAATGAAGCTAGATTTCTTGGTAGAGAGGTCTAAATACAGTACTAACAACATTTTCCAAAAGACCATAAAAGTGAAAAAGTATATTTTAACAAAACGCATTTATATGTGTGTGCTTATAAACTGTAATTGATTTCAAAATTGATTCGACATAAAGCACGACTAACGTACAACTTCTTGGTATCAGTGATGAGTTTATTCAAACATGTAGGCTATGAAGGAAGGAGAAATATAGAAACCTATCTTATGGTAAAGGCCCTTCAACATGAGAATGTACCGGTGTTGGCTCCACTGATCTTCGTTGAAACCAACAATCTGTCGACCTAAGACATTCTGTTTCTTTCTGTCTTCTTGTAAAATCAGTGCCAGGGATACATAGTCTTGAAACAGGACTGAAATAAGGAAAACAGTTTATGTATATTATGCTTTTTGTTTTGCCGTGAAATTTATTGCTTCTTCAGATAAGTCTCTTTCATGCTTATGTGTTTTAACCAACGGACTAACACCTCCTTGTTCTAGATATTTTGTGACCTGTAGATGTCCTTTCCAAGCAGCCGGATGTTAAGCTGTTTCTCCACGGTTCTATAATGTTACCAGATAACATGTTAATATTATGTACAATACTAGTAAAATCAATTAATTTTTATTCCTACAGTATACTGGCTGTTTTAAAAACACAGGTAAAAATATATCAATCTGAAATGGATTCGTCCTGTGCTTATTGAACCGTGTACTATAAAACATGATGAAATACTCGAATCGGTCTCTTTTTAAAGCCAACACCCAGAATGCAAGAGTAAACAGTATTTATTGGTACCAAAAGGGTTGGGGAAAAAAAAACCAGAATCACAAGTTTGTCATCATTGGCACACCTATTTTTCTTTCTAATCAAATGCCTCCCCAAGGGTGACTATCAAAGTATTGTCTTATTTTAATTTACCTTCACAATCATGAACAAAACTTTCGAAGTTCTGTGGCACCGCCATACTCCTATTTCTATTATTGCTGCCTCTCCTGCCATATATTGTTTTGTCAAAAAACTTCATTTATGCTTCGGCACGAAGTGTTTCAGTAGATCCACATTTAAATTGCGAAACAAGAATAACATATTTGAAATTAGTGAAATTTATCATGGTATTAAACTAAATACAATTAAATAAATATTCTCTAAATCACATTATTAATAGTCAAAATAAAAGTCGATCAATAACGTCCTATGAGATAAATGTTCTGCCCTTTCCAGAACTGTTCATACATGTTTTTTTTTTTGGTAACAGTTGAGCCATGCATGATGAGTCCTTTTATTATTGAATTTTTTGTGTTTTCGTTTAATGTGTACGAAATTCCTGCATCTGCCATCATGTTGTTTATGACATCATCTTCCATTAATTTTGTCACGTCGTCACTGTTTATAAGCTGAAAAAAATATGTCAAAAGCTACTTCCATTTATGAAATATAAAGAAACAAATGTATTTACAAAATGATAAGTATTAGATACTATATAAGCAGTAGGTCAACTATATTTTGTGTATGGACTGTTCGAAAGGTGAACATGTCAGTCTAAAAGCTATCATCTGACCTTGACCTCGCCTTTGGTTCAATGTTAATTGTTCCTGGTTAAGTACTATAAGCAATGAAGCTAGATTTCTTGGTAGAGAGGTCTAAATACAGTACTAACAACATTTTCCAAAAGACCATAAAAGTGAAAAGTATATTTTAACAAAACGCATTTATATGTGTGTGCTTATAAACTGTAATTGATTTCAAAATTGATTCGACATAAAGCACGACTAACGTACAACTTCTTGGTATCAGTGATGAGTTTATTCAAACATGTAGGCTATGAAGGAAGGAGAAATATAGAAACCTATCTTATGGTAAAGGCCCTTCAAAATGAGAATGTACCGGTGTTGGCTCCACTGATCTTCGTTGAAACCAACAATCTGTCGACCTAAGACATTCTGTTTCTTTCTGTCTTCTTGTAAAATCAGTGCCAGGGATACATAGTCTTGAAACAGGACTGAAATAAGGAAAACAGTTTCTGTATATTATGCTTTTGTTTTGCCGTGAAATTTATTGCTTCTTCAGATAAGTCTCTTTCATGCTTATGTGTTTTAACCAACGGACTAACACCTCCTTGTTCTAGATATTTTGTGACCTGTAGATGTCCTTTCCAAGCAGCCGGATGTTAAGCTGTTTCTCCACGGTTCTATAATGTTACCAGATAACATGTTAATATTATGTACAATACTAGTAAAATCAATTAATTTTTATTCCTACAGTATACTGGCTGTTTTAAAAACACAGGTAAAAATATATCAATCTGAAATGGATTCGTCCTGTGCTTATTGAACCGTGTACTATAAAACATGATGAAATACTCGAATCGGTCTCTTTTTAAAGCCAACACCCAGAATGCAAGAGTAAACAGTATTTATTGGTACCAAAAGGGTTGGGAAAAAAACCAGAATCACAAGTTTGTCATCATTGGCACACCTATTTTTCTTTCTAATCAAATGCCTCCCCAAGGGTGACTATCAAAGTATTGTCTTATTTTAATTTACCTTCACAATCATGAACAAAACTTTCGAAGTTCTGTGGCACCGCCATACTCCTATTTCTATTATTGCTGCCTCTCCTGCCATATATTGTTTTGTCAAAAAACTTCATTTATGCTTCGGCACGAAGTGTTTCAGTAGATCCACATTTAAATTGCGAAACAAGAATAACATATTTGAAATTAGTGAAATTTATCATGGTATTAAACTAAATACAATTAAATAAATATTCTCTAAATCACATTATTAATAGTCAAAATAAAAGTCGATCAATAACGTCCTATGAGATAAATGTTCTGCCCCTTTCCAGAACTGTTCATACATGTTTTTTTTTTTTGGTAACAGTTGAGCCATGCATGATGAGTCCTTTTATTATTGAATTTTTTGTGTTTTCGTTTAATGTGTACGAAATTCCTGCATCTGCCATCATGTTGTTTATGACATCATCTTCCATTAATTTTGTCACGTCGTCACTGTTTATAAGCTGAAAAAAATATGTCAAAAGCTACTTCCATTTATGAAATATAAAGAAACAAATGTATTTACAAAATGATAAGTATTAGATACTATATAAGCAGTAGGTCAACTATATTTTGTGTATGGACTGTTCGAAAGGTGAACATGTCAGTCTAAAAGCTATCATCTGACCTTGACCTCGCCTTTGGTTCAATGTTAATTGTTCCTGGTTAAGTACTATAAGCAATGAAGCTAGATTTCTTGGTAGAGAGGTCTAAATACAGTACTAACAACATTTTCCAAAAGACCATAAAAGTGAAAAAGTATATTTTAACAAAACGCATTTATATGTGTGTGCTTATAAACTGTAATTGATTTCAAAATTGATTCGACATAAAGCACGACTAACGTACAACTTCTTGGTATCAGTGATGAGTTTATTCAAACATGTAGGCTATGAAGGAAGGAGAAATATAGAAACCTATCTTACGGTAAAGGCCCTTCAAAATGAGAATGTACCGGTGTTGGCTCCACTGATCTTCGTTGAAACCAACAATCTGTCGACCTAAGACATTCTGTTTCTTTCTGTCTTCTTGTAAAATCAGTGCCAGGGATACATAGTCTTGAAACAGGACTGAAATAAGGAAAACAGTTTATGTATATTATGCTTTCTGTTTAGCCTTGAAATTTAGTGCTTCTTCAGATAAGTCTCTTTCATGCTTATGTGTTGTAACCAACGGACTAACACCTCCTTGTTCTAGATATTTTGTGACCTGTAGATGTCCTTTCCAAGCAGCCGGATGTTAAGCTGTTTCTCCACGGTTCTATAATGTTACCAGATAACATGTTAATATTATGTACAATACTTGTAAAATCAATTAATTTTATTCCTACAGTATACTGGCTGTTTTAAACATACAGGTAAAAATAAATCAATCTGAAATGGATTCGTCCTGTGCTTATTGAGCCGTGTACTATAAAACATAATGAAATACTCGAATCGGTCTCTTTTAAAGCCAACATCCAGAATACAAGAGTAAACAGCATTTATTGATACCAAAAGGGTTTGGGAAAAAAAAAAAACCAGAATCACAAGTTTGTCATCATTGGCACACCTATTTTCTTTCTAATCAAATGCCTCCCCAAGGGTGATTGAGGAATATAAGTATGGTCACCATTGGTCTTCCTCCGACTATTATTGCTGGCAGTAAAACCCTCGTCAAAGTGGGGCGTCCGTTTGGCTATGCGGGATGTACAAATTTGCAGAAACATCATGGTCAGAATGGGGACGTTAAATCCGATGCCTCTTGTAATAGAGAGTGCCACGTCCTCTTTGCACGTTACAGAACCCTTGCAACAACTCTATGAGTCCTTTTATTATTGGGTCGTGTAATGGTGACCTGTTGCAATGTTGTTTATGCTAAATTTCGGTCCCTATCCAATATACCCTCATTTTCCCGTAGATACTATATAAGGAGTCCAAATTTTCCATGACCTTCAACCCGGACGGCCTCTGTTACAGGACCTACCTATTGTATTTATTGTTAACAACATTTTCCAAAAGACCGTAAAAGTGAAATAGTATATTTTAACAAAACGCATTTATATGTGTGTGCTTATAAACTGTAATTGATTTCAAAATTGATTCGACATAAAGCACGACTAACGTACAACTTCTTGGTATCAGTGATGAGTTTATTCAAACATGTAGGCTATGAAGGAAGGAGAAATATAGAAACCTATCTTATGGTAAAGGCCCTTCAACATGAGAATGTACCGGTGTTGGCTCCACTGATCTTCGTTGAAACCAACAATCTGTCGACCTAAGACATTCTGTTTCTTTCTGTCTTCTTGTAAAATCAGTGCCAGGGATACATAGTCTTGAAAGAGGACTGAAATAAGGAAAACAGTTTATGTATATTATGCTTTTGTTTTGCCGTGAAATTTATTGCTTCTTCAGATAAGTCTCTTTCATGCTTATGTGTTTTAACCAACGGACTAACACCTCCTTGTTCTAGATATTTTGTGACCTGTAGATGTCCTTTCCAAGCAGCCGGATGTTAAGCTGTTTCTCCACGGTTCTATAATGTTACCAGATAACATGTTAATATTATGTACAATACTAGTAAAATCAATTAATTTTATTCCTACAGTATACTGGCTGTTTTAAAACACAGGTAAAAATATATCAATCTGAAATGGATTCGTCCTGTGCTTATTGAACCGTGTACTATAAAACATGATGAAATACTCGAATCGGTCTCTTTCTAAAGCCAACACCCAGAATGCAAGAGTAAACAGTATTTATTGGTACCAAAAGGGTTGGGGAAAAAAAACAGAATCACAAGTTTGTCATCATTGGCACACCTATTTTTCTTTCTAATCAAATGCCTCCCAAGGGTGACTATCAAAGTATTGTCTTATTTTAATTTACCTTCACAATCATGAACAAAACTTTCGAAGTTCTGTGGCACCGCCATACTCCTATTTCTATTATTGCTGCCTCTCCTGCCATATATTGTTTTGTCAAAAAACTTCATTTATGCTTCGGCACGAAGTGTTTCAGTAGATCCACATTTAAATTGCGAAACAAGAATAACATATTTGAAATTAGTGAAATTTATCATGGTATTAAACTAAATACAATTAAATAAATATTCTCTAAATCACATTATTAATAGTCAAAATAAAAGTCGATCAATAACGTCCTATGAGATAAATGTTCTGCCCTTTCCAGAACTGTTCATACATGTTTTTTTTTTTGGTAACAGTTGAGCCATGCATGATGAGTCCTTTTATTATTGAATTTTTTGTGTTTTCGTTTAATGTGTACGAAATTCCTGCATCTGCCATCATGTTGTTTATGACATCATCTTCCATTAATTTTGTCACGTCGTCACTGTTTATAAGCTGAAAAAATATGTCAAAAGCTACTTCCATTTATGAAATATAAAGAAACAAATGTATTTACAAAATGAAAGTATTAGATACTATATAAGCAGTAGGTCAACTATATTTTGTGTATGGACTGTTCGAAAGGTGAACAAATTTTTTTTTTAAAAATTTAAAAAAGGGGGGGAAAAAAATTTTTAAAAGGGGAAAAAAAAAATTGGGGTTTTTTTTGGGGCCCCCGGAAAAATTTTTTTTTTCTTTTGAAAAAAATTTGGGGAAAAAACCCTGGGGGGGGTTTTTTTTTTTTTTTAAAAAAATTTTAAAAAATTTTTTTTTTTTTCCCCTTTCCCCTTTTTTTTTTTGGGGGTTTTTTTTGGGGTTTAAAAGGCTAACCCCTTTTTTAAAATTTTTTTTTAAAAATTTTTAAAAAAAATTTTTTCCCCCTTTTTAAAAAATTTAAAAAAAAAAATTTTAAAAATTTTTTTTTTTTTTTTTTAAAAATTTTTAAAAAAAAACCAAAAAAATTTTGGGGGGGAAAACCGGTTTTTAAAAAAAACCCCAATTTTTTTTTAAACCCCAAAAGGGGGAAAAAATTTTCCCCTTTTTTTTCCCCAAAAGGGGGGGGGAAAAAAAAAAATTTTTTTTCCCCCCTTTTTTTTTCCCCGGCCCCCCCTTTTGGGTTTTAAGGGGGGGGTTTTTTTCCCCTTCCCCTTTTTTGGGGGCCCTTTTGGCCCCCGGGGGTTTTCCCCCTTAAATTGGGGGAAAAAAAACCCAAAAAAAGTTAATTTTAAAACCTTTTTGGGGTTTTTTTTAAAAAATTAAGGGGCCCCAAAAATTTTGGAAAAATTTTTTTGGGGGAAAAAAAAAATTTTTAAAATTTTTAAAAAATTTTTGGGCCCCCCCCCTTTTTTAAACCCAAAACCCCTTTTTTTTTTTTTTTTCCCCTTTAAAAAAAAGGGTTTTTTTTAAAAGGGGAAAAAAAATTTTAATTTTTTGTTTTCCTTTTTTTTTAAAAAACCTTTTTGGGTTTAAACCCCCCTTTTTTTTTTTTTATTAAACCTTTTGGGGAAGGGGTTTTTCCCCTTTTTTTGGGGTTTTAAAAGGAAAACCCCCAATTTTTTTTTAAAAAAACTGGTTTTAAAAACCTTTTTTTTTTTTAAAAACCCGGGTTTAAAAACAAAAAATAAAAAACGGGTTTTTTTTTGCCCCCGGGGAAAAAAATTTTTTTTTGGAAAAATTTTAAAAAAGGGTTTTTTTCCCCCCCAAAAATTCCCCCAAAAAATTTTTTTTTAAAAAAACCCCCCCGGGGGGCCCCCCCCCCTTCCAAATTTTTTAAAAACCAAAAAAAATTTTTAAAAAAAAAAAAAAAAATTTTTTTTAAAATTTTAAATTTTTTAAAAAAATTAAAAAAAAATTTTAAAAAATTTTTTTTAAAAAAATTTTTAAAAACCCAATGAAAAAATTTTCGGCCCCTTTCCCCCCCGGGAAAGGGAAAAGGTTTTTGGTTTTTTAAAAATTTTGGGGGGAAAAAGTTTTCTTTTAAACCTTTATTTTTTTTAAAATTTTTTGGGGAAAAAAAAATTTTTTTTTAAATTTTTAAAAAAAATTTTAAAAAAAAAATTTAAAAAGGGGTAAAATTTTTTAATTTTTTTGGGGCCCTTTTAAAAAATTTTTTTCCCCAAAAATGTTTTGGGTTTTTAAAAAAAAAACCCCAAAAAAAAAAAAATTTTTAAAAAAAAAAAAATTTTTTAAATTTAAAAAAAAATTTAAAATTTTTTTTAAAAAAATTAAAAAAAAAAAAAAAAACCCCCCCAAAAATTTTAAAAAATTTTTTTTTAACGGGGCCCCCGGGAATTTTTTTTTAAATTTTTTTTCCCAAAATTTCCCAAAAGGCCCTTTTTTTTTAAAATTTTCCAAATTTTTTTCCCCAACTTTTAAAAACGAAAAATTTTTTTTTTTTAATTTTTTAAAAAAAAAAAATTTTTTTTTTTTTTAAAAAATTTTTGGGGTTTTTCCAAAAACCCCCCAAAAAATTTTTTTTTTAAAAGGGAAAATTTTTAAAATTTTAATTCCTTTTCCCTTTTTAAAAAAAAAAAAAAAAAAGGTTTCCTTGGTTTTAAAGGGAAAAAAAATTTAAAAACCCAAAAACCCCAAAAAAACCCAAAAAAAAATTTTTTAAAAAAAAAAAGGTTTTTTAAAAATTTTTTTTTTAAAAATTTTTTTGAAAATAAAAAACCTTTTTCCCCCCCAAAAAATTTTTTGGGTTTTGGGGAAAAAAAAAAAAAAAAAAAATTTTTTTTTGGCCCCTTTTAAACCCCCCCAAAGGGGGGCCTTTCCCTTTTTTTTCCCCCAAAAAATTTTTTGGGGAAAAAAAAATTTTTTAAAATTTTTTCGGTTTTTTTAAATTTGTTTTTTAAAAAAAGTTAAATTTAATTTTAAAAGGGAAAAGGGGCCCTTTTTCTTTTTTGGCCAAAATTTTCCCAAAAAAAACCCCCCTTTTCTTGGGTTTTTTTTTTTAAAAAAAAAAATTTTAAAAATTTTGGTAAAACCCTTTAAAAAAAATTTTTTTTTTTGTTCCCCCCCTTTTTTTTTTTCCTTTTTAAAAAAAATCCGGGAAAAAAAGGGGGGGTTTTAAAAAAAAAAAATTTTTGTTTAGATCATTGAAGACTTTGTCTCTCAAGAAGGGTTATGCATTTTCAATGATGGATCTAATACTTATCTTCACCCTGGAAATGGGTCTTATTCTGCTATTGATATCACTATTTGCGACCCGTCTCTTCTTCTGGATTATTCATGGCGTGTCCATGATGATATTTGTGGAAGTGATCACTTCCCAATAATACTTGAACATCTTTTCACTTCTGCTCAACAGAGAGTTCCACGTTGGAAACTGGACAAGGCGGACTGGCCCTTGTTTGAGAATCTCTGTCGAGCGGAACTTCAATCAAAATGTTTGAGATTGTAGAAGATCCAATTTTAACTTTTAATACAGTTTTAACATCAATTGCTGACAGAACAATTCCTAAGACCTCGGCAAATCCGAAACATCCCAGCAAACCATGGTTTGATGATGCCTGTGATCAAGCCATAGATGACCGTAAACAATCTGAAAGACGATTCTATCAACATCCTACGTCGGAAAATTTAAGTATTTCCGTATTTTTCGCGCTAAGGCACGACGGACTTGCAGGCAAGCACGACGAACGTCTTGGAAAAATTTATCTCGGGAATAACATCTCGCACTCCGATGACAAAAGTATGGAACATGATACAAAAGATTAAAGGTAAAAATTCTAAAGCCACGGTAAAACATTTGAAAGATGGCACTGATTTATTAACATCTGAAAAAGATATTGCCAATAAGCTTGGTGAAACTTGCGAAATCTTCTTCTTCTAACAACTACAGGGAAGATTTTAAAAAAGTTAAGAAGCAAAAAGAAAAAATAAAGTTGAATTTTAAATCGAAAAATGGTGAAAATTATAATAAACTCTTTTCTCTGGAAGAACTTAAGACATCTCTGTCCAAGGCCCATGATACAGCTTGTGGACCTGATAATATTCACTACCAACTTTTGAAACACTTGCCAGATTCCTCGCTTGAAGCTCTTTTGCAACTCATGAATAACATCTGGGAATCTGGTGACTTACCATCAATCTGGAAGCTTGCAACCGTCGTGCCTATTCCAAAACCAAGTAAAGATCACACGGATCCTATTAACTATCGACCAATTGCTCTTACCAGTTGTGTCTGTAAAACATTAGAACGGATGGTCAATGATCGCCTTGTTTGGTTCCTGGAATCAAATGGGCTTTTAGCCAATATCCAGTGTGGATTCCGACAAGGCCGCAGTACTCTTGATCATCTAGTTCGATTCGAGTCATTTATCCGTAATGGTTTTGCGAAAATGAACACGTGGTGTCAGTCTTTTCGATCTTGAAAAGGCATATGACACCACATGGAAGTATGGTATTTTAAAAGATCTTTTGATATGGGGTTGAAAGGCAATATGCCAAATTTTATTTCAAATTTTCTGTCTAACAGACAATTTAATGTTAGAGTAAATTCAACCATGTCTGATCTGTATGATCAAGAGATGGGTGTCCTCAGGGAGTATTTTATCTGTTACATTATTTAGTCTTAAAATTAATAGCCTTGTTGAAGTTTTGAAAAGTAATATTGAAGGTTCATTGTATGTTGATGATTTTTAATCTGTTACAGAGGCAAAATATGAATAACATTGAAAGACAATTACAATTATGTCTTGGAAGAATTGAAAATGGGCTTCGGAAAATGGTTTTAAATTTTCTACTTCAAAAACGGTTGGGATGCATTTTGTAACAAAAGGAAACTGCATCTTGATCCAGAACTCACTTTGTACGGAAACCCAATTAAAATGGTTGATGAAACCAAATTTCTTGGGCTAGTTTTTGATAAAAGTTAACCTTTCTATCCCATATCAAAATGTTAAAATCGAGATGCTTAAAAGCATTAGATATTTTAAAGGTTGTTGGCAGCACTGAGTGGGTGCTGATCGCAACATTTTACTTAGTTTATACAGATCTGTAGTTAGATCTAAACTAGATTATGGTTCAATAGTGTATGGCTCTGCAAGGAAGTCCTACATACAGATTCTCGAAGCTGTGCATCACCAGGGTTTGCGTGTATGTCTTGGCGCCTTTAAAACCTCACCAGTTGAGAGTCTGTATGTAGAGGCTGATGAGCACTCACTCTCCAACAGACGCTTGAAGCTTGACTTCAATACGCTGTCAAGCTTAAAGCATATCCAGAAAATCCTGCCTACAACTGTGTTTTTAATCCAATTTATGAAGATATATATGCAAAACATGAAAATAAAATTCCTCCATTAGGCATCCGTTTAAAACCACACTTAACCACATTTGATTTAAAATCTGTTGCACAAGTTGAAACTTGCAAATGCCCTCCATGGGAACTTCCAAAACCGAAAATGATATTTGACCTCCGTAAATACAAAAAAACGAAACAAACCCTCTGATAATTCAACAACATTTTGCTGAAATTAAGTCAAATTATTCAGATTTTTCAACTGTTTATACAGATGGATCGAAGGATGGTAACCGAGTTGCATATGCTGCTGTCTTTGGAGACAGAGCTGCGACTCTCCGTTTGTCATCTGCCGCATCCATATTTACTGTTGAAGCAAAGGCAATAATTTTAGCTTTAAAATTTATTGCTACTTCAGAAAAATCTAAATTTATAATATGTTCTGATTCACTTTCATGCTTACAAGCTATACAATATACTAAAATTAAAACCCGATAATTCTCAAGATTTTATATGTAATGAGGAATTTAAAATTCTTCATAAAGAAATAATTTTTCTATGGGTTCCGAGTCATGTTGGAATCCATGGAAACACGGTTGTAGACGAAGAAGCAAAAATGCCCTGGATGATCCCTTATCTAACTGTGATATACCTTATACCGATTTTAGATCTAATATTAGAGAATATGTTTTAATATATTGGAAAATGAATGGAGTAAAAGGTTGATAATAAATTACATGAAATTAAACCTAAATTAGGTAAACCTTTTAATACTTTTATGTGCAGAAAGATCAGTGTGTTATTTCTAGATGCCGTATTGGTCATACTAGAATAACACATGAATATCTTCTGAAAATGAAGAAGAACCACAATGTATACCTTGCAACTGCAAGTATACTATTAATCATGTTTTAATCAATTGTATTGACTTTGCTGATATTCGTAAGAAGCATTTCAATGTCAATAATATGTATGATTTATTTGATAGTGTTCCAATTACAAATATTGTTTCATTTTTAAAAGAAGTTGGAATATATCATAAAATATAAAATGCTGTATGAATTGAAAATGATTTTAATTTTTATCACCTTATCTTAGTGTTGTTTTTATTTGTAAATAAACAATTTTGCTTTAGACTTGAGTTTTAGTATATTGAAGGACCTTTTGTCCGATTTTAAAGATATACTTAAAATTGTTAAATGTTCGAATTAGCTCTCGCCGCGATATAGCCTTTTGCGCTAAGGCGGCGTAAAGCAAACACCAATCAATCAATCAATCGTTGAAACCAACAATCTGTCGACCTAAGACATTCTGTTTCTTTCTGTCTTCTTGTAAAATCAGTGCCAGGGATACATAGTCTTGAAACAGGACTGAAATAAGGAAAACAGTTTATGTATATTATGCTTTCTGTTTAGCCTTGAAATTTAGTGCTTCTTCAGATAAGTCTCTTTCATGCTTATGTGTTGTAACCAACGGACTAACACCTCCTTGTTCTAGATATTTTGTGACCTGTAGATGTCCTTTCCAAGCAGCCGGATGTTAAGCTGTTTCTCCACGGTTCTATAATGTTACCAGATAACATGTTAATATTATGTACAATACTTGTAAAATCAATTAATTTTTATTCCTACAGTATACTGGCTGTTTTAAACATACAGGTAAAAATAAATCAATCTGAAATGGATTGGTCCTGTGCTTATTGAGCCGTGTACTATAAAACATAATGAAATACTCGAATCGGTCTCTTTTTAAAGCCAACATCCAGAATGCAAGAGTAAACAGCATTTATTGATACCAAAAGGGTTTGGGGGAAAAAAACCAGAATCACAAGTTTGTCATCATTGGCACACCTATTTTTCTTTCTAATCAAATGCCTCCCCAAGGGTGATTGAGGAATATAAGTATGGTCACCATTGGTCTTCCTCCGACCGGCAGTAAAACCCTCGTCAAAGTGGGGCGTCCGTTTGGCTATGCGGGATGTACAAATTTGCAGCCACATCCGGTCAGAATGGGGACGTTAAATCCGATGCCTCTTGTAAAGAGAGTGCCACGCTCTTTGCACGTTACGAACCCTTGCAACAACTCTATGAGGGGTCCGTAGGTGACCTGTTGCAAGGCTAAATTTCGGTCCCTATCCAATATACCCTCATTTTCCCGTGGGAGTCCAAATTTTCCCGACCTTCAACCCGGACGGCCTCTATTACAGGACCTACCTATTGTATTTATTGTTAACAACATTTTCCAAAAGACCGTAAAAGTGAAATAGTATATTTTAACAAAACGCATTTATATGTGTGTGCTTATAAACTGTAATTGATTTCAAAATTAATTCGACATAAAGCACGACTAACGTACAACTTCTTGGTATCAATGATGAGTTTATTCAAACATGTAGGCTATGAAGGAAGGAGAAATATAGAAACCTATCTTACGGTAAAGGCCCTTCAAAATGAGAATGTACCGGTGTTGGCTCCACTGATCTTCGTTTAAAACCAACAATCTGTCGACCTAAGACATTCCGTTTCTTTCTTTCTTCTTGTAAAATCAGTGCCAGGGATACATAGTCTTGAAACAGGACTGAAATAAGGAAAACAGTTTATGTATATTATGCTTTGTTTTGCCGTGAAATTTATTGCTTCTTCAGATAAGTCTCTTTCATGCTTATGTGTTTTAACCAACGGACTCACACCTCCTTGTTCTAGATATTTTGTGACCTGTAGATGTCCTTTCCAAGCAGCCGGATGTTAAGCTGTTTCTCCACGGTTCTATAATGTTACCAGATAACATGTTAATATTATGTACAATACTTGTAAAATCAATTAATTTTTATTCCTACAGTATATTGGCTGTTTTAAAAACACAGGTAAAAATAAATCAATCTGAAATGGATTCGTCCTGTGCTTATTGAGCCGTGTACTATAAAACATAATAAAATACTGAATCGGTCTCTTTTAAAGCCAACACCCAGAATGCAAGAGTAAACAGCATTTATTGGTACCAAAAGGGTTGGGGAAAACCAGAATCACAAGTTTGTCATCATTGGCACACCTATTTTCTTTCTAATCAAATGCCTCCCCAAGGGTGATTGAGGAATATAAGTATGGTCACCATTGGTCTTCCTCCGACCGGCAGTAAAACCCTCGCCAAAGGGAGGCGTCCGTTTGGCTGTGCGGGATGTACAAATTTGCAGCCACGTCCGGTCAGAATGGGGACGTTAAATCCGATGCCTCTTGTAAAGAGAGTGCTACGCTCTTTGCACGTTACGAACCCTTGCAAAACTCTATGAGGGGCCCGTAGGTGACCTGTTGCAAGGCTAAATTTCGGTCCCTATCCAATATACCCTCATTTTCCCGTGGCAGTCCAAATTTCCCGACCTTCATCCCGGACGGCCTCTATTACAGGACCTACCTATTGTATTTATTGTTAACTTGTTCTCGTCCTGAACATGCATGAAATATTTGCCACTGGACGTTAAGCAACCAACAATCAATCTATCAAAGTAGTGTCTTATTTTAATTTACCTTCACAATCATGAACAAAACTTTCGAAGTTCTGTGGCACCGCCATACTCCTATTTCTATTATTGGTGCCTCTCCTGCCATATATTGTTATGTCAAATAACTTCATTTATGCTTCGCCACGAAGTGTTTTAGTAGATGCACATTTAAATTGCGAAACAAGAATAACATATTTGAAATTAGTGAAATTTATCATGGTATTAAACTAAATACAATTAAATAAATATTCTCTAAATCACATTATTAATTTTCAAAATAAAAGTCAATCAATAACGTCCTATGAGATAAATGTTCTGCCCTTTCCAGAACTGTTCATACATGGTTTTTTATGTAACAGTTGAGCCATGCATGATGAGTCCTTTTATTATTGAATTTTGGTGTTTTCGTTTAATGTGTACGAAATTCCTGCATCTGCCATCATGTTGTTTATGACATTATCTTCCATTAATTTTGTCACGTCGTCACTGTTTATAAGCTGAAATAAATATGTCAAAAGCTACTTCCATTTATGAAATATAAAGAAACAAATGTATTTACGAAATGATAAGTATTAGATACTATATAAGCAGTAGGTCAACTATATTTTGTGTATGGACTGTTCGAAAGGTGAACATGTCAGTCTAAAAGCTATCATCTGACCTTGACCTCGCCTTTGGTTCAATGTTAATTGTTCCTGGTTAAGTACTATAAGCAATGAAGCTAGATTTCTTGGTAGAGAGGTCTAAATACAGTACTAACAACATTTTCCAAAAGACCATAAAAGTGAAATAGTATATTTTAAGTAAACGCATTTATATGTGTGTGCTTATAAACTGTAATTGATTTCAAAATTGATTCGACATAAAGCACGACTAACAATCAATCTTGGTATCAATGATGAGTTCATTCCAACATGTAGGCTATGAAGGAAGGAGAAATATAGAAACATATCTTACGGTAAAGGCCCTTCAAAATGAGAATGTACCGGTGTTGGCTCCACTGATCTTCGTTGAAACCAACAATCTGTCGACCTAAGACATTCTGTTTCTTTCTGTCTTCTTGTAAAATCAGTGCCAGGGATACATAGTCTTGAAACAGGACTGAAATAAGGAAAACAGTTTATGTATATTATGCTTTTTGTTTAGCCTTGAAATTTAGTGCTTCTTCAGATAAGTCTCTTTCATGCTTATGTGTTGTAACCAACGGACTAACACCTCCTTGTTCTAGATATTTTGTGACCTGTAGATGTCCTTTCCAAGCAGCCGGATGTTAAGCTGTTTCTCCACGGTTCTATACTGTTACCAGATAACATGTTAATATTATGTACAATACTTGTAAAATCAATTAATTTTTATTCCTACAGTATACTGGCTGTTTTAAAACACAGGTAAAAATAAATCAATCTGAAATGGATTCGTCCTGTGCTTATTGAGCCGTGTGCTATAAAACATAATGAAATACTCGAATCGGTCTCTTTTAAAGCCAACACCCAGAATGCAAGAGTAAACAGCATTTATTGGTACCAAAAGGGTTGGGGAAAAAAACCAGAATCACAAGTTTGTCATCATTGGCACACCTATTTTTCTTTCTAATCAAATGCCTCCCAAGGGTGATTGAGGAATATAAGTATGGTCACCATTGGTCTTCCTCCGACCTGCAGTAAAACCCTCGCCAAAGGGGGCGTCCGTTTGGCTGTGCGGGATGTACAAATTTGCAGCCACGTCCGGTCAGAATGGGACGTTAAATCCGATGCCTCTTGTAAAGAGAGTGCCACGCTCTTTGCACGTTACGAACCCTTGCAAAACTCTATGAGGGGCCCGTAGGTGACCTGTTGCAAGGCTAAATTTCGGTCCCTATCCAATATACCCTCATTTTCCCGTGGCAGTCCAAATTTCCCGACCTTCATCCCGGACGGCCTCTATTACAGGACCTACCTATTGTATTTATTGTTAACTTCTTCTCGTCCTGAACATGCATGAAATATTTGCCACTGGACGTTAAGCAATCAACAATCAATCTATCAAAGTAGTGTCTTATTTTAATTTACCTTCACAATCATGAACAAAACTTTCGAAGTTCTGTGGCACCGCCATACTCCTATTTCTATTATTGGTGCCTCTCCTGCCATATATTGTTATGTCAAATAACTTCATTTATGCTTCGGCACGAAGTGTTTTAGTAGATACACATTTAAATTGCGAAACAAGAATAACATATTTGAAATTAGTGAAATTTATCATGGTATTAAACTGAATGCAATTAAATAAATATTCTCTAAATCACATTATTAATTTTCAAAATAAAAGTCAATCAATAACGTCCCATGAGATAAATGTTCTGCCCTTTCCAGAACTGTTCATACATGGTTTTTATGTAACAGTTGAGCCATGCATGATGAGTCCTTTTATTATTGAATTTTTGGTGTTTTCGTTTAATGTGTACGAAATTCCTGCATCTGCCATCATGTTGTTTATGACATTATCTTCCATTAATTTTGTCACGTCGTCACTGTTTATAAGCTGAAATAAATATGTCAAAAGCTACTTCCATTTATGAAATATAAAGAAACAAATGTATTTACGAAATGATAAGTATTAGATACTATATAAGCAGTAGGTCAACTATATTTTGTGTATGGACTGTTCGAAAGGTGAACATGTCAGTCTAAAAGCTATCATCTGACCTTGACCTCGCCTTTGGTTCAATGTTAATTGTTCCTGGTTAAGTACTATAAGCAATGCAGCTAGATTTCTTGGTAGAGAGGTCTAAATACAGTACTAACAACATTTTCCAAAAGACCATAAAAGTGAAATAGTATATTTTAACAAAATGCATTTATATGTGTGTGCTTATAAACTGTAATTGATTTCAAAATTGATTCGACATAAAGCACGACTAACAATGAATCAATCAATCTTGGTATCAATGATGAGTTCATTCAAACATGTAGGCTATGAAGGAAGGAGAAATACAGAAACCTATCTTACGGTAAAGGCCCTTCAAAATGAGAATGTACCGGTGTTGGCTCCACTGATCTTCGTTGAAACCAACAATCTGTCGACCTAAGACATTCTGTTTCTTTCTGTCTTCTTGTAAAATCAGTGCCAGGGATACATAGTCTTGAAACAGGACTGAAATAAGGAAAACAGTTTATGTATATTATGCTTTTGTTTAGCCTTGAAATTTAGTGCTTCTTCAGATAAGTCTCTTTCATGCTTATGTGTTGTAACCAACGGACTAACACCTTGTTCTAGATATTTTGTGACCTGTAGATGTCCTTTCCAAGCAGCCGGATGTTAAGCTGTTTCTCCACGGTTCTATAATGTTACCAGATAACATGTTAATATTATGTACAATACTTGTAAAATCAATTAATTTTTATTCCTACAGTATACTGGCTGTTTTAAAAACACAGGTAAAAATAAATCAATCTGAAATGGATTCGTCCTGTGCTTATTGAGCCGTGTACTATAAAACATAATGAAATACTCGAATCGGTCTCTTTTAAAGCCAACACCCAGAATGCAAGAGTAAACAGCATTTATTGGTACCAAAAGGGTTTTGGGGAAAAAAACCAGAATCACAAGTTTGTCATCATTGGCACACCTATTTTTCTTTCTAATCAAATGCCTCCCCAAGGGTGATTGAGGAATATAAGTATGGTCACCATTGGTCTTCCTATCAGAATTGATGTTTTTGAGGTTGAATAGTCTGTTGTTTGACTGTTCTGGTTGGACTTAACCAACAGCACACCTTACGGACTTAGGGGGATGAGTAAGGGCCTGAAAACAGTTATAACAAACACAGTGAAGTAGGTTTTAGAACTTGTATCTTCAAAAGCGCATGAGAAAGTCATATATAATTAATAACAATATAATAGCATATAATGCAAATAATAGAAACATATAATTCATATAATTTTCAAATATAAATGAACAAATAATATCTATAGAATACAAACTTTACGTAAATGCATGAGCATATGCATTTAAACTGACGAACACGTATGCTGATAATATTTCTTATAAATAAAAGCTTATTTAGCATTCAAATATTTGAGCAAGATGCGGACTTGATCTTAAATATATGAGCATAATGCGAGACGTTCTGTTTGAACCTAACAGAGCATAAAGCACGTGCTGAACAGCATAAAATATTGAATATTTAATATTTTGACAAGGAGCATGTAAGAACATGTTGAGATCTGGTATCTTTCCAAATATAAACATGGTAGAGCATATATGGCGCTTGTAAAACTTAAAACTATATAAAACCTATTAACCCAAAAATAATCAATTCCGACAATGAGCATTGGTTGAGAAATTTTTCGAAATCGAGACAAACTTAGCATTACGAAACTAATCGTGAATATTCAAATAATATAAATATTAAACAAGATAATATGAAATGGGGAAACTAGCTTTTAAAATATACATGCTTGTTTTGTATCAAAAATTCATGACTCGAAATAATATAGGGCTAAACGACAAGAATAGTTTACGATAAATAATTACTTATTAAATTAACCTACACATGTGAAAATTACGCATAAAGCGTTTACTGTAAAGCGGGAAATTTTCGCGCCGTCTTTATTTCGCGATTAATTAACACAATCTAAATTCGCGCCGTTTTGAATTCGCGATATCCCAGTGGTCTATCTAAATATTTTAATAAATGATTTAGAAAGTGAGCAGATTCACATGTATCGTCAATCAAGTAATAAAATCAATCCGAAATCTTTTGTTTTCGGTTCATTAATGTTAAAGGAGATTAAAAGTTGTGTCATGTTTGCTTGTAAAAACACATACACAATAAACAGAAAAGAAACCTAATTTAGAGTGAATTAAATGTTGTCAGGATTAATGCTAATTAACCGATCTTTTTATTTGATTAATCTGTATAGCAGATTCAATGAGGTAATTCTTTTAAAACTGACTGGCAGGTGTCATTTACATATTTGTAACGACCGTTGTTTACATAACAATATCCGTAATGTCCGCTTGCTTAAGATGTCTTCCATGTTAAGAAAATTAACTTGAGTTAAAGTCATGATTTCTAACACTGCTTTCATTTAGAAATACAGTTATGATTTGAGGAATAGATCTGTCGTCTATAAAAATTGTGTTATACAGCGGTCCTGTATATATCCCTGTCATATACGTACATGGATGGTCTTCATCTTATGAATATCCTTGAAATTTTCGCGATCGTTTTATTTTCGCGTTTTAATTCTTACCGCGAAAATAGCGAAAATAAAACTGCCGCGAAAATTTCCCTGTTTACAGTATTGAAATAATCAATATCTTATCCTTGCGGAACTGACCTTAATTCGTATTAAGTATGAACAAGCGATAAGTTTAAATGATCATTTCCAACATGCGAGCGTAAAACTTAATTCTATAACGCGTTTAAAAATACCCTCGAGTACAGAAAGTTTGTGAAGAATAAACCAACCTTTTTTTGAACATATATACATCTATTTACACTGATCGAGAAACAACAATTTGATCGTAACTTCTTTCCTTGCAGAACTCATAGATAATTAACTTCAACTTTACTAAATGAAATGGAAACGAAACTTTACGAAGTTTCATGATTCAATTGAATAAAATAATGAAAGAAACATATTAACTTTGAATAATCAAAATACTTGACTCACCTGAAAACAGTTATAACAAACACAGTGAAGTAGGTTTTAGAACTTGTATCTTCAAAAGCGCATGAGAAAGTGCCACTTTTGAGACCGAAATTCACTTGTTCGATTTTGCGTTACTGTTTCAGGTTCGTCCAATCAGATTCGTTAAACAATCAAGCTATCTTAGTTATCCTGATATTTTGGGCTAAAAAAGGGGCGTGGAAAGGTCTTTGCTGGACAGGACAAAGAACCCTAATTGACCAGGTTACCTAGACATATGTTGTTTAGACAACAACTTGTTTGTGTTTACAGGACAATAGAATTAGTAAAAAACATGTCTAATTGTGTCCACTTAGCTTGTCGCTAAACATCTTAAATTGATAAAAAATAATGCCTAACAAAGAGAAAATCTAAAGTGACAAATGCCAAAGTAAATATCTGTTAAATTTGAACTTCTTATCTTAAATATATCGAGAATATAAAAATGATTTCCTTCAACAATAATGAACGAATATAAAACAAAAATACTTTTAATTAATACTGCAGCTTCGAAATGGACTTTAAATAAATAAAATGTCTTAAACTTATTCCTTTTTGCTGAAAACTAAATTTTCACAAAAATATAAAATGAGGTCTAAAATGACTCCATGACAACTCCCCTCTACTTCAGTTGATTTCGTCCCGAAATCTTGAACTTTCTACATCTTGATTATAATAATAATTGGTAGGAGTTGTAAGCATAATAACATAACTTATTTACAAATTCATATACATTTAATATATATATATATATATATATATATATATCTATATCTACAAACATATCAACATAACAGCCAGTCAGTAGCCCTGTTCACTAAATATTGTTTTGCCATGATTGCTTTACTGTTGTTTAAAAACATAGTGTAATATAAAGATTACAAACAGTTTTGAACTATGGATGTCTGCAAACTAATATGTGGAAAAAATATTGTTTAAGTATAAATTACTTTTGATGTACCAAAGATATCTAAATCAAAATAGTATGTATTGTGAACAACTTTTCTATACTAATTCTGTGGTTCAATACCGAAAAAGAACACGATATATGTTTTACACTAGCTCATGACTTGGAAGCTCATTTTGACTAAATGATGTACACATATCAACACTGAACCAACTGTGAAAGCACGATTTAAATATCAAGTTATGGACGCTAAAATATACACTGACTAACCACAAATTTGCATACTAAAATGTAAAAATAATAAAACTTTTAAACACAAAGATGAAATGCAAGTCGTTTGAATGTATGTCGCGAACATACATTTCTAGCACTGAACAGATGATCTAGACAACTGTTAAAAAAATGACTTGAAACACCTTGTGAAAAAAAAAAGAAAAGAAAATCCAAAACTGTATAATGAAATAGTGATTAGCTTAAGTAATATTTCCTTACGTTTTCATAACATTGACTTCCAAGATATTTGGTGTGTATGATAGACTTGTACTATAGTCTGAAAAAATTGAGTTCTACCATAAGCATACGAGTACTTGTGTGATAAGTGCGGTCTGAGCAGATAATTCTGCCAGCAAAATGCAAGAACATCAGCATCTGAACCATACAGTAGTAAAATATTACTGATCAATTCTATATGAATCACTGTAATACTGACTTCTCCATTTAAAAATGTAATTGCAATAAGTACGGACCTTAAAAAATATGAGTACTTATTGAATACTGGGCACTTATCGAGTACACATGATTCTACAATCTCTGTATTAAACAGCAAGAATTAGACGTCAATGTGCTGTAAGCAGTAGAAAATTTTTTTTTTTACCGATAATCTATTACAACACATGCTGACCTTGTCATGTTTTCTTCTATATATACATTAACTTATGAGAACCATTCATAAACTTATGAGTACAAACCAAAAATATAAGTACTTACATACATGTGTAAAACTTAAATACATGAGATCTAACTTATAAAATGAGCATTGACTTGTATAAATGAGTAATTTTCTATAAAGAACAATTATGAATACTTTTCTTAGCAGGATATATATATTTATATATTTAAACTGATACATGTTTCTCATGATATGATTGATTGATTGTTAGTTTCGTAACGTCCAGTGGCAAATATTTCTAAACAAACGACAATAAAATTGAATTAACTGAATTTGAGTTTAATGTCAATGTAAATGAGTATGAATCTTTAACTGGAAGTGTGTGGGTAACGAATTCTTTATGCTATCACCGCACTATAAATCTGTTTCTTGTCTTGCCTTGTTGTTTCGGGGGGATTTGCGTGTCTCTATTATAATTATGTATTTTGCAAATGTTGGTAAACTTACCTTGAATTGAAACCTTCATACTTATGTACAACGTCTCAGGAACTTCTGACTGTGTGTTGTTGAGGTTTTATTCATACGCCACGTCTTTGGTTTTCGCGCGATGATTAACCGTTCTTCGTTTGACTTTGACTTGGAACTTCATTCTTGATTCTGCTTCTCTGAACGAATTTGTTGTGTGGTTAGTTGCTGTGTAGATCATATTTCTTGTCTTGCTTTAATTTCCAACCAATATCATCAGTTATCAGGTACCGTATTCTTGATCTTAAGGGTCTCCGCCAGTTATCAGAATTGATGTTTTTGAGGTTGAATAGTCTGTTGTTTGACTGTTCTGGTTGGACTTAACCAACAGCACACCTTACGGACTTAGGGGGATGAGTAAGGGCCTGAAAACAGTTATAACAAACACAGTGAAGTAGGTTTTAGAACTTGTATCTTCAAAAGCGCATGAGAAAGTCATATATAATTAATAACAATATAATAGCATATAATGCAAATAATAGAAACATATAATTCATATAATTGTCCAATATAAATGAACAAATAACATCTATAGTATACAAACTTTACGTAAATGCATGAGCATATGCATTTAAACTGACGAACACGTATGCTTATTATATTTCTTATAAATAAGAGCTTATTTAGCATTCAAATATTTGAGCAAGATGCGGACTTGATCTTAAATATATGAGCATAATGCGAGACCTACTATTTGAACCTAACAGAGCATAAAGCACGTGCTGAACAGCATAAAATATTGAATATTTGATATTTTGACAATGAGCATTTAAGAACATGTTGAGATCTGGTATCTTTCGAAATATAAACATGGTAGAGCATATATGGCGCTTGTAAAACTTAAAACTATATAAAACCTATTAACCCAAAAATAATCAATTTCGACAATGAGCATTGGTTGAGAAATATTCGAAATCGAGACAAACTTAGCATTACGAAACTAATCGTGAATATTCAAATAATATAAATATTAAACAAGATAATATGAAATGGGGAAACTAGCTTTTAAAATATACATGCTTGTTTTGTATCAAAAATTCATGACTCGAAATAATATAGGGCTAAACGACAACAATAGTTTACGATAAATAATTACTTATTAAATTAACCTACACATGTGAAAATTACGCATAAAGCGTTTATTAAAATAATCAATATCTTATCCTTGCGGAACTGACCTTAATTCGTATTAAGTATGAACAAGCGATAAGTTTAAATGATCATTTCCAACATGCGAGCGTAAAACTTAATTCTATAACGCGTTTAAAAATACCCTTGAGTACAGAAAGTTTGTGAAGAATAAACCAACCTTTTTTTGAACATATATACATCTATTTACACTGATCGAGAAACAACAATTTGATCGTAACTTCTTTCCTTGCAGAACTCATAGATAATTAACTTCAACTTTACTAAATGAAATGGAAACGAAACTTTACGAAGTTTCATGATTCAATTGAATAAAATAATGAAAGAAACATATTAACTTTGAATAATCAAAATACTTGACTCACCTGAAAACAGTTATAACAAACACAGTGAAGTAGGTTTTAGAACTTGTATCTTCAAAAGCGCATGAGAAAGTGCCACTTTTGAGACCGAAATTCACTTGTTCGATTTTGCGTTACTGTTTCAGGTTCGTCCAATCAGATTCGTTAAACAATCAAGCTATCTTAGTTACCCTGATATTTTGGGCTAAAAAAAGGGGCGTGGAAAGGTCTTTGCTGGACAGGACAAAGAACCCTAATTGACCAGGTTACCTAGACATATGTTATCTAGACAACAAAATGTTTGTGTTTACAGGACAATAGAATTAGTAAAAAACATGTCTAATTGTGTCCACTTAGCTTGTCGCTAAACATCTTAAATTGATAAAAATGCCTAACAAAGAGAAAATCTAAAGTGACAAATGCCAAAGTAAATATCTGTTAAATTTGAACTTTATCTTAAATATATCGAGAATATAAAATGATTTCTTCAACAATAGTCCCCAAGGGTGACTGGGGAATAGAAGTATGGTCACCATTGGTCTTCCTCCGACCGGCAGTAAAACCCTTGTCAAAGTGGGGCGTCCGTTTGGCTGTGCGGGATGTATAAATTTGCAGCCACGTCCGGTCAGAATGGGGACGTTAAATCCGATGCCTCGTGTAAAGAGAGTGCCACGCTCTTTGCACGTTAAGAACCCTTGCAACAACTCTTTGAGGGGTCCGTAGGTGACCTGTTGCAAGGCTAAATTTCTGTCCCTATCCAATATACCCTCATTTCCCGTGGCAGTCTAAATTTCTCCGACCTCATTCCTAGACGCCTCTATTACAGAACCTACCTTTTGTATTTATTGTTAATTTGTTCTCGTCCTGAATATGCATGAAATATTTGCCACTGGACGTTAAGCAACCAACAATCAATCAATCAATCTTCAACAATAGTGAACGAATATGAAACAAAAATACTTTTAATTAATACTGCAGCTTCGAAATGGACTTTAAATAAATAAAATATCTTAAACTTATTCCTTTTTGCTGAAAACTAAATTTTCACAAAAATATAAAATGAGGTCTAAAATGACTCCATGACATTCCTCCGACCGGCAGTAAAACCCTCGCCAAAATGGGGCGTCCGTTTGTCTGTGCGGGATGTACAAATTTGCAGCCACATCCGGTCAGAATGGGGACGTTAAATCCGATGCCTCTTGTAAAGAGAGTGCCATGCTCTTTGCACGTTACGAACCCTTGCAACAACTCTATGAGGGGTCCGTAGGTGACCTGTTGCAAGGCTAAATTTCGGTCCCTATCCAATATACCCTCATTTTCCCGTGGCAGTCCAAATTTCCCCGACCTTCATCCCGGACGGCCTCTATTACAGGACCTACCTATTGTATTTATTGTTAACTTGTTCTCGTCCTGAACATGCATGAAATATTTGCCACTGGACGTTAAGCAACCAACAATCAATATATCAAAGTAGTGTCTTATTTTAATTTACCTTCACAATCATGAACAAAACTTTCGAAGTTCTGTGGCACCGCCATACTCCTATTTCTATTATTGCTGCATCTCCTGCCATATATTGTTATGTCAAATAACTTCATTTATGCTTCGGCACGAAGTGTTTTAGTAGATCCACATTTAAATTGCGAAACAAGAATAACATATTTGAAATTAGTGATATTTATCATGGTATTAAACTAAATACAATTAAATAAATATTCTCTAAATCACATTATTAATTTTCAAAATAAAAGTCAATCAATAACGTTCTATGAGATAAATGTTCTGCCCCTTTCCAGAACTGTTCATAGATGGTTTTTTTTTTGTAACAGTTGAGCCATGCATGATGAGT
This sequence comes from Mytilus coruscus, assembly GCA_017311375.1. Taxonomy (NCBI): domain Eukaryota; kingdom Metazoa; phylum Mollusca; class Bivalvia; order Mytilida; family Mytilidae; genus Mytilus; species Mytilus coruscus. The sequence goes on along the minus strand of CM029605.1, from coordinate 65,301,934 downwards.
CCTTTTATTATTGAATTTTTGGTGTTTTCGTTTAATGTGTACGAAATTCCTGCATCTGCCATCATGTTGTTTATGACATCATCTTCCATTAATTTTGTCACGTCGTCACTGTTTATAAGCTGAAAAAAATATGTCAAAAGCTAAATATAAAGAAACAAATGTATTTACAAAATATATACTATAAGCAATAAAGCTAGTTTTCTTGGTAGAGAGGTCTAAATACAGTACTAACAACATTTTCCAAAAGACCATAAAAGTGAAATAGTATATTTTAACAAAACGCATTTATATGTGTTTGCTTATAAGCTGTAATTGATTTCAAAATTGATTCGACATAAAGCACGACTAACGTGCAACTTCTTGGTATCAATGATGAGTTCATTTAAACATGTAGTCTATGAAGGAAGGAGAAATATAGAAACCTATCTTACGGTAAAGGCCCTTCAAAATGAGAATGTACCGGTGTTGGCTCCACTGATCTTCGTTGAAACCAACAATCTGTCGACCTAAGACATTCTGTTTCTTTCTGTCTTCTTGTAAAATCAGTGCCAGGAATACATAGTCTTGAAACAGGACTGAAATAAGGAAAACAGTTTATGTATATTATGCTTTTTGTTTTGCCTTGAAATTTATTGCTTCTTCAGATAAGTCTCTTTCATGCTTATGTGTTGTAACCAACGGACTAACACCTCCTTGTTCTAGATATTTTGTGACCTGTAGATGTCCTTTCCAAGCAGCCGGATGTTAAGCGGTTTCTCCACGGTTCTATAATGTTACCAGATAACATGTTAATATTATGTACAATACTTGTAATATCAATTAATTTTTATTCCTACAGTATACTGGCTGTTTTAAAAACACAGGTAAAAATATATCAATCTGAAATGGATTCGTCCTGTGCTTATTGAGCCGTCTACTATAAAACATAATGAAATACTCGAATCGCTCTCACCCCAAGGGTGACTGGGGAATAGAAGTATGGTCACCATTGGTCTTTCTCCGACCGGCAGTAAAACCCTCGTCAAAGTGGGGCGTCCGTTTGGCTGTGCGGGATGTACAAATTTGCAGCCACGTCCGGTCAGAATGGGGACGTTAAATCCGATGCCTCGTGTAAAGAGAGTGCCACGCTCTTTGCACGTTAAGAACCCTTGCAACAACTCTTTGAGGGGTCCGTAGGTAGCCTGTTGCTAGGCAAAATTTCTGTCCCTATCCAATATACCCTCATTTTCCAGTTGCAGTCCAAATTTCCCCTACCATCATCCCGGATGGCCTCTTTTATAAGACCTACCTATTGTATTTCTTGTTAACTTGTTCTCGTCCTGAACATGCATGAAATATTTGCCACTGGACGTTAAGCAACCAACAATCAATCAATCAATCAATCGAATCGGTCTCTTTTTATAGCAAACACCCAGAATGCAAGAGTAAACAGCATTTATTAGTACCAAAAGGGTTGGGGGAAAAAACTAGAATCACAAGTTTGTCATCATTGGCACACCTATTTTTCTTTCTAATCAAATGCCTCCCCAAGGGTGACTGGGAATAGAAGTATGGTCACCATTGGTCTTCCTCCGACCGGCAGTAAAACCCTCGCCAAAGTGGGGCGTCCGTTTGGCTGTGCGGGATGTACAGATTTGCAGCCACGTCCGGTCAGAATGGGGACGTTAAATCCGATGCCTCTTGTAAAGAGAGTGCCACGCTCTTTGCACGTTACGAACCCTTGCAAGAACTCTTTAAGGGGTCCTACCTATTGTATTTATTGTTAACTTGTTCTCGTGAACATACTTTAGGTTGAACGATGCTTCACTTGTCAAAAGATGACGAAGGACACGAGGGAACAACCTGTATGATTATCGATAAAATATTAATTCCAAGAAAACCAACACCTTCTAAAACCAGTACTCAGTCAACACAATCTTCTTTACAGAGCTCAATGTCATCATCGGAAAAAATGAAAAAGAAATCAAATAAAAAGATACAGGATCGACGACTCTCCTCACACAACAGATTTTCAACACTTAACGACGAATCAGAAATGGAAATCGAAGTGTTGCGCCACCCGAAAGATCACAACTCAGGGTGAGCGAAATAAGAATGCTGGCAAACTCGATAGCATTCGCCCGTCTATTAACAAATCATGACTAATATCATCCAATGGAATTGCCGAGGTCTTAAAATAAATCTTCTCGAGTTAACGCTTCTAGTTCAGTCTTATTTACCTATTGCATTTTGTCTTCAAGAAACTCATCTAAAAGAAAATGATAATGTATCTTTAAAAGGATACAACATGTATAGCACATTTTCTAAGGTAGATGAACGTGCTGCAGGCGGATCATCCATTTTTGTGAAGGACAACGTCATTCATAGCACAGTCCAACTCACCACGGATCTGCAGGCAGTTGCAATTGTTTATCATTAGATAAAACAATTACATTATGTTCTATATATATTCCACCCAATTCAATTATAGTTAAAGCTAAACTCAAAAACCTCACTGATCAATTACCCTCACCATTTATACTTATGGGCGACTTCAATGCCCACAATCCCTTGTGGGGAAGCAAGTCTCATAATGCCAAAGGTAAGATCATTGAAGACTTTGTCTCTCAAGAAGGATTATGCATTTTAATGATGGATCTAATACTTATCTTCATCCTGAAACGGGTCTTATTCTGCTATTGATATCACTATCTGCGATCCTCTCTTCTTCTGGATTATTCATGGCGTGTTCATGATGATCTATGGAAGTGATCACTTTCAATAGTACTTGAACATCTTTTACTTCTGCCCAACAGAGAGTACCACGTTGGAAACTTGACAAGGCGGACTGGCCCTTGTTTGAGAATCTCTGTAAAGCGGAACTTCAGTCAAAGATGTTTGAGATTGAACACGATCCAATTTTAACTTTTAACACAGTTTTAACGTCAATTGCTGACAGAACTATTCCTAAGACCTCGGCAAATCCAAAACATCCCAGCAAACCATGGTTTGATGACGCTTGTGATCAAGCAATAGATGACCGTAAAAATCTGAAAGACGGTTCAATCAACAACCAACGACGGAAAACTTGAGTATTTCCGTATTTTCGCGCTAAGGCACGGCGGACGTGTAGGCAAGCACGACGAACGTCTTGGAAGAAATTTGTCTGGGGATAACTTCTCGCACCTGATGACAAAAGTATGGAACATGATACGAAAGATCAACGGTAAAAATTCTAAAGCCACAGTAAAACATTTAAAAAATGGCAATGATTTATTAACATCTGAAAAGGATATTGCCAACAAGCTTGGTGAAACTTTTGCGAAATCTTCTTCTTCTAACAACTACAGGGAAGATTTTAAAAGTTAAAAACAAAAGAAAAATAAAGTTGAACTTCAAATCAAAAATGGTGAAAATTATAATAAACTCTTTTCTCTTGAAGAACTTAAAACATCTCTGTCAAAAGCCCATGATACAGCTTGTGGGCCTGATAATATTCACTACCAACTCTTAAAACACTTGCCAGATTCCCCGCTGGAAGCTCTTTTGCAGCTCATGAATAACATCTGGGAATCTGGTGATTTACCATCAATCTGGAAGCTTGCAACCGTCGTGCCTATTCCAAAACCAAGTAAAGATCACACGGATCCTAACGATATCCTGAAACTTGCAAATGTCCTCCATGGGAACTTCCCAAACCAATAATGATATTTGATCTCCGTAAACACAATAAAAGTGAACAAATCCTCTTTAATTCAGCAACACTATGCTGAAATTAAAGCCAATTATTCAGATTTTTCAACTGTCTATACTGATGGATCAAAGATGGTGACAGAGTTGCATCTGCTGCTGTCTTCAGGGACAGAGCTGCAACTCCGTTTGCCATCTGCTGCATCCATCTTTATTGCTGAAGCAGAAGCAATAATTTTGGCTTTGAAATTTATTGCTTCTTCAGATAGATCCAAATTTATTATATGTTCTGATTCACTTTCATGCTTACAAGCTATACAAAATACTAAAATTAAAACCCAACAATTCTCAAAATTTTATATGTAATGAGGAATTTAAAATTCTTCTTAAAGAAATAATATTTCTATGGGTGCCGAGTCATGTTGGAATCCATGGAAACACAGCTGTAGACCTTGAGGCAAAGAATGCCTTGGTGACACTTTATCTAACTGTGATATACCATATACCGATTTTAAATCTCATATTAGAGAATATGTTTTAATATTTTGAAAATGAATGGAGTAAGAGAGATGGTAACAAATTACATGAAATTAAACCTAATTTAGGTAAACCTTTAATAATTTAATGTGCAGAAAAATCAGTGTGTTATTTCCAGATGCCGAATTGGTCATACTAGAGTGACACACGAGTATCTTTTAAAAATGAAGAAGAACCACAATGTGTACCTTGCAACTGCAAGTATACTATTAAACATGTTTTAATTAATTGTATTGACTTTGCTGATATTCGTAAGAACCATTTCAATGTCAATAATATGTATGATTTATTTAATAATGTTCCATTTACAAATATTGTTTCATTCTTAAAAGAAATTGGAATATATTATAAAATATAAAAAATGTTGTTATATTTAAAACGATTTTAATTTTTATCACATTATCTTAGTGTTGATTTTATTTGTAAATAATCTATTTGCTTTAGTCTAGAGTTTTAGTTTATTGAAAGACCTTTTGTCTGATTTTAAAATATACCTTAAACTGTTATAATATTCGATTAGCTCGCCGCGATATAGCCTTTCTGTGCTAATGCGGCGTAAAGCAAACAACAATCAATCAATCTGAACATGCATGAAATATTTGCCACTGGACGTTAAGCAACCAACAATCAATCTATCAAAGTAGTGTCTTATTTTAATTTACCTTCACAATCATGAACAAAGCAACCAACAACCAAACAACCAAAGGAACATAGAACAGATATATGATTATCCAGGATTTCCATGATACGAAAGATCAACGGTAAAAATTCTAAAGCCACAGTAAAACATTTAAAAATGGCAATGATTTATTAACATCTGAAAAGGATATTGCCAACAAGCTTGGTGAAACTTTTGCGAAATCTTCTTCTTCTAACAACTACAGGGAAGATTTTAAAAGTTAAAAACAAAAGAAAAATAAAGTTGAACTTCAAATCAAAAATGGTGAAAATTATAATAAACTCTTTTCTCTTGAAGAACTTAAAACATCTCTGTCAAAAGCCCATGATTGCCAATTATTCAGATTTTTCAACTGTCTATACTGATGGATCAAAGATGGTGACAGAGTTGCATCTGCTGCTGTCTTCAGGGACAGAGCTGCAACTCCGTTTGCCATCTGCTGCATCCATCTTTATTGCTGAAGCAGAAGCAATAATTTTGGCTTTGAAATTTATTGCTTCTTCAGATAGATCCAAATTTATTATATGTTCTGATTCACTTTCATGCTTACAAGCTATACAAAATACTAAAATTAAAACCCAACAATTCTCAAAATTTTATATGTAATGAGGAATTTAAAATTCTTCTTAAAGAAATAATATTTCTATGGGTGCCGAGTCATGTTGGAATCCATGGAAACACAGCTGTAGACCTTGAGGCAAAGAATGCCTTGGTGACACTTTATCTAACTGTGATATACCATATACCGATTTTAAATCTCATATTAGAGAATATGTTTTAATATTTTGAAAATGAATGGAGTAAGAGAGATGGTAACAAATTACATGTAAATGTGAGGTTATGTAAATAATCTATTTGCTTTAGTCTAGAGTTTTAGTTTATTGAAAGACCTTTTGTCTGATTTTAAAATATACCTTAAACTGTTATAATATTCGACTAGCTCGCCGCGATATAGCCTTTCTGTGCTAATGCGGCGTAAAGCAAACAACAATCAATCAATCTGAACATGCATGAAATGTTGAGTTTCCAAGTGAATTGTCAATACCTAATTCATTTATCAAGCTCTTTGGTAAATGTGAGGTTATATGTTGAGTTTCCAAGTGAATTGTCAATACCTAATTCATTTATCAAGCAGTCTATGTAATGATATTTACACACTAAAACGATGTTGTTTGGGGCTTTATCTGCGGGGACAACAACATATTTGTCATGGAGGTAGGACAAGTGTTTTGCAACATTTGGGTCTTTAAAAATTGACGTAGCGTGGGTATTGATATGCCCATTTAGTTTCTTAATTCGGATTTGTATCAACGACCTCACAGCCTTAATCCATTCGGAAAGAGTATCTACGTCTTCTTTCTCGCGTTTAGCCCATTGCCTGGTATAATCCTCGACTGAATCCATCAGTAGTTTGAAGTTGTATTTCCAATTGATGGATTTAGGCTCACGATATTTCGGACCTTTGGATAACAAATTTCGCAGGGAAGTGTTATTGACAATGTTGAGGTCTCCGGTAATAACGTGGCCAGCCGGATTATCTGTGAATTGGGAACTAGCACAGGTGCAATCAGGAGGTGTAGACTTGAAGTCGTCAGTGTTGAGATCCTGCAAAAACACGTTTTGCAGGATCTCAACACTGACGACTTCAAGTCTAAACCTCCTGATTGAAAATTTTAGTTGCAATTGGTTTGGTATAGGTATAAGAAATTATTGGTACAGACTGATCTTTAAAATAAGGTGGTATTTTCGACTGAACTAATTTATGATGAAGGATATTGCCTAAGTTAACGCCATCGAGACCTTTGTTGGCAAAGGAAAGTTTAAGAAAAGATCTTTTCTCTTTTTCATCTTTTCCAATGCGAACTGGTTTGAAAAGTCTGTGACTTGCAATATCCGAAATGATATCTGTTAGTTTGTATTGGTTTGAATGAGGGTTTGTAACAGTGGTTTCCAAACATAAATTAAACAGAGAATGAAGTTTTGAAAGGGGTAATGAATACAGTTTCGTGCGAATGTGATGAATGCCTAACGGCTTTTGTATAAATGGCAGCAAGTCATTAATAGAGACATCATGCAAAGTAGGTGATGTATATTGACGATGACCATGTCTACGTCGAGGAGTAGAGTAGCTACAGGAAGGACTAGATAGAATACCTATACCATCAATTTTGTCATTGCAACCATATGGTGTCGCAGTTCCCAATTGTCGAATCCAGTAGTCGTCTTTTTGTCTACGGAGAGGCGTTGCAAGTTGAGGATTGTTAGTCTTGTGGTATATTTTTTCGATTATACGAACTGTCATAGAAACGATGGAATGATCAGGCTGATTAAAATGCTGGTACAGAATGTCGTTTGCATTGAGGTTGATGTCTGATCTATGGCCGCACATACGTTTGTTTAACCTTCCTTTCGTTTCACCGACATAAACCAATCCACAAAGGTTACACTCTAATCCGTAGACGACATTTATAGATTTACAATTCAGATCATCGTAACTTCTAGTAAAGTAAGACTTTTTAGTTAAATTGCTAGTGAATTGAGCGTCTGTTATTAAAATTTCACAAGTTTTGCAGCCATTAGTTCCACATTTCGAAATGAGACAGTGTTGTTCAGAGTCATCAAAATCCAAAATGTTTTTACGGAGAACTGAACATGTCTGTGTATGTGTACTATTGCTATTGTCACTAGTATGATGATCTGAATGGAAATTAGCGGGTACTTTATTTATCTTAACAATTTCAGTGACGTTGGCACTCTTTTTGGCAACTGCGCTTTTTTAGTTTAGCAACATTATCGGCAGTATCTTCCCTGAATTTGTCGTCTTTATCAAACATTTTAAGCTGTTCAAAAGCAAACTCCTCTGAGATACCGTTGTTCGCATCAGGATGTTCAAGATTGTGACAGTTTGCAAACAAATAAAAACCATCAAGTTCATGTTAGACTTCCGGTTCATCGTGCGGTGCACCCACTTGTTCCGGACTTATATTACACAGGTGATATCGGATATGTTTCTTACGACTATTTACCGGGTTTGTAATAACATGAGCAACACGACGGGTGCCACATGTGGAGCAGGATCTGCTTACCCTTCCGGAGCACATGAGATCACCCCCAGTTTTTGGTGGGGTTCGTGTTGCTCAGTCTTTAGGTTTTCTTTGTTGTTTCTTGTGTACTATTATTTTGCTGTTTGTCTTTTTCATTTTTAGCCATGGCGTTGTCAGTTTATTTTCGATTTATGTGTTTGACTGTTCCCCTGGTATCTTTCGCCCCTCTTCTACAACTGGCATTTAAACTTGTCTGATAAACTGGACAATGATGTGGAATACAAATAAACAAAATATATATATCACATGAATCAGTGGTCACAACTGAATAAAATGACCGGTCAACCTTTTATTAATATTGTACATAAACATCTATTTTTTTGTGAGATGTAAAAACTTTCATCGTCATGTTGTGTCGATATTTGGGGGTGTTTTGTTTCGTTTTGTGCTCGTCAACTTTTTGTCACTGTACCTTACATATAATGGACACAAATTCAGGCTAGACCTTTATTGTTGTTATCAAGTAACCAAGTGAAACATTTAATTACAATTGTACATAAATTATGAATCAACGATATCAAATAAACAACATTCATTCACATAAAGAACCTTAAATATAATTTCTATAGATTCCAAAATTATCTTTTAACAAGGGAACTAACTCTCATTTATGCATTCTTTAACTATATATAAAATTAGATTCAAAACTCAACTTGGATTGTTCCTGACTATTTGCCAAACTAAATATTTTATTTTAAACGTATAACGAACACTATAAAACTGTATATCCCATTCTCATATATAATCTTAACATTTCAATCTCAAATTGAACTGGCAGTATATTTTAGTACTCATAAAAAATAGGGGCCTCGGTGGCCGGGTGGTCTAAGTAGTTACTACTGTAATCACTAGCCAGTCAACACTGAGGTTGTGAGTTCGAACCCCGCTCGTGCGGGTGTACTCGACTCCAATCTTAATTGACTAGGATTGTCACAATGATCAAAAAGTTTGGCCCTTGGTTTGACAAACAAATCTTTGCATTTAATTTCTTGCTTGATTCTACGTCCTCTACTGGATGAAAAATCACTCAGAATTGCTATAGATTACATAAAAATTACCTGCAAGGCAAAGTGGCCAATACCAGATGGTTCCTGATCTGTTGAAGGGTTGGCCAATACCTTGAATTATACCTTGATGGTAGATTTTTCCTTCAGAGAGCGAACAAGTTCACTAAGTAGAATCCTCATCTCTCTTGAACTATCTACACTTTCTTCTATGGTCTTTTCATGAATGTATTTTGAAGTAAATGTATTTTGAAGTAGCTATGGTCAAATATCTATAACTATAAATAATACAAAATATGAGTAATATTTCTCATTCATTCAATGATACAAACATAATATATCATATATTTTCGCTTAATACATTTTTAGAAAATAAAACATATTTACATTTTGTTAACAATTAAAAACAGAATGCGAGAAAAAAAAATTGTATAAAGGTAACAACGTCTCGCAATATACGGAAATACATTATATTCGGTTATTTCTTGTAACATATATCTATGAATAAGTATCTACACATTTATTTTTTTTCCACATGGAACACTGATATTGTTAATTGTACATTTTCTTTTTTGTTGAATTTTCCTTTGAACACACATTGTAGTTGGTATTCTTCGTAGTATTTCGATATATATATTTTGTTCCTTTGATTTCACTCAGTTTATGGCATACCCAATGATTCTAATGTCAATTGATCCATTTTTCGCAATCTTAACCTTACTATATTATGTTATATAATGACAAGATAGAAAATTACTCATGATCAGGCAATTATTGACAAAACTCTAGGCTCGTTTATGACTTTGTACATATTATTTTGTTTTAATAAAGTATAGACAAAAAAATGGTTGTTTCAAAATCTGTTTTTAACGTAAAGCTTCCGAGATAGAAATTTTAACGTTTTTAGGACCTACTATAGATTTTTGTGTTAAAGTATTTGTTATAATAAAATCATCCTAATTAATATGTAAAAAAAAAAAAATTCCAGAAAGACTTTTTACTTCTGGTGGCATTGAAAAAGTCCAATATGATGGACATAGTGGCAGTTTGCATAGAGGAAGAGTTAAGCAGTTTGATCATGTGGTTATTTCTAATGATATAAATGTGTGTTGAGAACTTTTTTTATATAAAACAAGAAAAACTACAATGACAATCAAAATACAAATTATGGCCACCAGAATATTTCTTTAAAAGATTTGATGTAATTCGGTTCGATGTGGTTGTTTGAATATTTTTATAAATAAATGACAGTGCTGTCATAGCTTTTCCATGGCAAGGTCCTTGAAGTATGACGAGAGTCGTTGTTAGATTTTTTATTTTTTTTATTTTAAAGAATGCCCATATAGCAAAAACAAAAATGATATGGATGCAAGTACTGTTCATATCATGCCTAAACTACCATTTAAAGGGAAATCACACTATTTATACTACTAATAATAATTCATTGAAATTTTGCATGTAGATAGATCATACTTATTACGAAATTTTAGGCGAAACAAAATTTGGGTCACCGATGTTGTTTTCCAGATATGACGTCATCAAAACTTTTTCTTTGATTGTATATTCTTTTATTACATTTATGTTTCAGTATTTTATATATACTTCTGCCAATACTGATTAATGATAGGTAATCTGAAAATAACTGATTGATTGTGTGTGCCACGTTCAGCACTCTGCTATATCATGTTGGCCATTTTTAAAGAACCAAGGTATCAAGAGTAAATCAGCTACCTTTGTATTAAAAAAAATGTTTGTCCTTTTCAGTCATAATCGGAATCCGACAATCTCCCTATATCACTGTTTGTTGACAGGCCAGTGATCACATTGAGTGATCTGAACACGGTATCATCTGAACTACTAGTTTTTATTTTTTGTTTCGTTTTTTTCTTTATTTTTGCAAACTTTCAGTGGCAAATATTACATGAATATCAGCACAAAAATATTTTTCTATATGAGTAGAATACTCTTTCACAAGACGGACCTTAATGTGATGGTTACAGTTTAGCACTCTGAAAGACATGTTACTCTACATAAATACATGTGTGTGTGTAAAATATTTCTCTTGTTGGAGACTTGTAAAGCGTGGAATTTTTGTTGTAGGCAGTACGGTCATCAATAGGACCAAAATAACTAGGCATAGTGTTTGATATTCCCAGATTGCTCTGACGTCTGGCGGCCTTATTTTTTAACTTGCTGGTCGTACAGTTCGCTATAATTGACAGTTTGAAGAAATACTACAAAATATATTTTTTTTTGTGCCCAAATAATGTAAGCATGTGCAAAGCATTAAAGAAAGCTTGAGTATAATGTACTAAATAATACGGTGCTAAATCTTCTTTGATTTCGACAACCAGCAACTGATGTAAAATTTTGTATGCTTCTTTTACAATGATTCGTAACTGGCGTTATTCTTAAAAAATAACGTTTGATATTTCAACAAATATGATAACTCTCCGAATCACTCGTGTTCATGTGTTTGTGGTCGCACCCCTAAAAAAAAAAAAGCGAGAGAAGCGTTAGATACCAAAGGAACGTTTGGGAAAGGTGGACGACACTTGGATCATTGCTGTCGTCACATGTGAAATAAATAACATTTCAAATAGCACTTCACACATTAACGTCCAGTGGCAAGTTAAATGCATATTAAGAACTAGAACATATAAATGTTGACCCTGTTTTGTATAACCCGACAGGCTGAGCCGGACAGATACAAATATGTTATTTTTTTTCAGAAAATATACGCTGAATCGCACATACCGTACCGCATCGCGACGATACGCTGCCAACAGTTGGTTTACACTAATGACAGGACGATTGCCCAGATTGTGACAGGATATTGACCGGATGAGATAAAAATAGTCAGAACTTTTTTGTTATTTGATAGACTATTTTAATATTTGAAGACCTTAGAGATACTAGACACTTTTTTATGAAAATCTAACATAAAGGGTAAAAAAAAAAATAATTTTTGAGCAAAAAATGTTGACCGCACGGATTTTACACTCACTGAGTACGCATTACATATATTGAACTGATCGACAAAAAGTGTTTTAAATTTCTCTTTGTTTTACAATATTTTTTCCTACAATTAAGAAATCTGCGAGATTAATAGTTATCTTGTATGAAAATTTAAACTTTATAGTAAAACAAAATGTTGACCGGACGGATTTCACATTCGCCGATTTACGCGTTGATTATATTGAAATGATCGACAAAAGTGTTAACATCTCTTTTGTTTTACAATATTTTTTCATGAAACCAAGAAATCTGTGAGATCAGTAAATATATTACATGAAAATATAACTTTTATAGTAAAAGAAAATGTTTTTTCTACAAATAAAGTTGACCGGACGGATGTCACATTCGCCGATGTACGCATTGATTATATTGATATGATCGACAAAAAATGTTAATATCTCTTTTTTTAAAATGAAAAAAATTCATGAATCTTAGAAATCTGCGAGATCAATAAATATTTTAAAAGAAAATATAAACTTTACTAAAAAAAAGTTGAGCGGACGGATTTCGCTACGAATAATAAAGACCTGATAAAAAAATGTTGGATATTTCTCATATCTAACAATATTGTACGGTGAAATTAATAAACCTTTAAGATAAATAATTGTATAAATGGTATTGTATGAAAATAATAACTCAATCGTAAGGTAATTCATATCAAGTCCATATCAAGACCACGTTCGACTATTTTTTTTCTTTGCCATACATTTGGTCCGTTTCAAGTAGAATTTTTATTTTAGCACTAAAAATCAAAACGTCGTTTGCTTTCTCCTGCTTTAGTGAAACGTCCCTTCGAGTGGGCCGCCATTTTAGAAATTAGCAACAGGACTCGAAGACGGCGACGTCATAATACTGTCACGACACTATAGCGGCGCCGAGAGCGATGCGTATAAACAATAGTGTGATTTCCCTTTTAATCATCTTTTACATTTATGATTCCTTCTAGGAGAGGCTCTGCCAAATTATGGAAAACCATACCGTCTTGTTTTGTAGCTTCAGCCATCTTTGTAAGGCTTAAATGATTTCTTTGATCAACGATTATACATTTTAAAGTTTGGAATTGTAATATTTGGTAAATTACTAAAAGTAGAATTTGGTTGAATATCTTTTAATTGTTTAGCATTAAAAAATTGTAATAAAGCAAGATTTGTTGGATATATAGTAGTAATATTGTTTGATGTTTTACAATTTGTAAAAGATGGTGGAATATACAAATTTGTAGTTAAAATAGAACATCTGCATGGTATTTGAATTATACAAAACCATAACCTTGTCTTACTATTTGTTTTTCATTACAATCCATATTTAACTGTGGAGTTTTATAGATATCGACAGACGATTGAGTTAATCGATAATCTTTGGTTTTATAACCTCATTTAAAAATCGAAAATCACAAAACTGGATAACCTTCTCTTTCTGGTTATTTTATATTGACACTAAACATAAATTTACACTAGTTGAGAAGGATTTCGTAAACTGGCAATGGAAGTTATCATCATCTTGGTACATTTTTCTAATTCTTGGTCAGACAATGTTATATAATACCCCCGGTGGATCGCTATCCTTGCCGTGGTCGGGGGCTTGCGTGTCTCAGTGACCCAAAGAGCTATGCCAGCTGGAGCTTTGTCTCCTGATAGGGTCACCCATGCTGGACAGGTCGAAGGGTAGAGGCCAGACTAAGTGATCCGAACATCGTACGAATGGCCCGATGTTTTAAATAAAATAGGCATTCCAACCCGTAGGCCGTGGGTTGCTACCCGTGTCGGTGGTTGACGAGATCCTTGCGGATGAGAGCTGTAGCCAGACTCCTTACGGTCAGAAAATACCCGGACGGACGAGACTATAGTTCAATAAGCTGCTTTGGCTCCGATATCATCTAAACGGGAGGTCGGATGGACCCGGTCCGATCAATCGGCTGGTCATGTCGAGCCCTTCAGTTAATCCTCAACAATAAGCTTTCATATCACAATGTACTTTATACACAGGTATTTAAATCAAGCTATTTATATTTAGGATAACTGAAGAAGGCGATGGCTCATGGGTCAATCAAGTGGTACGCTTTCTATTTCGCTTGATGGATACGCTCTGCTTGAGTATACTATTCTTGGAACATCCGGTGCTTTCCGCAGTGGATCTTGGGTGCTAATTTTGGGGACGAGGTGCATTATACTTGCAGCTCGCTTTCAGCATTAGCGCTTGACCCCGGCTCGCCACGGAAACACAGCATCGCCCTTGTAGGCACTCCGAGGTGGGTGGATGACAAGGATAGTGAATCTTTCTCCTTTCATATGGCAAACAAAACCAAACTTCTCAATCAGCTTCTACAAAAAAAGAAAATGTGATGACTCTGCGCCCTGTCAGGAAGATGATAGTTGGCCCCGATTTATTGTAATAAAAGGAACAGATGAAAACCAGTTTCAAAAATATCTCCTTTGTAATTCATAAACAAATTCAAAGCATTGCTGGTACAGTTAAAAGTTTCAAAATGAGATCAGGAATTTGTTGGTTGAATGTTCCAACAAAAGTCAATCAACAAATTTGCTGACTATGACAAAATTACAGACTTTTCTGTTTCTGCCTCTCCTCACAATAGTTTGAACAGTTGCAAAGGAATCATTCGAGACAGAAGTCAATATCTAGGTGATCTTACCGTGGAAGAAATTAGTGATGAATTATCAAACCAAGGTGTATCTGATGTTGTTAGATTTCAAATTAAAAGAATGGAAATATAACCAAATTAAATACATATCTTTTAACCTTTAAAACTCCAACTCCTCCCTCATCTATTTCTTTAGGTTGCTTCGGAATCAGAGTTGACAGATTCATCCCTAACCCAATACGATGCTTCACCTGTCAAAAGTTTGGTCATGGAACCAAACAATGTCGTGGTACGCAGAGATGCTTCAAGTGTTCTGACGAAGGACACGAGGGAACAACCTGTAGCTCTGAATCCTCTAAATGTGTAAACTGTGGTGAATCCCATTTTTCATCATCTAGGGTCTGCCCTGTTTATCTTAAAGAAAAAAATATTATTAAAATTAAAACAGAAAGAAACATCAGTTACCCAGAGGCTAAACAGATAGCTTCTGTTTCGAATGATCCTCTAGTTTCGAACAAACCATCGTACGCCAGCAAAGTTGGCCGCTCATTCAGTCATGAGAATACACAAACTCGCATGACATGGCCAATTGATGCTGAAACTTTACAATGCTGCCTGTTCAGTTAGAAACTTCCGATAAATTAATTATTCCAAGAAAATCAAACCCTTCTAAAACCAGTAATCAGTCAACTCAATCTTCCTTACAGAGCTCAATGTCATCACCTTCTAAAAATGGAAAAAAAAAATCAAGTAAGTCAGATGCGGTTGTATCAGACAGTTAGGGCACTGGATCGGTCTGGGATCTTCCTGATAATTCATTGGTCTTAAATAGTCATACTACATCTGCGTCTAATAAAGCGTCTACTAGTTCGTCTTCTGCTTCTCGAACAAAGTCGACAAAAGCTCCTTCTCCTCTTCGTTCTCCAGAACAGAAGGGCGTCTCCAAACGCCAGCAAATGCATCCTCTCAGAAGTCTTCTGAAAGGAGGTCGCGGGGTAGAGGTCGAGGCGGAGTAACATCAGCTGCGTCTAAACACAGAGATCAAGGACTCTCCTCACAAAATAGATTTACCATACTGGATGACGAATCAGAAATGTACTGCGAAAGTGTTGTGCCACCCGAAAGATCACAATCTCAGGGTGATCGAAGTAAAATGCTGGCAAACTCGATAGCATTCGTCCTGTTATTCAAAAACCATGACAGATATCATTCAATGGAATTGCCGAGGTCTTAAAATTAATCTTCTTGAGTTAACGCTTCTAGTTCAGACTTTATACCTATTGCATTTTGTCTTCAAGAAACTCATTTAAAAGAAAAGGATAATGTATCTTTAAAAGAATACAACATATAGCACATTTTCTAAGGAAGACGAAGGTGCTTCAGGCGTATCAACCATTTTGTGAAGGACAACGTCATTCATAGCACAGTCCAACTCACAACAGATCTGCAGGCAATTGCAATTCCTTTATCATTAGATAAAACAATTACATTATGTTCTATATATATTCCACCTAATTCAAATATAGATAAAGCTAAACTCTAAAACCCCACTGATCAATTACCTTCACCTTTTATACTTATGTGAGACTTCAATGCCCACAATCCATTGTGGGAAAGCAAGTCTCATAATGCCAAAGGTAAGATCATTGAAGACTTTGTCTCTCAAGAAGGATTATGCAATTTTAATGATGGATCTAATACTTATCTTCACCCTGGAAACGGGTCTTATTCTGCTATTGATATCACTATTTGCGACCCGTCTCTTCTTCTGGATTATTCATGGCGTGTCCATGATGATCTTTGTGGAAGTGATCACTTCCCAATAATACTTGAACATCTTTTCACTTCTGCTCAACAGAGAGTTCCACGTTGGAAACTGGACAAGGCGGACTGGCCCTTGTTTGAGAATCTCTGTCGAGCGGAACTTCAATCAAAGATGTTTGAGACTGTAGTAGATCCAATTTTAACATCAATTGCTGACAGAACAATTCCTAAGACCTCGGCAAATCCAAAACATCCCAGCAAACCATGGTTTGATGATGCCTGTGATCAAGCCATAGATGACCGTAAACAATCTGAAAGACGATTCTATCAACATCCTACGTCGGAAAATTTAAGTAATTTCCGTATTTTTCGCGCTAAGGCACGACGGACTTGCAGGCAAGCACGACGAACGTCTTGGAAAAAATTTATCTCGGGAATAACATCTCGCACTCCGATGACAAAAGTATGGAACATGATACAAAGATTAAAGGTAAAAATTCTAGAGCCACGGTAAAACATTTGAAACATGGCACTGATTTATTAACATCTGAAAAAGATATTGCCAATAAGCTTGGTGAAACTTTTGCGAAATCTTCTTCTTCTAACAACTACAGGGAAGATTTTAAAAAAGTTAAGAAGCAAAAAGAAAAAAATAAAGTTGAATTTTAAATCGAAAATGGTGAAAATTATAATAAACTCTTTTCTGTGGAAGAACTTAAGACATCTCTGTCCAAGGCCCATGATACAGCTTGTGGACCTGATAATATTCACTACCAACTTTTGAAACACTTGCCAGATTCCTCGCTTGAAGCTCTTTGCAACTCATGAATAACATCTGGGAATCTGGTGACTTACCATCAATCTGGAAGCTTGCAACCGTCGTGCCTATTCCAAAACCAAGTAAAGATCACACGGATCCTATTAACTATCGACCAATTGCTCTTACCAGTTGTGTCTGTAAAACATTAGAACGGATGGTCAATGATCGCCTTGTTTGGTTCCTGGAATCAAATGGGCTTTAGCCAATATCCAGTGTGGATTCCGACAAGGCCGCAGTACTCTTGATCATCTAGTTCGATTCGAGTCATTTATCCGTAATGGTTTTGCGAAAAATGAACACGTGGTGTCAGTCTTTTCGATCTTGAAAAGGCATATGACACCACATGGAAGTATGGTATTTTAAAAGATCTTTTTGATATGGGGTTGAAAGGCAATATGCCAAATTTTATTTCAAATTTTCTGTCTAACAGACAATTTAATGTTAGAGTAAATTCAACCATGTCTGATCTGTATGATCAAGAGATGGGTGTCCCTCAGGGAGTATTTTATCTGTTACATTATTTAGTCTTAAAATTAATAGCCTTGTTGAAGTTTTGAAAAGTAATATTGAAGGTTCATTGTATGTTGATGATTTTTTAATCTGTTACAGAGGCAAAAATATGAATAACATTGAAAGACAATTACAATTATGTCTTGGAAGAATTGAAAAATGGGCTTCGGAAAATGGTTTTAAATTTTCTACTTCAAAACGGTTGGGATGCATTTTGTAACAAAAGGAAACTGCATCTTGATCCAGAACTCACTTTGTACGGAAACCCAATTAAAATGGTTGATGAAACCAAATTTCTTGGGCTAGTTTTTGATAAAAAGTTAACCTTTCTACCCCATATCAAAATGTTAAAATCGAGATGCTTAAAAGCATTAGATATTTTAAAGGTTGTTGGCAGCACTGAGTGGGGTGCTGATCGCAACATTTTACTTAGTTTATACAGATCTATAGTTAGATCTAAACTAGATTATGGTTCAATAGTGTATGGCTCTGCAAGGAAGTCCTACATACAGATTCTCGATGCTGTGCATCACCAGGGTTTGCGTTTATGTCTTGGCGCCTTTAAAACCTCACCAGTTGAGAGTCTGTATGTAGAGGCTGACGAGCACTCACTCTCCAACAGACGCTTGAAGCTTGGACTTCAATACGCTGTCAAGCTTAAAGCATATCCAGAAAATCCTGCCTACAACTGTGTTTTTAATCCAATTTATGAAGATATATATGCAAAACATGAAAATAAAATTCCTCCATTAGGCATCCGTTTAAAACCACACTTAACCACATTTGATTTAAAATCTGTTGCACAAGTTGAAACTTGCAAATGCCCTCCATGGGAACTTCCAAAACCGAAAATGATATTTGACCTCCGTAAATACAAAAAAAAACGAAACAAACCCTCTTATAATTCAACAACATTTTGCTGAAATTAAGTCAAATTATTCAGATTTTTCAACTGTTTATACAGATGGATCGAAGGATGGTAACCGAGTTGCATCTGCTGCTGTCTTTGGAGACAGAGCTGCGACTCTCCGTTTGTCATCTGCCGCATCCATATTTACTGCTGAAGCAAAGGCAATAATTTTAGCTTTAAAATTTATTGCTACTTCAGACAAATCTAAATTTATAATATGTTCTGATTCACTTTCATGCTTACAAGCTATACAACATACTAAAATTAAAAACCCAATAATTTCAAGATTTTATATGTAATGAGGAATTTAAAATTCTTCATAAAGAAATAATTTTCTATGGGTTCCGAGTCATGTTGGAATCCATGGAAACACGGTTGTAGACGAAGAAGCAAAAAATGCCCTGGATGATCCCTTATCTAACTGTGATATACCTTATACCGATTTTAGATCTAATATTAGAGAATATGTTTTTAATATATTAGAAAATGAATGGAGTAAAAAGGTTGATAATAAATTACATGAAATTAAACCTAAATTAGGTAAACCTTTTAATACTTTTATGTGCAGAAAAGATCAGTGTGTTATTTCTAGATGCCGTATTGGTCATTCTAGAATAACACATGAATATCTTCTGAAAAATGAAGAAGAACCACAATGTATACCTTGCAACTGCAAGTATACTATTAAACATGTTTTAATCAATTGTATTGACTTTGCTGATATTCGTAAGAAGCATTTCAATGTCAATAATATGTATGATTTATTTGATAGTGTTCCAATTACAAATATTGTTTCATTTTAAAAGAAGTTGGAATATATCATAAAATATAAAATGCTGTATGAATTGAAAATGATTTTAATTTTATCACCTTATCTTAGTGTTGTTTTTATTTGTAAATAAACAATCTTGCTTTAGACTTGAGTTTTAGTATATTGAAGGACCTTTTGTCCGATTTTAAAGATATACTTTAAATTGTTAAATGTTCGAATTAGCTCTCGCCGCGATATAGCCTTTTTGCGCTAAGGCGGCGTAAAGCAAACACCAATCAATCAATCATGTTATATAATACTGTTTATCTTTGGTACTAGCTATATATTGAGGTGTATTTAACAGTTGGGCAGAATGAGTTGTTGAATTATGTGGAAATGGTAATGACGTTATTTTATACAAGTCAAATTTAGACATCTTATAAGCTAATGGATCATTTTTTTCAAGTAATGTTTTTAAAGAAATATATAAAATAGCTACATTTCCTGATCAAGTACGAAATGTTACCCAACTTTATATGATTCTAACAAATATTTGTTGCCCGTCTAATTAACAACATAATTGTGAAATGATCAAGGAATGTGATCAGAGCCAAGAGATAACATGCATTTGTGATATCTGTTTTACACCCGCTGTCTAGGATTAATCGAGTAACCTCCAGGTGTCCTTTCCCGGCAGCCCTCATAAATTCTGTCCATCCATAAACCTGGAATAATACAACTGACATCAAAACTTGCCTGATAAACTGAACAATGTTGTGTAATAAATTTAAACAAATATGACCAGTCACATCAATTAAATTGTCTGACTAACAACAGGATTTAGTGCAGATTCAGTATAATCATTAATTAATTTACAAAAAAATAATGAAAGACATATTAAAAGAGGTATGAAGTCTGATTCAGAACAATAATATGAGGCAAATAGGTCACAATCTATATGAATCTAATGCCTATTTATCGTTTATACAAAATGTTTTTACATTAGACATGTACTAATAAAACATGCTCATATCAGTTTCCTTACAGACATACTGTGGATTCATTTATTTTCGTGGGTATCAATTTTCCTGGATAGAGAAAAAAAAAGACGTTTCGTGGTATACGTAAATTCGTGGATCGCTGATTACAAAAAAAAAAAAAAAATAAAAATCAGATACGTAATTCGTGGATTTCTTTTTGATTTTGGAGATTATATAACCTGCTGGGTTTGATCAATAATAAAACAAACAAAAAAGAAGGAATTCATTGAAAAAGTTTTGAATTGCCAAAATCCTCGCTTGGTCATTCTAGGTTAAAGTGTTCATTGAAAACTTCTATTACAATAATGGACAGAGACAACTAATTATTTGTTTGTTTTACAATTTATAAATTCGTTTCGGAATTTTATAAGGCATTCAAAACTCTATGATTAAAGCTCATTTCTCTAATCACGATAATAATAAACAGTCATATAAGTAAAAGGTGTGAAAATAAATGTTCCTGTCATAAACAATATTACCTTCGGGCAATATCCCCGTACTTAATCCTATTGATTTTTAATCACCAGTAAACCAAACTATGACACGGTAATTACTAGTAACAACTTGCAGTTATTTTTTATGAACAGTTTAAATCAATTTTTAAAAGTAAATTATCACTGATATTCGATATATTTATTATTGATTTAATCAAAATACTTGTATCTTCTTTCAATTAAAACAGGTGTTATGTTACAATGTTTATCGCTAGTCAACACTATACTAGAACTGCATAACATAACCGGAAATAAACATCCGACTCCATACACATTTCTCGGAATTATTCTTCGTTGAATTATTAAATTCGTGGTTTGCTGCGACCCACGAAACCCACGAAAATTGGTATACCACGAATAAAATTGAGTCCACAGTTATTATTTTTCATTAGTGTACTACTTATATATACAATTACCCCAAGGGTGACTGGGGAATAGAAATATGGTCACCATTGGTCTTCCTCCGACCGCCGGTAAAACCTTCGTCAAAGTGGGGCGTCCGTTTGGCTGTGCGGGATGTACAAATTTGCAGTCACGTGCGGTCAGAATGGGGACGTTAAATCCCATGCCTCGTGTAAAGAGAGTGCCACGCTCTTTGCACTTTAAGAGCCCTTGCAACAACTCTTTGAGGGGTCCGTAGGTGACCTGTTGCAAGGCTAAATTCCTGTCCCTATCCAATATACCCTCATTTCCCGTAGCAGTCTAAATTTCTCCTACCTCAATCCCAGGCGCCTCTATTACAGAACCTACCTATTGTATTTATTGTGAATTTGTTCTCGTCCTCAATATGCATGAAATATTTGCCACTGGACGTTAAGCAACCAACAATCAATCAATATATACAATTTGTGCTAAAGTAACTTGCAGTGTCCTCCCAAGAAATTGTTTAAGGCTCAAAAGTCAAGGGCGCGTAACTCTTAATTTTAGAGTGAAGTGTTGTGATCTGAAGCAACCAGTCATAAATCATGACATGCAATATGAATTATAATGCTTTCTGACATGTGTTTAATAATGCACAGTCCCCAAGGGTGACTGGGGAATAGAAGTATGGTCACCATTGGTCTTCCTCCGACCGGCAGTAAAACCCTTGCTAAAGTGGGGCGTTCGTTTGGCTGTGAGGGATGTACAAATTTACAGCTACATCCGGTCAGAATGGGGACGTTAAATCCGATGCCTCGTGTAAAGAGAGTGCCACGCTCTTTGCATGTTAAGAACCCTTGCAACAACTCTTTGAGGGGTCCGTAGGTGACCTGTTGCAAGGCTAAATTTCTGTCCCTATCCTATAAACCCTCATTTCCCGTAGCAGTCGAAATTTCTCCGACCTTAATCCCGGACGCCCCTATTACAGAACCTACCTATTGTATTTATTGTTAACTTGTTCTCGTCCTGAATATGCATGAAATATTTGCCACTGGACGTTAAGCAACCATTAATCAATCAATCAATAATGCACAGAATTAATAAATTACAAGAATATATATATGCAATAAATTCATTTTAAACACAAAAGTCATTTATATTACAGTCAATTAAAGATATCAAAATGTTAATAAAGTTCAAGAAAAAATCCTCCTGTTCTTCTGGGCATATTTATCTCTGTACTCTCTTCTCCTTCTATGGATATTGTAACAAGACAGTTTGTTATTTTGTAGGAAAGTCTGTTCCTCAACTCTGTCCTTATCCTCTTCAGGTTGGAAAACCCCCTCTCACAATCTTAAACATAAATAAATAAATACCCTTATTTTTATATTTCAGCTTAAAAGTTATGTTATACGAAAAGATAAAGCATGTACATGTAAAAGATTTTGGATATAAGTATTTAGCTGCAGTTGATGTAGGCAATAATAAGCCAACTGCTGATAGACTGGACAACAGCGGAAAACCTGCTGCTTACTTGCCAGCCAATCGCTGGATGACCATACTAGCAGATAGTGACTCAAGGCTGTCATCAGTTTGAATGGTATTCTTCAGTAGCTTCCACTCCTGGTTTAATGGCACCAAATCTATTTTGAAGTGGTCAGAAAGGATCTGAAAAAGATATATCCAATTAAAAAAAAAATGAAATATATAAAAATAGATTGAACAAATAATAAAGAGTCAAAACAACTTTTTGTTGTTATACTTTATTATATTATTTTGAAGAAGTATAAACATATTTACCTCTATTTGCTCCCTGCCATAACCATCAGCCTCCTCGGGATCTTCTGCAAATGAGTTGCCAATAATATTTTATGAAATAAAATATTTAACTTTTCCTTACCACCTTACCCCAAGGGTGACTGGGGAATAGAAGTATGGTCACCATTGGTCTTCCTCCGACCGGCAGTAAAACCCTTGCTAAAGTGGGGCGTCCGTTTGGCTGTGCGGGATGTACAAATTTGCAGCCACGTCCGGTCAGAATGGGGACGTTAAATCCGATGCCTCGTGTAAAGAGAGTGCCACGCTCTTTGCACGTTAAGAACCCTTGCAACAACTCTTTGAGGGGTCCGTAGGTGACCTGTTGCAAGGCTTAATTTCTGTCCCTATCCAATATACCCTCATTTCCCGTGGCAGTCTAAATTTCTCCGACCTTAATCCCGGACGCCCCTATTACAGAACCTACTTATTGTATTTATTGTTAATTTGTTCTCGTCCTGAATATGCATGAAATATTTGCCACTGGACGTTAAGCAACCAACAATCAATCAATCAATCCTTACCACCTTCAGCATTCCCAAGTCATGACAATTCAGTCAGCCATTTGTCATTGAAACTAGAAACACGGTGCTTGCTATTATCACTTGCTCACAAGCCTTGTATTTGTGTGTTTTAAACTGCGTACCGTCAATACGCTGTCAAATTAAAAGCATATCTAAACAATCCTGCCTTTAACTTCCCATTTATAAAGATATATTTGCAAAACATAAAAAAATTAAATTGCTTCGCCGAGCGCAGCTGGATACGACCGCAGAGGTCCAACCCTAAACAGTTGGGCAAAAAAAATTAACACATTATTCGCGCTTGATACAGGTCTGAATTGGATTGTAATTAAATATTTGACACATAATAGGTCTCTGACATAGAACATGTAGAATAACTGCAGTCAAAAACTTAGAATTGGTGATATGATTTGAATTATTATTATTTTTTTGCTTTTGTGCAATACACTACGCTGTTGCGAATTGACCCCCCCCCCTTTTCCCCTAAAAAAATATTTGAAGAAAGTTTTTTTTAAATGATGAAATCTTTCGGAAAAAAAATTGTCCACCCCCACAACTTATTTTTTACCCCTCTTTTTTTCTTGCTTCCCCCTGCCCTTTTCCAAAAAAAAAATTCTTTCCCTCAAGATATGGTCCTAAACTCAATTCAAATTTCCAATGGAGTTTGCAACCATAATTACCCATTTAAATACATCATAAATGTCTTAAAATAGAAAATGACATACATAATCATGTCTAAAATTAATGTTACTTAATCAGCATTTTTAAGAAAGAAACATTTAGTTTTTTATTTTGTAAAATGTTCAAATATTTTTAAGTTTACTTATTTAGTGGCAATTACTCCACATGTCACAGTTTGTTCAAAGTAAATTGTTTGAAACATTAAGTACCTGTCTTTGTAAGAATCATGCAGATTCCTGTTGATTGACGATTCATGACCCCTCTTCAAATATCTTTATATTTTGTTTATGATTCATTGATTGATTGATTTTTGGTTGCTTAACGTCCAGTGGCAAATATTTCATGCATATTCAGGACGAGAACAAATTAACAATAATTACAATAAGTAGGTTCTGTAATAGGGGCGTCCGGGATTAAGGTCGGAGAAATTTAGACTGCCACGGGAAATGAGGGTATATTGGATAGGGACAGAAATTTAGCCTTGCAACAGGTCACCTACGGACCCCTCAAAGAGTTGTTGAAAGGGTTCTAAACGTGCAAAGAGCGTGGCACTCTCGTTACACGAGGCATCGGATTTAACATCCCCATTCTGACCGGACGTGGCTGCAAATTTGTACATCCCGCACAGCAAAACGGACGCCCCACTTTAGCAATGGTTTTACTGCCGGTCGGAGGAAGACCAATGGTGACAATACTTCTTCTCCCCAGTCACCCTTGGGTGTATATTTTGTTTATGAAGAAGGTATGGTATGAAATAAAGTTTCATACATTTATCTTTTTCTTTTGAACCTTGGTTTCCATGGAAACCGTCCTAACAAAATTTTGCATAAATACGTGCAAAAGTAGCCTTTTGAAAATTGAAAAATAAGGGATTTTAAAGTACCATTGCAGTAAAGTTAATCGACACAAACTGTAAGCATTTTTACATTGTTGACAAATAAAACCCCAAACTATTCATAAACGTTAAAAGCATAACATGTCACTGACAAATTTTGAAAGACAACATTTTATATATTCATGAAATAAAAAGAAAGTCGTGCGTTTTTTTTTTTCTTTAAAAAAACATTTTCATTCAAAAATTGTCAATTTTCACAAAAATCCAGATTTCCATACAGATAAAAAATCAAAGATCTTGAACTTAATGAGCCAAACTCATCCATTTATATATGTAATTTCGGACACACAGTTGTTAATTATGAATGAGAAAATATGATTTATAAAGATATATTCGTACAGAATGAAAACTAATCACTCTGGGTATGGTGCCCCCCTTTTTATTCAAAATTATAAAATTTGTCGAAAAAATGTGGTATTTAATTATGCTTTCTTGTAAACATTTTGAGCATTTAAGCATAACATTTCTTCTATGGTTGAGGGCAGTGAATGTACCCCCTCCTCCTAACTTTAGATATAAGATTTCTCAGAAATATGGAAAATGTGAATGGTTACGCATAACCAAGTGTCTTGCCTGGGACTGATGTCAGTGAAAAAGAATAATATTGAACTCCAAAAACATTTAAGTCTATATATTAAAATATGAAGATGTGGTATAATCGCCGATGAGACAACTCTCCACCAGAGACCAAATGACATAGAAATTAACAGCTACATGTTATCGTACGGCCTTCAACAATGAGCATAACATGTTTATCAGTAAAACAAAACATAATGAACAAATAAAAAAAAAAAAATATTTGCTCAGGATACTATCACTTTAACTAGAGGCTCCAAGGAGCCTGTGTCGCTCACCTGATATTTTTGTTTATAATTGATGCATGAAATAATGCAACCATTATACTTTTGCTTTAGCTTCAGAGATATAAGTCAAAAACTCCATTTTTCCCCTAAGTTCTATTTTAGCCATGTCTGCCATGTTGGTTGGCAGACAGGGTCATCAGACACATTTTTAAACTAGATACCCTAATGCTGATTGTGGCCAAGTTTGGTTAAATTTGTCTCAGTTGTTACAGGAGAAGACTTTTGTAAAAGATAACAAAAATTTACCAAAAATTGTAAAATTTGACTTAAAAGGACAATAACTCCTTATGGGGTCAATTGACCATTTTGGTCATGTTGACTTATTTGTAGATCTTACTTTGCTGAACATTATTGCTGTTTACAATTTATCTCTATAATAATATTCAAGATAATAACCAAAAACTGCAAAATTTCCTTAAAATTACTAATTCAGGGGCAGCAACCCACCAACGGCTTGTCTGATTCGTCTGAAAATTTCAGGACAGATAGATCTTAACCTGATGAACATTTTATCCATTGTCAAATTTGCTTTAAATGCTTTAGTTTCAGAGATATAAGCCAAAAACTGCATTTAACCCCTATGTACTATTTTTAGCTATGTCGGCCATCTTGATTGGTGGGCGGGGTCATTGGACACATTTTTTTAAAACTAAATACCCTAATAATGATTGTAGCCAAGTATGGTTAAATTTGGCCCAGTAATTTCAGAAGAGAAGATTTTTGTAAAAGATTACAAAAATTTACGAAAAATTGTTAAAAATTGACTATAAAGGACAATAAATCTTTAAAGGGTCAACTGACCATTTTGGTCATGTTGACTTGTTTGTAGATCTTACTTTGCTGAACATTATTGCTGTTTAATCTCTATTTATAATAATATTCAAGATAATAACAAAAAACTGCAAAATTTCCTTAAAATTACCAATTCAGGGGCAGCAACAGGCTGATTCAGGGCAGATAGATCTTAACCTGATAAACAATTTTACCCCATGTTAGATTTGCTCTTAATGCTTTGGTTTCAGAGATATAAGCCAAAATCGGCATTTTACCCCTATGTTCTATTTTAAGCCATGGTGGCCATCTTGGTTGGTTGGCCGGGTCACCGGACATATTTTTTTTAACTAGATACCCCAATGATGATTGTGGCCAAGTTTGGTTAAATTTGGTCCAGTAGTTTCAGAGGAGAAGATTTTTGTAAAAGTTAACGGACGACGGACGCCAAATGATGAGAAAAGCTCACTTGGCCCTGTGGGCCAGGTGAGCTAAAAATGGCTATAAAGAAGTCACAGTAAAAGTTACAATGAACTTTGTGTGGGTTTGAATCAGATTATTCATGCTTTAAAAACTTTAACCTTAGACTGTAAGATCTGCCTAACAAAAATGCACACACTGAAATGTCTCGCCTGTCGTATTTATCATTGAATTGCTGTTGAAACTCTGTTAATGAACATTTTAAAACAAGTACCATTTTAACTTAACATTATCAATGTTCTAAGAAAATGAGGTCACGGTGAGATGAACAATGGCAGACAGACATGTACACCTTGCAATTATCCATACACCAAATATAGTAGTCCTATCGGTTATAATATCGATAAACTGACATTATTACGAAAACTAATTATTGACCAATGAACGATGAAAATAAGATCATGGACAGATGAAACCGGCCAGAAAGACATGTACACCTTTTATTGTTCCATTAACAAAATAGAATGGTCCCATTGCTTATAATTTCCGATAAATAGACCAAACCCGAAAAAACAAATATTGCCCATGAACAATGAAATTGAGGTCAAAGTCAGATGAAACCTGCCAGTCTGACATTCCATACATAACATATAATTGACCTATTGGCATTTGCTTATAGTATCTGAGATCTGTACAGACTTGACCTTGTAACTTTAACCTTGATCACTGATCTACAGAATGAGGTCGAGGTCAGGCGAACCTTACCTGGCGGAAATGTAGACGTTGCAAGGAACCCACATACCAAATAAAATTGTCTTATGACTCAAACTAATTGAGTATTGGGATTGTAGTTTATTTTCAAACTAAACTAAGCCATGAAAATGAGATCAAGGACAATGGACATATGACAGACAGAATCTTCGTAACATAAGGTATCTGCACATGTAAGGGATGAAGCATCGTGGGGCGTGTTTTATTGGTCTCTTCTGTACATCTTCAGAATGTCTTTTTGGTGAAAAGTCAAACTAGACGCTCTAAAGAGCCTGTGTCGCTCACCTTGGTCTATGTGCATATTTAACAAAGGACGCTCTTCAACATTGTAGACGAGAATAGAATTCATGACAAAAATCTGTTTTGTTGATCTTCAGACCTTATAATCTATTACTGATTATAAGGTCTGTTTAGTTTCTATCTTCTTTAGTTTTTGCTCAAAACACAAGAGGATGCAAAAACAATGGTAAAAAAATGATCATTAAAGGGCAATAACTCCAATAAGGACTCGTGAGATGATTTCCTCTCTTTGTCTTAATTATAGATCTTGTCTTCCTGATCCCCCCGGTGGATCGCTATCCTTGCCGTGGTCGGGGGTCTTGCGTGTCTCAGTGACCCTGAGAGCTATGCCAGCTGGAGCTTCGTCTCCTGGTAGGGTTACCCATGCTGGACAGGTCGAAGGGTAGAGGCCAGACTAAAGTGATCCAAACATCGTATGAGTTGCCCGATGTTTTAAATAAAATAGGCTGTCCAACCCGTTAGCCGTTGGTTGCTACCCGTGTCGGTGGTTGACGAGATCCTTGCGGATGAGGGCTGTAGCCAGACTCCTTACGGTCAGAAAATACCCGGACGAACGAGACTATAGTTCAGTAAGCTGCTTTGGCTCCGATATCATCTAAACGGGAGGTCGGATGGACCCGGTCCGATCAAACGGCTGGTCATGCCGAGCCCTTCAGTTAATCCTCAACAGTAAGCTTTCTTGTAACAATTGTCATTATATACACATGTATTTAAATTAAGCTATTTATATTTCGGATAACTGACGAAGGCGATGGCTCATGGGTCAATCAAGTGGTACGCTTTCTATTTCGCTTGATGGATACGCTCTGCTTGAATATACTTTTCTTGGAACATCTGGTGCTTTCCGCAGTGGATCTTGGGTGCTAATTTTGGGGAAGAGCTACATCATACTTGGAGCTCTTTTTCAGCATTATCACTTGACCCCGGCTCGCCACGGAAACACAGCATCGCCCTTGTAGGCACTCCGAGGTGGGTGGATGACAAGAATGGTGAACCTTTCTCTTTTCCTATGGCACATCAAAACCAACCCTCTAAATCAGCTTTAATACATAAAAAAAGAAAATGTGATGATTCAGTATCCTGTCGGGAAGATGACAGTTGGCCCAGATTTATTGTAATAAAAGGTACAGATAAAAAACCAATTTCTAAAATATCTCCCTTTGTGATTCACAAACAAATTCAAAGCGTTGCTGGTACTGTTAAAAAAGTTTCAAAAATGAGATCAGGGAATTTGTTGGTTGAATGTTCCAACAAAAGTCAATCAACAAATTTGCTTACAATGAAAACAATTACAAACTTTCCTGTTTCTGCCTCTCCTCACAACAGTTTGAACAGCTGTAAGGGGATCATTCGAGACAGAAGTCAATACCTTGGTGACCCTACCGTGGAAGAAATCTGTGAGGAACTTTCAAGCCAAGGTGTAACTGATGTTGTTAGATTTCAAATAAAAAAGAATGGAACTATAACCAAATTAAATACATATCTTTTGACCTTTAGAACTCCAACTCCTCCTTCATCGATTACTTTAGGTTGCTTCGGAATCAGAGTTGACAGGTTTATCCCTAACCCAATTCGATGCTTCACTTGTCAAAAGTTTGGTCATGGAACCAAACAATGTCGTGGTACGCAGAGATGCTTCAAGTGTTCTGACGAAGGACACGAGGGATCAACCTGTAGCTCTGAATCTTCTAAATGCGTAAACTGTGGTGAGTCCCATTTTTCATCATCTAGGGACTGCCCTGTTTACCTGAAAGAAAAAAATATTATTAAAATTAAAACAGAAAGAAACATCAGTTACCCAGAGGCTAAACAGATAGCTTCTGTTTCGAATGATCCTCTAGTTTCGAACAAACCATCGTACGCCAGCAAAGTTGGGCGCTCATTCAGTCACGAGAATACACAAACTCGCATGACCTGGCCAATTGATGCTGAAACTTTATAATGTTGCCTGTTCAATTAGAAACTTCCGATGAAATAATTATTCCAAGAAAACCAAAACCTTCTAAAACCAGTACTCAGTCAACTCAATCTTCCTCACAGAGCTCGATGTCATCACCTAAAAAAATGAAAAAAAGAAATCAAGTAAATTAGATGTGGTTGTATCAGACAGTTGGGGCACTGGGTCTGTCTGGGATCTTCCCGATAATTCATTCGTCTGAAATAGTCATACTATATCTACGTCTAATAAAGCGTCTTCTAGTTCATCTTCTGCATAAAAGCCCCGTCTCCTTTTCGTTCTCCAGAACAGAAGAGCGTCTCCAAAACGCCAGCAAATCCGTCTTCTCAGAAGTCTTCCGAAAGGAGGTCGCGGGGTAGAGTTCGAGGCGGAGTAACATCAGCTGCGTCTAGTCAAGATCGAGGACTCTCCTCACAAAATAGATTTACAATACTCAATGATGAATCAGAAATGGAATGCGAAAGTGTTGTGCCACCAGAAAGATCACAATCTCAGGGTGATCGAAGTAAAAATGCTGGCAAACTCGATAGCATTCGTCCTTCTATTCATAAACTATGACAGATATCATTCAATGGAATTGCCGAGGTCTTAAAATAAATCATCTCGAGTTAACGCTTCTAGTTCAGACTTTTATACCCATTGCTTTTTGTCTTCAAGAAACTCATTTAAAAGAAAGTGACAATGTATCTTTAAAAGGATACACCATTTATAGCACATTTTCTAAGAAAGACGAACGTGCTGCAGGCGGATCAACCATTTGTGTGAAGGACAACGTCATTCATAGCACAGTCCAACTCACCACAGATCTGCAGGCAGTTGCAATTCGTTAATCATTGGATAAAACAATTACATTATGTTCTGTTTATATTCCACCTAATTCAAATATAGATAAAGCTAAACTCAAAAACCTTACTGATCAATTTCCACCTAATTCAAATATAGATAAAGCTAAACTCAAAAACCTTACTGATCAATTACCTTCACCTTTTATACTTATGGGAGACTTTAATGCCCACAATCCCTTGTGGGGAAGCAAGTCCCATAATGACAAAGGTAAGATCATTGAAGACTTTGTCTCACAAGAAGGACTATGCATTTTCAATGATGGATCTAATATTTATCTTCACCCTGGAAACGGGTCTTATTCTGCTATTGATCTCACTATTAGCAACCCGTCTCTTCTTCTGGATTATTCATGGCGTGTCCATGATGATCTATGTGAAAGTGATCACTTCCCAATAATTCTTGAACATCTTTTTTTACTTCTGCTCAGCAGAGAGTTCCACGTTGGAAACCCGAGAAGGCGGATTGGTCCTTTTTTGAGAATCTCTGTCGAGCGGAACTTCAATCAAAGATGTTCGAGACTGTAGAAGATCCAATTTTAACTTTTAATACAGTTTTAACATCAATTACTGACAGAACAATTCCTAAGACCTCGGCAAATCCGAAACATCCCAGCAAACCATGGTTTGATGAGGCTTGTGATCAAGCCATAGATGACCGTAAAAATCTGAAAGACGGTTCAATCAACATCCTACGACGGAAAATTTAAGTAATTTCCGTATTTTTCGCGCTAAGGCACGGCGGACTTGCAGGCAAGCATGACGGACGTCTTCGAAAAAATTTGTCTCGGGGATAACATCTCGCACTCCGATGACAAAAGTATGGAACATGATACAAAAGATAAAAGGTAAAAATTCTAAAGCCACGGTAAAACATTTGAAAGATGGCAATAATTTATTAACATCTGAAAAAGATATTGCCAACAAGCTTGGTGAAACTTTTGCGAAATCTTCTTCTTCTAACAACTACAGGGAAGATTTTAAAAAAGTTAAAAAACAAAAAGAAAAAATGAAGTTGAACTTTAAAAATCGAAAAATGGTGAAAATTATAATAAACTCTTTTCTCTGGAAGAACTTAAAACATCTCTGTCAAAAGACCATGATACAGCTTGTGGGCCTGATAATATTCACTATCAACTCTTAATACACTTGCCAGATTCCTCGCTGGAAGCTCTTTTGCAGCTCATGAATAACATCGGGGAATCTGGTGATTTACCATGAATTTGGAAGCTTGCAACCGTCGTGCCATTTCCAAAATCAAGTAAAGATCACACGGATCCTATTAATTATCGACCAATTGCTTTTACCAGTTGTGTGTGTAAAACACTAGAACGGATGGTTAATGATCGCCTTGTTTGGTTCCTGGAATCAAATGGGCTTTTAGCAAATATCCAGTGTGGATTCCGACAAGGTCGCAGTACAGTACTCTTGATCACCTTGTTCGATATGAATCATTTGTCCGTAATGGTTTTGCGAAAAATGAACATGTGGTGTCGGTCTTTTTTTATCTTGAAAAGGCCTATGACACTACATGGAAGTATGGTATTTTAAAAGATCTTTTTGATATGGGGTTGAAAGGCAATATGCCAACTTTTATTTCGAATTTTCTGTCTAACACACAATTTAATGTTAGAGTAAATTCAACCATGTCTGATCTGTATGATCAAGAGATGGGTGTGCCTCAGGGGAGTATTTTATCTGTTACATTATTTAGTCTTAAAATTAACAGCCTTGTTGAAGTTTTGAAAAAGTAATATTGAAGGTTCATTGTATGTTGATGATTTTTTAATATGTTACAGAGGCAAAAATATGAATAACATTGAACGACAATTACAATTATGTCTTGGATTGATTGATTGTTGGTTGCTTAACGTCCAGTGGCAAATATTTCATGCATATTCAGGACGAGAACAAATTAACAATAAATACAATAGGTAGGTCCTGTAACAGAGGCCGTCCGGGATGAAGGTCGGGGAAATGTGGAATGCCACGGGGAAATGAGGGTATATTGGATAGGGACAGAAATTTAGCCTTGCAACAGGTCACCTACGGACCCCTCAAAGAGTTGTTGCAAGGGTTCTTAACGTGCAAAGAGTGTGGCACTCTCTTTACACGAGGCATTGGATTTAACGTCCCCATTCTGACCGGACGTGGCTGCAAATTTGTACATCCCGCACAGCCAAACGGACGCCCCACTTCGACGAGGGTTTTACCGCCGGTCGGAGGAAGACCAATGGTGACCATACTTCTATTCCCCAGTCACCCTTGGGGTATATGTCTTGGAAGAATTGAAAAATGGGCCTCGGAAAATGGTTTTAAATTTTCTACTTCAAAAACGGTTGGGAAGCATTTTTGTAACAAAAGTAAATTGCATCTTGATCCAGAACTCACCTTGTACAGAAACCCAATTGAAATGGTTGATGAAACCAAATTTCTTGGGTTAGTTTTCGATAAAAAGTTAACCTTTCTACCCCATATCAAAATGTTAAAATCGAAATGTTTAAAAGCATTAGATATTTTAAAAGTTGTCGGCATCACTGACTGGGGTGCTGATCGCAACATCTTACTTAATTTATATAGATCTATAGTTAGATCTAAACTAGATTATGGTTCAATAGTGTATGGCTCTGCACGAAAGTGCTACATACAGATTCTCGATGCTGTTCATCACCAGGGTTTGCGTTTGTGTCTTGGCGCCTTTAAAACCTCACCAGTTGAGTCTGTATGTAGAGGCTGATGAGCACTCACTCTCAAACAGACGTTTAAAGCTTGGACTTCAATACGCTGTCAAGCTAAAAGCATATCCAGAAAATCCTGCCTACAGCTGTGTTTTTAATACCTTTTATGAAGATATATTTGCAAAACATGAAAATAAAATTCCTCCATTAGGCATTCGTTTAAAACCACATTTAACCACTTTTGATTTAAAATCTGTTGCACAAGTTGAAACTTGCAAATGCCCTCCATGGGAACCTCCAGAACCGAAAATGATATTTGATCTACGTAAATACAAAAAAAAAAAAAAAAACGGAAACAAACCCTCTTTTAATTCAACAACATTTTGCTGAAATAAAGACAAATTATTCAGATTTTTCAACTGTTTATACAGATGGATCGAAGGATGGTAACCGAGTTGCATCTGATGCTGTCTTTGGAGACAGAGCTGCGACTCTCCGTTTGCCATCTGCCGCATCCATATTTACTGCTGAAGCAAAGGCAATAATTTTAGCTTAGAAATTTATTGCTACTTCAGACAAATCCAAATTTATTATATGTTCTGATTCACTTTCATGCTTCCAAGCTATACAACATACTAAAATTAAAAACCCGATAATTCTCAAGATTTTATATGTAATGAGGAATTTAAAAATTCTTCATACCCGATAATTCTCAAGATTTTATATGTAATGAGGAATTTATAAATTCTTCATAAAGAAATAATTTTTCTATGGGTTCCGAGTCATGTTGGAATCCATGGAAACACGGTTGTCGACCAGGAAGCAAAAAATGCCCTGGATGATCTATTTTCTAACTGTGATATACCAGATACTGATTTTAGATCTAATATTAGAGAATATGTTTTTAATATATTGGAAAATGAATGAGGTAAAAAAGATGAAAATAAATTACATGAAATTAAACCTAAATTAGGTAAACCTTTAAATATTTTAATGTGCAGAAAAGATCAGTGTGTTATTTCTAGATGCCGTATTGGTCATACTAGAATAACACATGAGTATCTTCTGAAAAATGAAGAAGAACCACAATGTATACCTTGTAACTGCAAGTATACTATTAAACATGTTTTAATTAATTGTATTGACTTTGCTGATATTCGTAAGAAGCATTTCAATGTCAATAATATGTATGATTTATTTGATAGTGTTCCAATTACAAATATTGTTTCATTCTTAAAAGAAGTTGGAATATATTATAAAATATAAAAATAATGGATAGAATTAAAATGATTTTAATTTTATCACGTTATCTTAGCGTTGTATTTTATTTGTATATAAACAATTTTGATTTAGACTTCAGTTTTAGTATATTGAAGGACCTTTTGTCTGATTTTAAAAATATACTTTAAATTGTTGAATATTTGAATTAGCCCTCGCCGCGATATAGCCTTTTTGTGCTCATGCGGCGTAAAGCAAACACCAATCAATCAATCAATCAATGTCTTCCTGATAATTTTTGCTTATTTAAATTTCTATCTATCTATTATAGTTTTTAAAATACAAGGCAAAAATGCAAAAAAAAAACAAAATGGTACAAATGGTCATCAGAGGGCAATAACTCTAAAGAGGAGTCGCCTGACGATTTTGACAACGCATACTTATTTGTAACTTGTCTTGCTGATCATTTTTGCAATTTAAAGTTTCTCTCCATCTATCACAGTTTTCAAGATGATAGGCAAAATGAAAAAAAAAAAAAAAAAAATGGTAAAATTTGTCATTTAAATTTAAGGGCAATAACTCCTATAAGAAATTGTCTGACAGTTTTGACGTATATGGACAATTGGTATAGCTCAACATTCTAAACATTTTTGCGCTAGATTTTCTCTATCAAATTTTTCAAAATAATTGACAAAACTTGCATTTTACCCCTGTGTTTTCTATTTTTAGCCATGTCAGCCATCTTGATTGGCACCCGGGTCATTGAACACATTTTTCAAACTAAATACCCCAATGATGATTGTGGCCAAGTTTTGTTAACTTTGGCCAAGTAGTTTCAGAGGAGAAGATTTTT
Organism: Mytilus coruscus; assembly: GCA_017311375.1. Classification (NCBI taxonomy): domain Eukaryota; kingdom Metazoa; phylum Mollusca; class Bivalvia; order Mytilida; family Mytilidae; genus Mytilus; species Mytilus coruscus. The sequence continues at coordinate 65,266,087 of CM029605.1, read as the reverse complement.
GTAAAAGTTAACGACGGACGACGACGGATGACGAGTGAATGAGAAAAGCTCTCTTGGCCCTCTAGGCCAGGTAAGCTAAACAATGAATCTGGACCTCTTCTGGAAATATTCTATAGAAGAAGCAATAAAAACAAATATCCAATATGCTGTCGAATATAGCAGATTTAAAAAAAAAATTGGATGACATAAATGAAATTTACGATGATTTATTATAGAAAATAAGATATATATTAGTTCCGTTTCGGTAAACACGACTGTAATAGTCTTAATAAGCCTTTAATTTTGGTGAGGGCCATTTGATATGAAAGATGACTTTCTACTCAGAAAAACAGGAATCTACAAATTAACAATTACTATGCTGTTTAAGTGGAGCATTTGTTTGTGTTTGCAAAACTAGGTTATTTTATGAAGATTTAACACAACATTAGGATTGATAGAACAAAACTCCCTTTTGACTTTAAAAACTTTTGGTTGTGTGGTGCCAGAGCTACGCGTTTTCAATAGTCAGATTTAAGGGAATGATAAAATAAAAGCTTCCTTTTGATTAATTTTCTGGTGAAAGTAAGGCATCATTTGATTTGAAAATTATCCAAATTTGTCAATCAAGATTTTAACTGTCAGATAAATAAAAGTTCATATTTATGCTTTAGCTTTAGTATGCTTATATCAAATTACCACAAATTGTGAAGTCCGTGGTTAAGGTTTTTTAGACATCAATAACTTTGTCAAACCTAAATGGGAATTTATGAAATTTCGACAGAAGCTTTTGTATGACCAAGATACACTATACATAGCAAAAATGTTCTTTTCCTATTTTACTGATTAATGGACTTAGTTTTTTTTTTTTACATCTAACGAGTAGATACAGTCTGGGATTAAAGTTTGTTACACATCAATTACTTTGTTAAACCTTCAGAATTCTACGAAACTTTGGCAGAAGCATTTTTATGATTAAGAGATAATGTCTGAAGCAAAAGTTTATTATTTTCCACCCCCTGGTGGATCGCTATCCTTGCCGTGGTCAGGGGGCTTGCGTGTCTCAGTGACCATGAGAGCTATGCCAGCTGGAGTTTCGTCTCCTGGTAGGGTTACCCATGCTGGACAGGTCGAAGGGTAGAGGCCAGACTAAAGTGATCCGAACATCGTACGAGTTGCCCGATGTTTTAAATAAAACAGGCTCTCCAACCCGTAGGCCGTGGGTTGCTACCCGTGTCCGTGGTTGACGAGATCCTTGCGGATGAGGGCTGTAGCCAGACTCCTTACGGTAAGAAAATACCCGGACGGACGAGACTACAGTTCAATAAGCTGCTTTGGCTCTGATATCATCTAAACGGGAGGTCGGATGGACCCGGTCCGATCAATCGGATGGTCATGCCGAGCCCTTCAGTTAATCCTCAACAATAAGCTTTCTTGTAACAATTGTCATATACACATGTATTTAAATTAAGCTATTTATATTTCGGATAACTGACGAAGGCGATGGCTCATGGGTCAATCAAGTGGTACGCTTTCTATTTCGCTTGATGGATACGCTCTGCTTGAGTATACTATTCTTGGAACATCTGGTGCTTTCCGCAGTGGATCTTGGGTGCTAATTTTAGGAAAGAGCTACATTATACTTGGAGCTCTTTTTCAGCATTGGCACTTGACCCCGGCTCGCCACGGAAACACAGCATCGCCCTTGTAGGCACTCCCAGGTGGGTGGATGACAAGAATGGTGAACTTTTCCCTTTTCTTATGGCACATCAAAACCAACCCTCTAAATCAGCTTTAATACATAAAAAAAGAAAATGTGATGATACAGTGCCCTGTCGGGAAGATGACAGTTGGCCCAGATTTATTGTAATAAAAGGTACAGATGAAAAACCAATTTCAAAAATATCTCCCTTTGTGATTCACAAACAAATACAAAGCGTTGCTGGTACTGTTAAAAAGTTTCAAAATGAGATCAGGGAATTTGTTGGTTGAATGTTCCAACAAAACTCAATCAACAAATTTGCTTACAATGAAAACAATTACAAACTTTCCTGTTTCTGCCTCTCCTCACAACAGTTTGAACAGCTGTAAGGGATCATTCGAGACAGAAGTCAATACCTTGGTGACCTTACCGTGGAAGAAATCTGTGAGGAACTTTCCAGCCAAGGTGTAACTGATGTTGTTAGATTTCAAATAAAAAGAATGGAACTATAACCAAATTAAATACATATCTTTTGACCTTTAGAACTCCAACTCCTCCTTCATCGATTACTTTAGGTTGCTTCGGAATCAGAGTTGACAGGTTTATCCCTAACCCAATTCGATGCTTCACTTGTCAAAAGTTTGGTCATGGAACCAAACAATGTCGTGGTACGCAGAGATGCTTCAAGTGTTCTGACGAAGGACACGAGGAACAACCTGTAGCTCTGAATCTTCTAAATGCGTAAACTGTGGTGAGTCCCATTTTCATCATCTAGGACTGCCCTGTTTACGTTAAAGAAAAAATATTATCAAAATTAAAACAGAAAGAAACATCAGTTACCCAGAAGCTAAACAGATAGCTTCTGTTTCGAATGATCTCCTTGTTTCGAACAGACCATCGTACGCCAACAAAGTTGTTCGCTCATACAGTCACGAGCATACACAAACTCGCATGACCTGGCCAATTGATGCTGAGACATTTACAATGCTGCCTGTTGAAACAGAACCTAACGATAAAATATTAATTCCAAGAAATCCAACACCTTCTAAAACCAGTACTCAGTCAACTCAATCTTCCTTACAGAGCTCAATGTCATCATCGAAAAAAAATGAAAAAAAGAAATCAAATAAAAAAGATACAGTTAAATCAGACAGTTGGGGCGGTGAATCTGTCTGGGATCTTCCCAGTGACATAGATGATTCTTCCATCTCCAATAGTCCTCCTTCATCTGCATCAAATAAAACTAGTTTATCTTCTGCATCCAGTACAAAGACTACTAAAGCCCCGTCTCCTCTTCGTTCTCCAAAGCAGACGGATGTCCCAAAGAAGCCAGCAAATACATCCTCTCAGAAGTCTTCTGATTCGAGGTCGCGGGGTAAGGGTCGAGGCGGAGTAAAACCAGCTGCATGTGGTCCTGGAGATCGACGACTCTCCTAACACAACAGATTTTCAACACTTAACGACGAATCAGAAATGGAAATCGAAAGTGTTGCGCCACCCGAAAGATCACAATCTCAGGGTGAGCGAAATAAGAATGCTGGCAAACTCGATAGCATTCGCCCGTCTATTAACAAATCATGACTAATATCATCCAATGGAATTGCCGAGGTCTTAAAATAAATCTTCTCGAGTTAACGCTTCTAGTTCAGTCTTATTTACCTATTGCATTTTGTCTTCAAGAAACTCATCTAAAAGAAAGTGACAATGTATCTTTAAAATGATACAACATGTATAGCACATTTTCTAAAGTAGATGAACGTGCTGCAGGCGGATCATCCATTTTTGTGAAGGACAACGTCATTCATAGCACAGTCCAACTCACCACGGATCTGCAGGCAGTTGCAATTCGTTTATCATTAGATAAAACAATTACATTATGTTCTATATATATTCCACCCAATTCAATTATAGATAAAGCTAAACTCAAAAACCTCACTGATCAATTACCCTCACCATTTATACTTATGGGCGACTTCAATGCCCACAATCCCTTGTGGGGAAGCAAGTCTCATAATGCCAAAGGTAAGATCATTGAGGACTTTGTCTCTCAAGAAGGATAATGCATTTTTAATGATGGATCTAATACTTATCTTCATCCTGGAAACGGGTCTTATTCTGCTATTGATATCACTATCTGCGATCCGTCTCTTCTTCTGGATTATTCATGGCGTGTTCATGATGATCTACCCCCAAGGGTGACTGGGGAATAGAAGTATGGTCATCATTGGTCTTCCTCCGACCGGCAGTAAAACCCTTGCTAAAGTGGGGCGTCCGTTTGGCTGTACGGGATGTACAAATTTGGAGCCACGTCCGGTCAGAATGGGGACGTTAAATCCGATGCCGCGTGTAAAGAGAGTGCCACGCTTTTTGCACGTTAAGAACCCTTGCAACAACTCTTTGAGGGGTCCGTAGGTGACCTGTTGCAAGGCTAAATTTCTGTCCCTATCCAATATACCCTCACTTCCCGTGGCAGCCTAAATTTCTCCGACCTTAATCCCGGACGCCCCTCTTACAGAACCTACCTATTGTATTTATTGTTAATTTGTTCTCGTCCTGAATATGCATGAAATATTTGCCACTGGACGTTAAGCGTTAGAACGGATGGTCAATGATCGCCTTGTTTGGTTCCTGGAATCAAATGGGCTTTTAGCCAATATCCAGTGTGGATTCCGACAAGGTCGCAGTACTCTTGATCATCTTGTTCGATTCGAATCATTTGTCCGTAATGGTTTTGCGAAAAATGAACATGTGGTGTCGGTCTTTTTCGACCTTGAAAAGGCCTATGATACTGCATGGAAGTATGGTATTTTAAAAGATCTGTTTGATATGGGGTCGAAAGGCAATATGCCAAATTTTATTTCGAATTTTCTGTCTAAAAGACAATTTAATGTTAGAGTAAATTCAACCATGTCTGATCTGTATGATCAAGAGATGGGTGTCCCTCAGGGGAGTATTTTATCAGTTACATTATTTAGTCTTAAAATCAACAGCCTTGTTGAAGTTTTAAAAAGTAATATTGAAGGTTCATTGTACGTTGATTATTTTTTAATATGTTACAGAGGCAAAAATATGAATAACACAGAAAGACAATTACAATTATGTCTTGGAAGAATTGAACAATGGGCTTCGGAAAATGGTTTTAAATTTTCTACTTCAAAAACGGTCGGGATGCATTTTTGTAACAAAAGGAAATTGCATCTTGACCCAGAACTCTCTTTGTACGGAAACCCAATGAAAATGGTTGATGAAACCAAATTTCTTGCGTTAATTTTCGATAAAAAGTTAACCTTTCTACCTCATATCAAAATGTTAAAATTGAGATGTTTAAAAGCATTAGATATTTTAAAAGTTGTCGGCATCGCTGACTGGGGTGCTGATCGCAACATTTTACTTTATTTATACAGATCTCTAGTTAGATCTAAACTAGATTATGGCTCTGCAAGGAAGTCCTACATACAGATTCTCGATGCTGTTCATCACCAGGGTTTGCGTCTTTGTCTTGGCGCCTTTAAAACCTCACCAGTTGAGAGTCTGTATGTAGAGGCTGATGAGCACTCACTCTCTAACAGACGTTTGAAGCTTGGACTTCAATACACTGTCAAGCTAAAAGCATATCCAGAAAACCCTGCCTATGACTGTGTTTATAATCCAATTTATGAAGATATATTTGCAAAACATGAATATAAAATTCCTCCATTAGGAATTCGTTTAAAACCACATTTAACCAACTTTGATTTAAAATCTGTTGCACATGTAGAAACTTGTAAATGCCCTTCATGGGAACTTCCAAAACCTAAAATGATTTTTGATCTCCGTAAATACCAAAAAAAATGAAACAAACCATCTTTTAATTCAACAACATTTTGCTGAAATTAAAGCAAATTATACAAATTTTTCAACTGTTTATACTGATGGATCGAAGGATGGTAACCGAGTTGTATCTGCTGCTGTCCTTGGAGATAGAGCTGCGACTCTCCGTTTGTCATCTGACGCATCCATATTTACTGCTGAAGCACAGGCAATAATTTTGGCTTTGAAATTTATTGCTACTTCAGACAAATCCAAATTTATAATCTGTTCTGATTCACTTTCATGCTTACAAGCTATACAACATACTAAAATTGAAAACCCGATAATTCTCAAGATTTTATATGTAATGAGGAATTTAAAATATTCTTCATAAAGAGATATTATTTCTATGGGTACCGAGTCATGTTGGAATCCATGGAAACACAGTTGTAGACCAGGAAGCTAAAAATGCCCTGGATGACCCTTTATCTAACTGTGATATACCATATACCGATTTTAAATCTAATATTAGAGAATACGTTTTTAATATATTGAAAAATGAATGGAGTAAAAAAGATGATAATAATTACATGAAATTAAACCTCATTTAGGTAAACCTTTCAATAACTTTATGTGCAGAAAAGATCAGTGTTTTATATTTCTAGCTGTCGTATTGGTCATACTAGAATAACACACGAGTATCTTTTAAAAAATGAAGATGATTGATTGTTGATTGCTTAACGTCCAGTGGCAAATATTTCATGCATATTCAAGTTCACAATAAATACAATAGGTAGGTTCTGTAATAGATTAAGGGATTAAGGTCGGAGAAATTTAGACTGCCACGGGAAATGAGGGTATATTGGATAGGGACAGAAATTTAGCCTTGCAACAGGTCACCTACGGACCCCTCAAAGAGTTGTTGCAAGGGTTCTTAACGTGCAAAGAGCGTGGCACTCTCTTTACACGAGGCATCGGATTTAACGTCCCCATTCTGACCGGACGTGGCTGCAAATTTGTACATCCCGCACAGCCAAACGGACGCCCCACTTTGGCAAGGGTTTTACTGCCGGTCGGAGGAAGACCAATGGTGACCATACTTATATTCCCCAGTCACCCTTTGGGGGGAAAAATGAAGATGAACCACAATGTATACCTTGTAACTGCAAGTATACTATTAAACAAGTTTTAGTTAATTGTATTGACTTTGCTGATATTCGTAGGAAGCATTTCAATGTCAATAATATGTATGATTTATTTAATAGTGTTCCAATTACAAATATTGTTTCATTCTTAAAAGAAGTTGGAATATATTATAAAATATAAAAATGTTATTATATTCAAAACGATTTTAATTTTATCACGTTATCTTACTGTTGATTTTATTTGTAAATAATAAATTTGCTTTAGTCTAGAATTTTAGTTTATTGAAGGACCTTTTGTCTGATTAAAAAAAAATCACTTTAAATTGTAAAAGTATTCGAATTAGCTCTCGCCGCGATATAGCCTTTTTGTACTAATGCGGCGTAAAGCAAACAACAATCAATCAATCAATATTATTTTCCATTTTCAGTATATTTCTGATAGATGGACAGAGTTTTTTTACAGTTAACATTTAAAGACAGTCTTGGATTAAGCTTTTTGACATGGACTGTTATGAAATTTGAACAGAAACTAAACTTTCAAACCATGAAATAGTATTTCAAGTTTTATTTTATTTCAATTTGCACAAAACAGGTGTTCTAAGAGCCGCGTTCTTCATTACTAATTGTAATGCCTGCTAAAATGTCGCAAAGGTGAGACGTAGCAATCCTATATTCAGTCATCATTGTCAACAATTATGTTTAGTGTGTGATAAAAATCTTTCTAAGACATCAATAAGGTCTGAATAAAAATACCCTTTTCCACTAATTCTTCCTACCTTCACTAGATTTTAGTGTCATCCCTAAAATAATTTTTCATTTATAAACAAACATTAATTTATTCAAAAAAAAAAAAAATTTGAAAGTACAATTTTTTGCATATCTATTTGCCCTATTTTTTCAGCATCATCATGTCAGTAGAAACACAGGTTTTATTTTTTTATGGCTAGCTTCGTCAAATGTTTATGGAATTCTATGAAACTTAAACAGAAGTTTCTTGATTATTAAGAAAAAGATCTAAAGAATTTTCTTTTACTTTCTCCATATCTTATATGTTATACTTGAAAATGGACTTCATTTTTTCATGTTTACATTTAGAAACAGACCAAACAGTCTAGGGTTAAATATTAAAAAATCAAACTGTTATTTAGTTTCAAAAAATTTTTTTTTTGTGGCTTCTTCGTAGCTTCTTCGTAGCCATTTAGGTTAAAAATAAAAACCATGATAATTAAACTAAGTTTTTTTTTTTGTACCCAGCGTTGACATGTAGGCACAGTCTGGTCTGTGATTAAAGATTTTAAAATTTGGACAACCATGTCAAACCTTCTGGAAATTTTACTAAGCCATGGCAGAAGCTTCTTAAAAGTGAAAGTCTCCTGAGCAAATATGTTTTTAAATGTGTTCATTATCATGATTATGTTTTACTTTACTGCATGATAAACATGTTATGTCATTTGGTCTATGGTGGAGAGTTGTCTCATTGGCAATTATACCACATCTTCTTATTTTTATATGTAGACTTAAATGTTGTTGCAGTTCAACATTATTATTTTCACTGACAACATCAGTCCCAGACAAGACACTGGGCTGTGCGTCATTTTTTCATATTTCTGAAAAATCTAATATCTAAATATAGGGGGAGGGGATACATATAATTGCCCTCAACTATTGAAGCAATGTTATGCTTAAATGCTCAAAATGTTCACAAGAAAGCACAATTAAATACCACATTTTTTTTTATTTTTCGATAAATTTTATAATTTTGAAAAATTGATTTTTTTTTCTAAAAAAAAGGGGGGCACCATACCAAGAGTGATTAATTTTCATTCTGTACGAATATATCTTCATAAATCATATTCTCATTTATAACTAACAAATATGTGTCCGAAATTACATACACATATAAATGGATGAGTGCGTCTCATTAAGTTCAAGATCTTTGATTGTTTATCTGTATGGAAATCTGGATTTATGTGAAAATTGACAATTTTTGAATGAAAATATTTTTTTAAAGAAAAAAAAAAAAAACGCACGACTTTCTTTTATTTCATGAATATATAATATGTTGTCTTTCAAAATTTGTCAGTGACATGTTATGGTATTGTTGGTCTTTAAAGATAAACAGAAATAAAATTTAGCGATTTTTGAAATTATTTATTGTCGAATTTTAAAATATTTTCAAATGGTTGCTATGGAAACAAACTATTAAGTAAATTCAAAATTTTAACGTTTTTGCATTATTTAGTATTTTTGTTTGTCAACAATGTAAAAATGCTTATCGTTTGAATTGATAAACTTAACTGCAACGGTACTTTAAAATCCCTTATTTTTTAATTTTCAAAAGCTACTTTTTTCACCTTTTCAGGCAAAATGTTGTTTTGACTGTTACCATGGCAACGCACATTATACAGGGAAAACAGACAGGATTTTACTCATCTACCTGTGTTCTTATGATAAAGGGCAAAAAAAAAAAAAACTTTTGTGACATGTCATGAATGACCCTCTGCACATGTACTTAATTATAATTAGCATGTCACTAAGATATTTTAAGATTTTATCTCAAAACATTATAGGATGAGACTTTGTTTATTTTTACTAATGAGAGTACTATTTACATGCCGAGACATGTGTATTTTTTTTTTGGATTTAGTATAAAAAGCGTTATTAAATTTAGAAAAAGCAAATTAGAAGACTATAATAGTCTAAAATACAAAAGGCCCTCTCAGATTCGGTAGGAGTTGCAAAATATTTAAAGTAAATCGCAAACGGCAATTTGCTTATACAATGCCAAGATAAACAGGAACGGAAAGATATCAGAAAAAGAACATTAATAGATAAATGGTCGATTAGGTTGCCCAAATCATCTACTTCATCAGCAAGTGTGAATTATAACGTGCCGCTCGACCTCGACGTAGAGGACAAAGAGTTGGAATCCGTTTTGAAGACTCAAAATATTAGTAAGGCAACAAACACTACACGTCAAACTGATCATTGACGTACCAGTACTGCCTCAAACAATTAATATTGGATTAAACACATATAGAATAAAGCTGTATGTACCAAGTCCCATCCAATGTTAACCATGTCAAGGAATCAAGCTCAAAATTGCTGTCATTGGACTGGACCCTGGGTAATAACTGAAAAGCTTAGTGATATTACGGTTAAAATTAAGTGTGCTAAGAAAAACTCTCCAGAAGTTACTGTTCATGGTGATATTTTAAAACCGTATTTGGGATCTAAAAAAATGGTTTGGTTTAATCAACAAAACGCCCGTCCTGATATGCCCGACGTGCCTGAGCAACACCCTGTCGAATTCCCGGATTTAGCCAAATTTACAGCTGATGCCTACGGCGAAAATAGTTATGTGAGCGAAAATCTACCAAATGTCCGTCTGAAATAATATTCGGGAAGCGATGGCGAAAACTATTTTCGGATAAAGACACGTTAGACAAGATGCCAGAAGTTATTTGTAGATATTGAGACGCTAGGTATGCTAATCGAAGGACCATAAAAAGGCATATAAATGCCGTACATGACAGTAATGTAAGATACATTGGTTGTAATGAAAATAATTGTGACCGAATATTTTTTCGGAGGGAGTATTTAACCATCCACCTCCAAAGTACACATCAGAATTCCATCGATGAAGCTAGGGATCTCTCCAGAGAGGCGTACTTGGGGTACACACCTAGAGACAATATTGAAACGTGTGGGCCCCAGGAGAAGCTGAAGATCATGTGCTTGGGCCGAGCAGTGCTGGAGTCTCTGAAGTTCCTGAGTTCGTGGACGAGGAATTTTGCAGGTAGACGCCTCAGAATTTGACCTAGAATATGCACAGGAGGGTGTCAGTGTTTCAGGAAGTAATACGCTGGACTTGATGGTGGGTATAACTTGGATTCTGATATCACCACAGAAGAAATATATGATTGATTGTTGGCTGCTTAACGTCCAGTTGCAAATAGTTTATGTATGTTCAGGACAAGAACAAGTTAACAATAAATTCAACAGGTAGGTCTTGTAATAGAGGCCATCCGGGATGATGGTCGGCGAAATTTGGACTGCCACTGGAAAATGAGGGTATATTGGATAGGGACAGCAATTTTGCATTGCCACAGGGCACCTACGGACCCCTCAAAGAGTTGTTGCAAGATATCTTAACGTGCAAAGAGCTTGGCACTCTCTTTACACGAGGCATCGGCTTTAACGTCCCCATTCTGACCGGACGTGGCTGCAAGCTTGATACATCCCGCACAGTTAAACGGATGCCCCACTATGGCAAGCGTTTTAAAGAAAATATGATATTTAACTGGATATTGGAATGTCAGACGGCATTTGATTCACTAAAAAATGCACTGATATCCGCTCCCATCCTTGTGTTTCCAGAATTCGACAAACCGTTCATACTATCAACATATGCATCTGATTATTCAATGGAATATGTGCTGAGTCAGATTCAGAAAGGAGTTGAGCAACTAATTGCTTATGGTAGAAGATCTTTGCGTGGCTCTGGGCTAAGATGGCAAATATAAGAGAAGGAAGCTATAGCTCTATTTGATGGTATACAGCATTTAAACCATTATTTGGCGAATCAAGAATTTACTGTGTATACGGACAATGTATCTGTGAAGTACTTGCAGAAAATCATAGACTGTCAATGTCGACTAGGAAGATGGAGTTTCTTACTTCAAGGATATAACTTCCAAATCATTCACCGTGAAAGCTAAAAAATACTGACGATTTTCTATCCAGACAACAGTATACAGACTCAACACCGACAGATTTGGCAAACAATACTACATAAATGAAAGGGGATATACTGCAACTGTGGTTTTTATAAAGGAGAAAGTGAGGAGAATATAATTGCAAATATACAAACTGAAATTCAACTAGAGGCTCTAAAGAGCCTGTGTCGCTCACCTTGGTCTATGTGCATATTAAACAAAGGACAAAGATGGATTCATGACAAAATTGTGTTTTGGTGATGGTGATGTGTTTGTAGATCTTACTTTACTGAACATTCTTGCTGCTTACAATTATCTCTATCTATAATGAACTTGGCCCAGTAGTTACAGTGGAAAATATTTTGTAAAAATTTACAGTAATTCACAAAATTTATGAAAATTGTAAAAAATTGACTATAAAGGGCAATAACTCCTTAAGGGTCAATTGACAATTTTGGTCATGTTGACATATTTGTAGATCTTACTTTGCTGTACATTATTGCTGTTTACAGTTTATTTCTATCTATAATAATATTCAAGATAATAACCAAAAGGTGCAAAGTTTTCTTAAAATTACCAATTCAGGGCAGCAACCCAGCAACGTGTTGCCTGATTGGTCTGAAAATTTCAGGGCAGATAGATATTGACCTAATGAACAATTTAATCCTCGTCAGATTTGCTCTAAATGCTTTGGTTTCAGAGATATGAGCCAGAAACTGCATTTTACCCTATGTACTATTTTTTTAGCCATGTCGGCCATCTTGGTTCGCGGGCGGGTCATCGGACACATTTTTAAACAAGTTACCCTAATGATGATTGTGGACAAGTTTGGTTTAATTTGTCTTAGTAGTTTTTCAGAGAAGATTTTGTAAAGATTACAAAATTTACGAAAATTGTTAAAATTGACTATAAAGGGCAATAACTCCTTAAGGGGTCAACTGACCATTTTGGTCAAGTTGACTTATTTGTAGATCTTACTTTGCTGAACATTATTGCCGTTTACAGTTTATCTCTATCTATAATAATATTCAAGATAATAACCAAAAACGGCAAAATTTTCTTAAAATTACCAATTCAGGGGCAGCAACCCAACAAAGGGTTGTCCGATTCATCTGAAAATTTCAGGGCAGATAGATCTTGACCTGATAAACAATTTTACCCGATGTCAGATTTGCTCTAAATGCTTTGGTTTCAGAGATATAAGCCAAAATCTACATTTTACCCCTATGTTCTATTTTTAGCCATGGCGGCCATCTTGGTTGGTTGGCCGGGTCACCGGACAAATTTTTAAACTAGATACCCCAATGATGATTGTGGCCAAGTTTGGTTACATTTGACCCAGTAGTTTCAGAGGAGAAGATTTTTGTAAAAGTTAACAGACGACGACGACGGACGCCAAGTGATGAGAAAAGCTCACTTGGCCCTTTTGGGCCAGGTGAGCTAAAAACGCGACTTAAATATTTATCAACACACCAAAAAGAGTGTAGTGACTTTATTGAAATTTATAAATACAAATTTAATAAAATTTATGATTTAGCATAAATTCGGTTTTAATGGTAAGCTATGTGGGTCATTGGCCGTTCCACTTTGTGTCTAATGTGGGTTATCACTTATCTGATTGATCACGCGCATTTAATCTTTTCAATAGCTACATTCCATGGAAGCAGACGGATATATTATGGTGATTTCAAATAATTCAGGATCCAGATTGTTTAGGTTTTTCTACTTCTTTTCCAATATCGGAACTCAGGTGGTATATTTAGAACAAGTCTCCCTAATGAATCGTGGGACGTTTTATCAAAATATAAATGTTTTAGAGCAAATTAAATTTCAATTTATTGCTTATTTTACATGTTTTCATATTTTTTGTAATCCAGAGGTAGCGATCGGCGTCTTGTATTAATGATAATTGAGCTACTTGAAGTTTCTGTATGGAAGTTACATGTAGATCTATAAGTTTTTATGGTATTTCATATCAACCAAATATCAACCCTCGAGATCGATCTGCAAAATGTTTCACTCCGGCGGTCACAGCTTATTGCTGATTGATCAGTATCCATGCTCGACATACTTCTGATTATTATTTTGTTACGTTCATTTTATTATAATAATTTTATTTATTTATTTCATTATTGTTTTCTTCATGTTTGTATCACCACTTAACTAGTTAATATTACGAAGCATCGTTATAGATTGTATATTTAATACAACGATTGCAATCTGTCTGTTTTATTCCATGCTTCATTATAGAGGTTTTTATTATCATAATAAATGTGATTTAAATAACACATCTGGTTAATTATCACTGTGTATGCTTACGTTATAACCTCGTGTGGTCTATTTTTAGTAGCTTATCATTCGGTACAGGTTGTTTAATCAGCCTCCTGGCACTAGTAACCTAGATTAGGTATTTGTTTTCGTTCGCTGACCAACATTTGTGTATAGTAAACCATATATTTTATTTATGACATTGAAAGGTTAACGTACTTGGTTATAGGCGTCAATGACCTGTTTGAGGTCGCTTTGTAATGAATATTTTACTTATAGTATAAAGCAATATTGTTTGTTTGTTCGATTATATTCTTATAGTTTTAGATAAGATGAACACAAGAGAGTCAAGGAAAAAGAGTAAAGCCTCTAAAAAAACTACAACATTAGAAGCTACTAACCGACAAGAGGAAACACAGCGTCCAATAGTACCAGATCCAGTCCCTAACCATCCCTCAACTTCAGGAGAAGTAGCAGTAATGAACCCTACACCAGTTGTTACAAATCGACCAGGTAATGCAAGTAGTGAAGATCATTTAATGTTCATGCTAACACCTATTTACTCGCCCAGCCTTGACGATGACATAACATTACATGTCAGTCAGAATTTAAGACAAACAATTCAAAGGGGTGAGTACTAGTATGTCGATTTGGCTCTTTTATTGCACAACTCTTGTCATTGATGATAATGACAAGCAAATAGTTACTTATGAACAAGGGCAACTTGTCATAAATCCAGGTTTGCCCCAAACAAAGATCACAAACATCGAAATTTGGCCCGATGCCTTTCTAATTTTTATGAGTATATATTGTTCTGTGCATCCCCATAAATTCCAAGAACTTGTAAAGTACATGACTTCTGTTCGAAAAGGTGCCAGGCGTCATGGAGATATCGGTTGGAAATATTATTATGAGCAGTTCCGCTTGAAAAAAGCGTGAGACCCAAGTGGGTCGTGGGGTAAATTAGATTCGGAATACTGGATGTGGTATATGAAGTCAGCATCGGTTCAACCGGAGGGCCAAGCCATAATTCATGCTCAAATAATCGGGCTGTTAACACAAACCAAACGGCTACTACACTAAGATGTTACAGTTTTAATTTCGACGGCATATCTAACAAGCATTATTGTATCTGCAATCATTCTTGCTTGCGTTGTGGTCTGCAACATCCAATTATAAGTTGGGTTAAGCAAAACCAGTTTCATGGGCAAGTGTCCAGTCAAACTAGGACTGAACCTAGATTCAGTGGTCCAGGATTCACTAGATCAAGGTCTAATTTTCGTTCCCCAAGACCAAATGGACGCTTAATGGGAATTAGGCAGAACACCTATTAAGGTTGCTTGTTTAGAAAAATACTTAAAATATTACCCAGACTCAAAAAACTTCTTCACTGTTATTGGATGGTTTCAGGAATGGTTTTAGTCTTCAATATTCCGGTCCTAGAACTATTAATTCAAAATTTCATCAGCAACATACTAATACAAAAAGTTATCAGTGCAACTTTTCACGGCTATGGTGACACACTCTGTATAGAAAATATTTCATTGTTAGAAATGACGCAGTATGCAACGCACGCACATCTAACAGAGTAGCAACTGGAATGGTCAAACTAAACAAAATATACATGCCACAGAAACTTGAACTTGTAAAAGAAAGCGAGGTGTTTCGGAAAATGAGATTAACACAACTGTAGATTCTATATACAACAGAAACACAATTGTTAGTAAAATGAGTCCGGACGGAATGCTGCACAATAACCCGCATTAGGAATTGAAAAAAAAAAACAGATGGAAAGTTTATTGTAGCTGCAAACATACATAATGCGATGTGTAAGACAGTAAAAGGATGTCAAGCAAGTGCTCGCACTTGGAATTGAAACAATCACAGATAGAAAGATTTACGTTCTACCACAAAACAAAATCCGCTGAGGCATGCTTTAGGGGTATATTATGACTCATTATAAAGCTTATGCACCCTGATGCCTGCCTGCACCCTCAGTTATCAATAACTTTACGATTGAGAATTTGCTGATGAGGAAAATGCTTTGGTTGTCATTTATCCTGTTGCAGAGACTAAAGTTGATTAAACACCAAAAATACCAGAAAGTCATAATACAACAGAAAATGAAATTAGAGATAACATTCTACTTTATGAAGGATGTTCTAAATCAGTAGGACTCATTTTGCTAATGATTTGTAGTCTCAGCATTAGATTCAAATCGTCTGATGAAGCACCAAGTTACATTATTGCAGTACTAAATATGATAATGCCAGATGAGAATAACATGATAAAAAGTGTTTATACGGTGAAAGAGTATCTTTGCAAACTGTAAACTTTCCTACGATTCACCATCTTTAAAAAAATTAAGATGTGGTATAATTGCCAATGAGACAACTCTCCATAAGAGACCAAATGAAACAGAAATTAACAACTATAATTCACCGTACGGCCTTCAACAATGAGCAAAGCCCATACCGCATGGTCAGCTATAAAAGTCCCTGAAATGACAAATGTAACACAATTCAAACGAGAAAACTAACGGCCTTATTTATGTAAAAAAATGAACGAAACACAAATAATATGTAACACATCAACAAAAGACAACCACTGAATTACAGGCTCCTGACTTGGAACATTGTGGAACACACACACACACACACACACACACACACACAAAAGGATGCTAAAACTTTGTGAAAAAGATTTACTAGTAACTCAGTTTTGTTCAGTTGGCTACTTTATCCAACATTCTGTCATAGCTCAGTTCACTTAACTGTAGGACATGTTTTTACGTTTCCAACAGATGCCTACCAATACCTGTTTGGCTGTTTAAAGACGCCAAGGGAAAAACAGACTTAGAAAAATACCGTTGTTTTGCTGCTAGGAGAAAACTCTTAAGTGTTCATGGACAGATATTATTACAGTTTCAGTTCAACGTTCCAACCATCTGTAACGTTCAAAACGGTGTACCTGTCGGATATAAACAATGCTAAAGTATCTTCAAAAAGATTCCGGTAGAGAAGATAGTCATCACTTCATCAGAAACTTACATTTTTCTCCTCATCAATAATACATATCATATTCTATCCTGAAAACCACCCGCTTAGCATCACACTTTGTATGGGTTTTTTTTCTCGTTATTATGAATGTGCTACAGTTTGAAAATTCTGTCGGCTTCGCATCTCGACTGACTCCATATCTAAATAACCAATCTGTATATTCAACATTAGCAGCATTAACTTTACAACTAAGTAGGAACATTTTATGGAGATAGCATAGCAATATTCAATATACTGGGTTATCATTAATAGCCATAGTGAACTCTCAATAGTTCAGTTCCGGAACCATAAATGACGGAGTTTGTTCCGGTGTTACTTCGGATACAATTTTCACCTCCGGATATCATTAAGAAGAAGAGATGATGTTAATGTAGGAAATACAAAATCCCCTCTCCAAACATTATTTTCAAAATCATCAAGAGTTACCTCAAGGTCTTCAACACATTGGAAACAAACAACAATGCAGAAAGCTCCGAGTTCCCAATGACACAAACCATTGCATAAACAAGTAGAACATCAACATAATCAATACAAAGGGCAAATGAACCTCCCCCTTCTAATATACACTATACCACGGGGGTGGCTGTAGGTTGCTTCCTATGTAAATATATGTCATAACATGGATCAGATCTTGGTCTTCCGACAATATATGAACGGGGAAGTTTTTTTTTTTAATTCCAGCAGCACGCCAGAAATTACCACCACACCTCCCTCCGTGCCCTTTACAAGCCTCATATATTTTTAGATTGCTGCCAGTTTTTAGTCCCCTTTTGTTTATATTCAGGGATGGATCCAGAATTTTTGAAAAGGGAAATAGAGGGGGTATGCTATTAACTGAACATTAATACTTAAATTCTGCGCGAAATGAACTGAGTGATTAATTATCTATACTTTTACATACGAAAATAAGACATTTAACAATATCCGATCAGAATTACATATACAACATCACAACTAAATATATGAATGTTGGATAAACAAATACCGTGTCACGTCTTATAGCAATGAGAATTCACACTCAGCAAAATAGTCATATTCGGTACTAAAAATTAGACGAGAAAAATGGTAAACCACAATCTAAGACGTGGTAAAAATGTCTAGTTATTTTAGACAAAGACACATCGTATGGATCAACCAATTCGTAGTGGTGTCCTCAATAATTTACGGAGTGTCATTTTAATCTTTCCTCCTCATTACTTTGTTGAAGCAGTTTTTGCGTAAGGAGCATGCACGATCATAACGTTTCTACTGATGTATGTAAACACCATCAGATGGGGCAGAGGGTATGTTACTGCTGAGAAATGAGAAATTGATAATTGGGAAGTTGAAATCGTCCCGTTTGTATCTTATCTTGATATTGAATACCATTTGAAGAATATGGTAAGGGGAGGGGTTATCGGTTTAAAACGATCATGTAAAAGACCATTATCAGAACAATATACACACCAGCAGATAATGCTATGGATAGCCACAATGATTGCGAAAAAACTGAAGAAAAGAGTAGTATATAAACGTTTAAATTAGAACTATTAATCATATAGGCACAAAGAGTCATAAGATGTTGGAACGTTTAAGTGATTAATTCATCACCGACCATATTTTCATTATATGCTATCAGATAGACGTTATAAGTGTCAATATCAATAAAAATATCCAGTTACGAATATCTTCTCATTTTTACAACCGGAATTACGATTATCCTTATTTCGAATTATGATTATCACCCCGAATTTTTCGACGGCAATTTTCTAAGCGCTTAGACAATTATTGACATTATTGTGCACCGTTATCACTGGTTATGATTTAAATATGATGATATGGTGTAGAAAATCTTGCAGCTGAGTAACTCTTGACAACAACAGGCTACATTTGAGAATAAAATGCTCCGCAGGGCGCAGCTTGATACGACCGCAGAGGTCGAACCCTGAATAGTTGGGGCAAGTATGGACACAACATTCAAGCTTGATACAGCTCTGAATTTGGATTGTGATTAAATATTTGACACAGCATAGGTTTCTGACACAGAATGAATGTGGTCTAAGAACTTAAAATTTTAAATTGGACATTCACCTATTATGATCCAATATCCAAAATCTAAATACATGGTTAGATTCAGCATATCAAAGAACCCCGAGAGTTCAATTTTGATGAAATCAAACAAAGTTTAATTTTGGACCCTTTTGACCTCAATGTGGACAAAGTTGATAACGGGGCCCAAAAATCAAAATCTAAATACATGGTTAGATTCAGCATATCAAAGAACCCCATATATTCAATTTTGTTGAAATCAAACAAAGTTTAATTTTGGACCCCGATTTGGACTGACTTGAAAACTGGGCCCATAATCAAAAATCTAAATACATGTTTAGATTCAGCATATCAAAGAACCCTAAGAATTCAATTTTTGTTAAAATCAAACTAAGTTTAATTTTGGACCCTTTGGACCTTAATGTAGACAAATTTGAAAACGGGACCAAAAATTAAGAATCTAAATACACGGTTAGATTCGGCATATCAAAGAACCCCAATAATTCAATTTTTGATGAAATCAAACAAAGTTTAATTTTGGACCCTTTTGACCTCAATGTGGACAAAGTTGATAAAGGGCCCAAAATCAAAAATCTAAATACATGGTTAGATTCAGCATATCCAAGAACCCCATATATTCAATTTTGTTGAAATCAAACAAAGTTTAATTTTGGACCCTGATTTGGACCAACTTGAAAACTGGGCCCATAATCAAAAATCTAAATACATGTTTAAATTCAGCATATCAAAAACCCTAAGAATTCAATTTTGTTAAATGAAACTAAGTTTAATTTTGGACCCTTTGGACCTTAATGTAGACCAATTTGAAAACGGGACCAAAATTAAGAATCTAAATACACGGTTAGATTCGGCATATCAAAGAACCAAAATAATTCAATTTTGATGAAATCAAACAAAGTTTAATTTTGGACCCTTTTGACCTCAATGTGGACAAAGTTGATAACGGGGCAAAATCAAAAATCTAAATATATGGTTAGATTCAGCATATCAAAGAACCCCATATATTCAATTTTTGTTGAAATCAAACAAAGTTTAATTTTGGACCCCGATTTGGACCAACTTGAAAACTGGGCCCATAATCAAAAATCTAAATACATGTTTAAATTCAGCATATCAAAGAACCCTAAGAATTCAATTTTTGTTAAAATCAAAGTAAGTTTAAATTTGGACCCTTTGGACCTCAATGTGGACCAATTTAAAAACGGGGCCCAAAATCCAAAAACTTAATTCACGGTTAGATTCAGCATATTAAAGAACCCCAAGAGTTCAAGAATAAAACCCCATTGAAATTGGTCAAGAAATAAGCAATTTATACAAAGTATCTTCTTTTGCACAATACTGTGTAATTGAATATTTCTTGCAATTGCACAATACTGTGCAATTGAATATTTCTTGCTATTGCGCAATACTATACAATTGACAATTTCTTGCTATTGCGCAATATTGTGCTATTGGATATTTCTTGCTATTGCGCAATACTGTGCAATTGAAGATTTCTTGCTATTGCGCAATACTGTGCAATTGAAAATTTCTTGCTATTGCACAATACTTATTATATAATGATTTACACATCCTGTTTGGTGTGTATCTCCTGCCATATCATTATTATTTGCTTTTAAATAAAAATCAGAAATAACCAACTTAAAATGGAAAATTTTAAAGAAAAAAAAGGAAAAAAAGGGAAAAAAAAAATCCCCCAAATTTTTGAACCCCTTATGATTCATCACCCCAAACTCAATCCCAGCCTTCCTTTGAGGTATGGTACCTTGCAGTACAATTTCAGAGAGATCCATACATTTACACACAAGTTATTGTCTGAAACTAGAAAATGCTTATTTTGGCCCCTAATTCCTAAACGTTTCAGGCAATTACCCCAAACTCAATTCCAGCTTTCCTTTGTGATATGGAACCTTGTAGTACAATTTCAGAAAGATCCATACACTTACACACAAGTTATTGTCATGAAACTAGAAAAATGCTTGTTTTTGCCCTAATTCCTAAAATTTTGAGGCAATTACCCCAAAATCAATCCCAGCATTCCCTTTATGATATGGAACCTTGTGGTACAAAGTCAGAGAGATCCATACACTAACACACAAGTTATGTCTGGAAGTTACAAAATGCTTATTTTGGCCCCTAATTCCTTAACTGTTGGTGTCATAACCCCAAAATCAATCCCAACCTTCCTTTTGTGATATTGAACCTTTTGGTAAAATTTCATAGAGATCCATTCACTTAAACTAAAGTTAGAGTGCGAAAACCAATGCGTCTTCGGACGACGACGACGACGCCAACGTCATACCAATATACGACCACAAAATTTTTTTGCGGTCGTATAAAAACTGACTGAAAAGAATTTACCCATTTCTATCGTCGCCATATTGGGATCGTCGTAATTGTATTTACGATTATCAGTTTAACACCAGTAAATTATTTGATCATACTTAGTTGTTCTGATCCTTTGAACATCTTGATAGACCAATAGAAATTGCTCTAAAAATTTGACAAATTTATCTTTCTGGAAGGGAAAAATGAGATTGTCGTTGTGAGTATAATGTCACAACATTTTAGTCCACGCAACAACAACAATTTTTATTTGTCAATCAAGACGCCCCGAGGTGCAGTACAATTACAGTTTAAATAAAAGTGTACAAATAATTGTGGTGATTTTTTTTTTCATTGAACTATTTGAAATTACAATAAATGACAATAAAACTAAAACTATATAAGAGATTCAGAAGGGAGACAACAAACAACAAAATATTATCTTTTCTTATTCGTAATACAAACTATGTATTTCATACGGACTTTGATATTGATCTAATTGAGTACTATATATTGACTTTAAAGTGATCTGAATCAATTTCTACCCTATGAATTATGATCGACATTGTATGACCGAACAACAGGTAAATAAAAATATTTTTGTCGCTGTGTAGTCAAAACGATTGATACTAACCCCGAGAAAAATCATACTTGTGTCATGGGAATCACTATTCCCGAGTTCTCTGATTTTAAATAATCAAACCGTTAAAGTTTCAATGATGATATATTTGACATTCTTCAAATAGAACATTTGTAATACAACCCCCAAGGGTGACTGGGGAATAGAAATATGGTCACCATTGGTCTTCCTCCGACCGGCAGTAAAACCCTTGCTAAAGTGGGGCGTCCGTTTGGCTGTGCGGGATGTACAAATTTGCAGCCACGTCCGGTCAGAATGGGGACGTTAAATCCGATGCCTCGTGTAAAGAGAGTGTCACGCTCTTTGCACGTTAAGAACCCTTGCAACAACTTTTTGAGGGGTCCGTAGGTGACCTGTTGCAAGGCTAAATTTCTGTCCCTATCCAATATACCCTCATTTCCTGTGGCAGTCTAAATTTCTCCGACCTTAATCCCGGAAGCCCCTATTTCAGAACCTACCTATTGTATTTATTGTTAATTTGTTCTCGTCCTGAATATGCATGAAATATTTGCCACTGGACGTTAAGCAACCAACAATCAATCAATCAATTTGTAATACATTAAGGTTCATGTGGACCCTTTGGCTAAAATGGCTGCATTTTCACCTAAAAATTTACTCTGAGTACAGACAAACCTGTGCATCTGGAAAAGTATTGAGGCATAGCATGCCCTAGATAAATAAAATTCAAATGCATTGTATGTTTTAGAAAATTTAAAACAACTGGATTTTGCAGTGCACCTTTTTTCGTCCCTGCAGAAGATGATGAAATTAACAAACAGTTGAGTTTCACTTGATATGGTCCACTCAGGTACACAGTTTAAATCACCAATTATTGTCAGGTATCTATTGTCCATCTATTGTCCATGTCAATCAATACAGTTCACTTCAATTATTACCTGTGGGGAAGTTCTCAAACCTCTTTCCCAACTTAGTTTATTTTGGTACCTTCTGGAGGAATGAAAAAAAGTGCACTGCCAAATCCTGTCAAGTTTTTAATTTTCTAAATCATAAAATATATTTGAATTTTATTTATCTAGGGCATGCTATGCCTTAAAACTTTTCCAGATACACAGGTTTGTCTGTACTCAGAGTAAATTTTGAGGTGAAAATGCAGCAATTTTAGCCAAAGGGTCCACATGAACCTTAATTAAAAGCGTAACAAGTTTACGGGAGTGCATGGTGGTGTCTTAAATAGCTTAAATTAGTGATAACAATGAAAATTCAAAAACTATCCAAATATAGACATATTAGTCATCATTTAAACGAGAATTTCAAGAGAAATACAATGCAAAAAGAATTAACATATCTTTAATAATGAAAAAGTTATACTAGAAAACGTTTTTCAGAATTTAAAGTGTTTTCTGTCGGCTATGACGGAATACAATCAACATGGAGTATGACATAGTTTTGACAGGATTGTTCATTCCAAAGGTCCTTGTGGTTGATTGCTTTGATAGAATATCTCATTACTTATACTCGAAAACGTTTTTCAGAATTTAAAGTGTTTTCTGTCGGCTATGACGGAATACAATCAACATGGAGTATGACATAGTTTTGACAGGATTATTCATTCCAAAGGTCCTTGTGGTTGATTGCTTTGATAGAATATCTCATTACTATCACTCATAGTACTGAATTCACAATATCTCACAGTTTTAAATGATGATTTCAATGTCTACAGGTCGATAGTCCTCTATAAGTCTGTATTTGTAAATGGGTACGTCTAAACACCGCTCAGGACCTCCTGAGTGCACTCAGGACATACATTGTGCACTCAGGACCCTTTATAGTCATCATATTTGCACACAGGATGGATGAATATATTCGTTACACGCTGCTTATTTAAGAGTTAAATTTTGGTAGAATTTGAAATCGAACTTAGATAGATATGTTAATTCTTATGAAATAATGAGGGCACGTGTCACTGATTACACAACTACTGAGCCGTGAATTATCCAATCAACAAAATTGATTGGATCATCTTTATTGTTGTTTATGAATTGTATTGTCAGTTCTGTGTTACATAACACGATGTTATTAAGTTTTGTGAAAGTTGCAGTGTAGAGACTGAAAACATTTCCTTATGGAATGCACACTTTATGACGATATTCGATATACTGTGAAAGTACTTTTATTCGTGGGGTACCAATTTTCGTGGTTTTCGTTGTTGGCTTTATCCACGAATTTGACTGTCCAACGAAATAAAATAACTGTTGTCCAATTCCAGACATGAAAGATCCCCATGTAGGTTTGATTACATGGATACGGTCATATAAACCAACGTACTATGAACTAAATATACATTTTTTTTTTGTACAACTTCAGACCGGATTTTACCCATTTAATCTTTAAAAAATCTAAAAATGTACGACTGTTAACATTTTAATTCTCATGAGAAATAATTTTTGATCGATGAAAGTCATATTTCCGGTGATGATATGCGATAATGAAATGTTCCTTTTTTCATAATTCTCATACGAAAAAAAAAATACTGATTTCATTTTGGGCTTGCTTTTTTATGTCATAATAATTGATTCTACAATTCAAAATATTATGATTTTGTTAGTAATGAAGGACGAACAAGTGAGTGAAAATGAACACCTTATTTAACAATGCCCAACAAATCATTATAAAACAACATATGATTAATATCACGAATAATCGATTCTGAAGTCTTCAAATTCGTCTCTCGATTTTTTTTTTCAGAAAACTAGAATCCACGAATTTAAGAACCCACGAACATGTAACTTTTGCTGAAACCACGAAATTTGATACCCACGAATAAAAATACTTTCACAGTAACCTTTTTCATGAATGTTCAAAATTTATTCAAGATTTTCACAGCCTTGATATAGATAACAAATAACAAATTTATTGAAATTATGAACTGGTCCTATATTTTCAATGACAATATTTAGAATTTAACCTTAATAAGACAGATCAGTATTTATTTGTATGATTTGCTAAGTCTAATATCTTGGCTGCGTACGTGCTGTCCTTGGTCTTTTCCTTTGGTTTGGCTTACGAGCAAGTTTCTTTGGTTTTGGCACTTCAAACTGTGCACGAAGACTTAGTCGTGGTTTGAACGGATTTCGTTTACTTACAAATTATTTAGAAATAATACCCAAATATGATAATTTTCAGAAAATTGAGACAAATTAATTTTTCAGAATTTATTTTCACATTGGAATTCGTTCAAGGCTTGTATTACAGCTAGACAAGAACAACTTTTATGAGAAAGATAAATCTTACTAAATGCGGATTTTTAAAACATTCGTATTACTCAAGAATGAAATTACTGGACAAGAACGATAAAAATGAGAAAGAACACTAACTATATGAGATTTGATTATTTGAAAAGCGTATTTTGGCAAGTACGGCTTCTACAGTTAAGAACGGGTTCCATTTACAAAACTAAATCTTAATTCATGAAAAGTATGACAAATTTACTTCCCTTTTCAAAATCGTTCAAGGGATTTTTTACTGGACAAAAACGAGTTTCAATAGGGGAATAAATCTAACTAAATGAAATTTTGATTGAATCGTTGTTATACATACACAGCCTCTCATTGGTCAAAAAGTGTTAATTATTTGAATGATTCTCAAAGACAAGAAAATAGAATAAAAACACACACACACACACAATTATATAAATAAGAATTAGAACGCAATGATGTTAAATTTGATGTATGCCCTTTTTGTGCTTCTTTGTAGCATTTGTTTGTTTTTATAGTGATTCAGATGATAATACAATGTTGACTGCTGTGGCCCTGTTTTTGGCATTTTTGCCGGTTGCGTCTGTTTGTTTTGTTCACGCATCGTTGTCAATATAATGGAATTTGATACGACTGTCATACGGGTGAGGGGTTTGGCTAGCCATAAAACCAGGTTCAATCCACCATTTTCTACATAAGAAAATGCCTGTACCAAGTCAGGAATATGACAGTTGTTATCCATTCGTTTGATGTGTTTGAACTTTTGATTTTGCCATTTGATTGAGGACTTTCCTTTTTGAATTTTCCTCGGAGTTCAGTATTTTTGTGATTTTACTTTTTATGATACCAATATTTTTTTTTTTAATTCAACACTATTTTTAGTGAGTGATCAGATTAACTGTTAGCTTGAAAGTAAATTATAAATGGTGTTTCACCGATTCTTTTTTTTACTATGGAACAATGCAATTAAAGGCTATTGTAATATATCTAGAGATATGAAAATACGAAAGAATTATTCTTAATTTTTGAACTAAGAATAAAACTAAACTTTTTATTGCACGAAATTTTAATAAAATACGAAAATCTATACAAAGAAAATAATAACGATATTTTTTTTATCTATTAAGTTAATGAAATGAAATGAATTGAATGAAAATTTCCCAACTATATATGATTTGATTTGATTTTTGGTGTTTTAACGCCACTTTTAAGCACCGCTTTTGGGCTATTTCGTGGCGGCCAGTTTTTATTGGTGGAGGAAGCCGGAGTGCCCGGAGAAAACCACCGACCTTCGATAGGAAAACTGACAATCCTAGTCAATTAAGATTGGAGTCGAGTGCACCCGCACGAGCGGGGTTCGAACTCACAACCTCAGTGTTGACTGGCTAGTGATTACAGTAGTAACTACTTAGACCACTCGGCCACCGAGGCCCCCAAACTATATATGTAGATTTCTCGTATTTCTCGACTGGCTTCAATTATTACAAACAAAAAGAAAAATGTTTTTTTAACGGTTTTTTTCTAAAACAATAAATCTTCATTGTTCTTTATTTTTTAAAAGACATCTTGATTTTGTTTGTTTGCCAAGCTTACTTGTATGATGTTAGTACCATCACTAATCACTCCTAATTATTAAAGATCAAACGACCTAATCAACATGATAATTGGTATTCAATATAATCCTCGGTCATGCCTGACATATTTCACAAAAAATGGCGCGTGCCGATGAAAACTTCAATAACTCCTTAAATGTTAAAATGATTTTATCAAATCAAAAATTATTAGATGAAGAATTAAATTATCTATCGAATGCATACCTTCACCACTCACTAAAACATATATTTCATGTCCTGAGTGCACTCAGGAGGTCCTAAGCGGTGTTTAGACGTACCGTTTGTAAATGGCCTGGTCTCCTTCAAACTTGACATTGAACCACTGTGAATAACCTGGCACCTGAAAAAAGACAATTCAACATTAAACAAAGCTTAACTTTCAATTTCTCAAATGGTGAATAAAAGTGAACAGAGTCCAATATGATCTGGAAAATATTTTCAAATCAAATTATGATGCAGAAATTTAGTCCAATTTTTTTTTTTATTTCATTCATACATTTTTATTTTTTTTTGTTGGAAAATATACACTTTCCTGACATAAACTCCATATCTGTTATCTTTTCATTCATATTATAAACTGGTTAATCAATTATTGGAAAATTTATGGCACATGACCTATATTTGTCTTGATTATCAAAGTTTGATATTCCCAAAACTGCCCTAAAAGATGGTTTAATTTTAGAATATATTTATCGTGACTGAAATTTTGTAAGTAAAATTCATTCCAGATTGCAAAAAGAAGAAAACTTTTATACATTTTAACAATTTTAGGGGTTATTTGATGCATTGCTAATTCAATACTGATCCCTGAATACTTGTATACTAATTGTGTGTACCGTTGATATAACATGTCCTGTCCTTGAAGTCTGCACCGACCCATCTGTCCCTTCAAAATGCATCTTAATTGCCTTTCCCACTAAGAAGGGAACATCCCCCTCCTCTTGATTGTCCACAGTACTGGAAGTTATTGTAAAAGCATGCTCTACTAGTTTTTTGACATTACAAGTTAGCTCTTCTACTGTAAGATTTACACGTCGTTTGAATGTACCTATCACCTTTGTAAAATTAAACACATCTTTTTCCTTGGGTTTTTGAATAAGAACATGTCTTCTAAAATTCAGTTGGGCTTTTAACGCTTCTATTTTATCCTTGTTGCATTTGCTGATTGTCCCAATATGTAAATCTACTTGTGCATCTGTTTGCCACAATCCCCAATCTAAGATTGCACTGGTATAGCCTTCTAACTTTTTAATTCTTGCTCTGTTTCCTCTGCTTTCTTCACTTACTTCACTTATGTCTTGAAGAATTTCTTGGAATGTTTTTAGAGTGTCCTTTGCCCCTTTGGTCAAGATGTTTCTTAAACCTAACACCCATAATCTCCCTTCATTGTCAGACACATGATAACCTTCAGATTTTGTTTCATATTTTGATGTCTCGTCGTTAAGTAAACAAGTAGAATTTTTTTGACTTAGTTCTTCAGCTAACTGTGTTTGGGCGAGAATAAGTCTCTGAACATTCATATTGTTAACAGTAGACACAGATGGGAACTTATTTGGCATCATACCAACAAGTTTCAACACTGTAGTAATAACCGGACCAACACGACTAGTAGTCACATTGTTATTTAACAACTGGTAAACACATTCTTGTGCTTCTTTACCCACAAGGGTGACTGGGGATTAGAAGTATGGTCACCATTGGTCTTCCTCCGACCGGCAGTAAAAGCCTTGCTAAAGTGGGGCGTTCGTTTGGCTGTACGGGATGTACAAATTTGCAGCCACGTTCGGTCAGAATGGGGACGTTAAATCCGATGCCTCGTGTAAAGAGAGTGCCACGCTCTTAGCACGTAAAGAACCCTTGCAACAACTCTTAGAGGGGTCCGTAGGTGACCTGTTGCAAGGCTAAATTTCTGTCCCTATCCAATATACCCTCATTTCCCGTGGCAGTCTAAATTTCTCCGACCTTGATCCCGGACGCCCCTATTACAGAACCTACCTATTGCGTTTATTGTTAATTTGTTCTCGTCCTGAATATGCATGAAATATTTGCCACTGGACGTTAAGCAACCAACAATCAATCAATCAATCCTGTGCTTCTTTTGTGTATTTTCTGGATTGTTCATCATACAATTTGATCGGTTTGCCTATATCATCAGATATTAAAAGTCTTAAGTATTCATTTTCCTCTCTTTCGTCTTTGAACTTTTCCCTAAGAGAAGATAATTCATTTTGTAAACTAGCCATATGAGCTATTAATTCATTATTCTGAATCTTCAGATCATCTAACTTGGTAATGCTTTTATCATTTACTTTTGGAGATATACATTTTGTGACCTTATACGTTTCAACACAGTTCTTTGGCTTTTTATTCTATTATTCAAATTACAAACTGTTTTCTTAAGGGAACAAAGCTCTGTCCTTTTCAATTTTAATTTATATTTTGCAGTGCATCGTTTCTTTAATGTCAAATTTAACACATTATT
This sequence comes from Mytilus coruscus, assembly GCA_017311375.1. Taxonomy (NCBI): domain Eukaryota; kingdom Metazoa; phylum Mollusca; class Bivalvia; order Mytilida; family Mytilidae; genus Mytilus; species Mytilus coruscus. Next base: position 65,237,106 of record CM029605.1, on the reverse strand, counting down.
TTCAATTTCCAACTTTTCTCCCTTTTCTAAAGAATCATTTATATATTGGCCTAAATCAAGAACGACATTGACAGCACATTGTTTCTCTTCATCTAGAATATATAAGCATTTATCGTATTTCCTTTTTTGTGTGACTTGTCCAGTTGTCCACTTTTAAAAGTCGGAAAAGTGTATTGGGACGACAAAAAGCTATCAATTGTTTTTTGAAAATCAGGTCTTGACTTAGATTTATTTAATAGTTTTTTTTTTTTTTAAATTGCATTTACTGAATTTAAAATTGAGGATCTAACGGTACTTTTATCTGAAATTGAAGATAGCCACTGGACACATGACGATTTCCCTTCAGTCTTGACATGCTCGATTATATCCTTTATTGTTATAACACATGACATTGTTTCAGGGAATATGTATATGTAGGTAATCACAGTTTGAACACATTTATTGTTCCGATTTTCATCATTTCTACATACATCTCCAGTATAAATATTATGTTGTCTAAATTGTAAAGGCATTGGGAATCTATTGACCTGCACACCTTTATTCGGCCTATAATTTCCAGAGTTAATTGTTTGAGTTAATCTATCTTGGGGAAAACCCTCTTCCAGCGTAGCGGAAGCTAATGTTGCTTCTTGTATGAAAGAAGTGTTTTCAACAAGTTCTTCAGTATAATTTGACTCATAATATACGTTATCTTCAGAAATATTGTGCGTGAGAATTGTTTGAGTGCTATTAGTATTGTTAATGTTATTATGGCTTTGATCACACAAATTACTTTTGCTGGATATACTATGAAGCTGTAAATAAAACCAAGACATCATATAGTACAACTACATAGGGCCATCCTTAAAAAAAGTTTGGTTTGCTGTCTATCGACTTATAATTTTGGATGTGGGTAGGTAGACAGGAGAATTATTTTTCTGAGAGATGTCAAAGTGTCTTAAGCTTAAAAGGAAATGTGCTGAAAAATGAAACTTTTTTTATTAGGTAGGTTTTGAGTAAGTCGATTGAAAGCAAACAAACATTTTTTTTAAGGTTGGCCAAGAGTATATATGAGGGGGGAAAGGGTGTTCCCGAGTCACGGAAATTAGTTTTTTTTATCACGTCTAGCGGAAAAGTATCAGGAATTTCCTCACTTACGCCATATTTTTTTAATGATCATAATAACGTTAAATAATGTTTAAATCATATCAAAGGGGAAAATTTCGACAAATCACGATTCACGAGACATGTTGTATCACAGTTCACGGTAAATAAAACATTAAACAACGATTCACAAGAAATAAAAAAAAGAACCAGCCAATCACGTGTCACGAAAAAGACTTTTCCTCCATATATGTGCAAGCAAGGGTTTAGAGATAAAGCAATCATATTTCGAATTTCAATAGCAATAGATGTACTATAAATTCAGAAATTATTGCGTTGTTCTTATTATTGCAAAAAATGCGACAGGGTTATAATCGCAATAGTTTAAACTGGCATTTTGACATTTATTATATAAATTGAACAGGATTTTTCATAAAATCGCAAAAATTAAAATCGCATTTTAGTCTAAAATGACAAAATCGCAGTAATAAATGCACGCGATCATTTCTGAATTTACAGTACATAGAAGGTAGTAAATATTTAATATGAAAGTACAGACTATAATTAATATGATTAGTGAATATTGAATATGAAAGTGCAGACTATAATAAGCATGATTAGTGAGTATTGAATATGCAGACTATAATAAGTATGATTAGTATTCTCCCCAGATATTACATATGGCATCCTGGTAAACAAAGAAATTTGAAATACCATCTTTTTTCTAAAAATTATAGCATCACATCCATAACCATGATAACACAATCTATAAGAAAATCAATTCAGATAGCATCACATACAGAAATATAGCATCACATTACCATGATGCTGAAAGGCCCTGGGGAGAACACTGTGAATATTTACTATAAAAGTGCAGACTATAATAAGCATGGTTAGTGAATATTGAATATGAGAGTGCAGACTATAATAAGTATGATTAGTGAATATTGAATATGAAAGTGCAGACTATAATAAGCATGATTAGTGAATATTAAATATAAATGTGCAGACTAAAATTAAACCAAAGTAAAAAGTATGCCTGTTTAATTGATTGATTGATTGTTGGTTGCTTAACGTCCAGTGGCAAATATTTCAAGCATGTTCAGGACGAGAACAAGTTAACAATAAAGACAATAGGTAGGTCTTGTCATAATAGAGGCCATTTGGGTTAATGGTCGGCGAAATTTGGACTGCCACTGGAAAATGAGGGTATATTGGATAGGAACAGAAATTTTGCCTTGCAACTGGCCACCTACGGACCCCTCAAAGAGTTGTTACAAGGGTTCTTAACGTGCAAAAAGCGTGGCATTCTCTTTACACGAGGCATCGGATTTAACGTCCCCATTCTGACCGGACGTGACTGCGAACTTGATACATCCCGCACAGCCAAACGGACGCCCCACTTCGGCAAGCGTTTTACTGCCGGTCGGGAGAAGACCAAGTGACCATATTTCGTTTCCCCAGTCACCCTTGGGGGTTATATGCCTGTTTAATACTGTATTCCTACCATCCCTAATTTTTACCCCCTACCCTCAACTTTTTTCCATTTTTCATTTAGCACTGTTAAAGTCACAAAATTGCTCCCATCGATTTAAAGAAAAAAATAATAATATTTTTGAAAACCAATACCTATCCTACCCTATCTTTTCAGGTACAGTAAACACACATTTATTTATTAATAAATCTCCTAAATATATATATTTCGTCCTTTGTTTGAACTTTCATTTGCATGTGTCCTACTTTTGCATAGTTATGCAATTTATGGTTTTCCTTAGTTATAAATGTATCCCATGTTGCTTCGGTATTCGTTTGCTGTTGTTCTCAATAAAAAAGGTAGCTTCATGTACATGATAATTACATGAAATAATTTGTATGTAAGCATAAATGTGAGCTAAATTTGCTCTTTTACATGTTTCAGTTTTTTATGGAATATTTTGTTTAAATATTCTACTAAATGGTCAGTTTTAACTTTTCAATTAAAATTGGCAGCTTCTTACGTTAGGTGAACTTTTACTGGAACCACTGGCACTGTTAACAGGAGCAGGCAAGCGTTTAACTTTACCACTTAAAATCTAATCTAACAACTCATGATAATCTGCAATTACAAAAAAAAGTATGTTTAAAACTGATGGCTTAATAAATATACAATACATAACCTCAAACAGGAAGTAGGTGTCAGATTGATGTGAAACTGGCTTGTATCAGTACAACTTGTCATACTTAAGCTGATGGCCTAGTACCAATTCAATCGCACACTGAGAATTATGTGAAGCAAATTTCTGAAATCTCATACTGAAATTGTAGTGAAGACAGACGGAGGACAAGGCACCCCTTACAAATAAGTTAAAAATTTCAACAAGATACATATAAATTATGTTAGTCTATCTAATATCCTATTTTTTTGCTATGCAAAATCCTGTGTTTTATGTAAAAAAAAATTTAGACTTGGAATGTGTTTTCACTTTTGAGATTTTAGTTGTGCCACCCCTTCCTGTACAAAATATGTCATTCATTCTTAAAAAAATGCTACCATGGCAAATTATGACCAATGTTTAATCAAAAACATACTTCTATAATTATAAACTAAAGTTAACTACGTCTGAATGAAAATAAAAAAGTGTTAAGAATTGGTAATTAATTTAAAATTTAATTTATTGATTTAGTCTGTTTATTACGCCAATTTTATTCAGGAAAGCAATGTTTTAATACAGGATTCTTACACATTAAATGGAACACAAATAATTTCTGTTTAATAAGAAGCCTTTTATTACTTAAATTAACTAAGCAAACGTCGATATTTATTAATTAAAATGAGCGTCTTGCATTGTGAAAAAGTGGGCCAAACCGGAAGTTAAAAGGGGAGGTAATTTTAGAGATGAATGAAAACTTGTTGAACACTTGCATTCAAAAATTGTTTGCGCCAAGATTACTGTTAAGTTTATGGTATAATTTCATCTTAATAAATCCTAAAGGTCAATTAATTACCATAGCAAAACATGGCAATGTTATCATATTTTGTACAATTTATCTCAAAGTTTACCAACTTTTACCAAAATGTGACATTTGAGAAAAAAAATAAAGTAAACAATCAACGTACCATTGTGTTCTGCCATTCTTCATCTTCAATACGAGGTACGCAATGTGTGTTTTACGTCATCAGAAAATGAAAAGTCACGTTATGAAGCATGTGACATGCCGCTTCCTTGCTCAAAATGGCTGATCCACTTTCCTCCGGAAGTCAAAATAAAGTGATTATTTCAGGGGTTTTATGACTTCGTGAACATGAAAACAGATAAAGAAAACATATAAATCGTAAATTTCAAAATGTTATTAATACACCTATGTTCTGTTATAATACACCTATGTTCTGTCAAACCTCTCCGGTGTATTTTTATCACTTTTACGAATGAATGAAAATTTGACCTATTTACCTTGTGCTAGATAGCGACACCAAATATGGCGGATCTATTGTCATCGCTACTTAAATATGCATAGTTGGTTACCTTTTAAACTAAATGTTTATATTGTGGTTTCTGTAATGGATTTTACTGGTGTATCGTCTGCTATCGGGTTCGGAACTGCCGGTCACCGGGATCGGAGTACTTATATTTAACCCTAAAATGTCCCGGCCGGGCCACAGGAAGTGGACCGGCGAATCCCTAATAAAAATGGCTGCGCCCATAGGAAATCATACAAATACAATAAAGATTAATAAATATGCATAGAATAATATTATATGAATCAAGAAGACGTCTAGCGAAAGCGACCACCATTACACCCCTTAAGACCTAATGTGTTCAGTAACACATTAGTCACAATGTCTGAAAAATACACAACATACATTATACACAATGTAAAAACAACAACAAGGATTTATCATTCCTAATCTATTTTTTTAGTATAATTCATTACTAAAATGTTTTTAACTTTCTTTTTTTTAAATACCCAATTCGATATATATTATCACTTAAAGTAGGACACAAGGACCTTAAATTAAGCTCATGGAAAGATCATTCAATCACATAAATAAAACAATTGAAAATAATTTCACAAAATAAATATTACAATGTCAAATTCGATAAGGCAAATGTTCACAAAGTCAATGAAGTTTGATAAATGTAATCATCAGAATGGACAGTCACTAGAAAATCAATAGGCTACTGTTCAGTAGGGAATAGATATTGTTCTCTCCATTTATTTTCCTTAAGTTGTCTTTTGAGTTTCCTGTTCTCTGGCTCTAGATCTCGGCGTAATTTCCTCTCTTGTTCGAACCTTGTACCTTCTTTTCTGACTTCTTCTAATTTTTGTTTTACAGCCTCCTTTGTCTGGAAAATTGGTCAATACTGAGACACAGCCATCTTATATATCCTTCTAATTCTTCTTTGGCTTCAGGGATTGGCGGTAGAACAACTGGTTGTAACTCCAAACTCGTTGTTTGGCAAGATCCATCAGTAGTAGTGGTGACAGCAATACCGAAAGAAGTGTTATTATCTATAAGTCTTATATCAGAGGCGGTAGATGGAGCCTTTTCCCGGTGACGGTAGTCTTAAAGACTAATTATGTTGCTAGAAGATGATTTACTACTGGATGGATTCTTGGACGGTACGGTGACAGTGTATTCTGGTCCCTCTGGATCAACAGATGTATTCAAAGTGGCAGCAATCAGAGATGGAAGAAGCTGTCTTAACAGTCCTACCTTTAAAAGTTAGGAACCCTGGATCTAGATACCCTCGGTTCTCCATGACTGTTTTCTCACACTTACATGTTAGATCTTCTATCCGCAATCTGTCTTCTTCCCTGTGAACCTCTTTAATGTGTGTCTTCATATCATATCTTCTCCTGCATGTAACAGTACAATTCCTAATACTACAATGGTATTTTATGCTTGTCTTCACATGTTTTTCTGTCCAGTGCCTGGTGAACTTGCATTTGGAAGTAAACCGCCCAACCGTGCATCCTTCTATAGGGCACTTTATTTTACCACCTGTCACGAAGAAAAATTCGATCCTCTCTATGGAATCGTCTTGGTCCTCCAATTCCTCTGATACAGCTTGTTTGGCTACCTCAAACTCAAATGTTTGAGACATTTCCTGATTTTGAATGTTATGTAAGTCTGCATCCAAATCATCCTCATTGTAAATTGAAATATTCATCTGCAAAATCCATGCTGCAAAGGAAAGAATGTATAGAACATTCGAGATATATTGGTTTAATTTATTCTTATTTGGAATTGTTATATGTATAATGGTAGGTGATCTCATATAGACTTATGTCTTACTGGAAGCCCGTTGCTTCCTGTAGAATTCAAAATTCTACACATGACTAGTCATTTAGTCAAAAATTTCTCCTACCATCCAATGGTAGTAAGTTTCCATGTTCAACTTGCACTTCACCGAAAGCTTTTGGCCCATGGTACTTAGTATTATGTTAATGTGCGAGTGTACATAAGCCCTTATTACAAGACACCTCAGAGATATGAGTTACACTAGCCAAATGTAACATATAACAATGCCAACAAAAATGTTGGAATATTTAGAAATACTTGTGTGTACAGTAAATTGTATGTGGTGTTAATTTGCATTATGGTGTAAATGGAATTCTTGGTTTTATTAAACGCCCTCTTGTTGCGTATTGAGGTTTTGGACTGACAACCGATGTTGTTTCGATAGATTCGGGGATTTCAGTTTTATTTAAAAGTGTTTCGACTTCATTGTCGATATGAACGGTAACATCTCCAGATTCAGTTTCGGGATAGTCTTGTCCAGGTTTATCGACAGTTGTCAATTGATTTATGTATCCGTCGCCTACTACCGGTTTTAAGTAGTCAACATGAAAAATTTTTGATTTCCCTGTAGCGCACGACGTTATCTGATATGTTATATCAGACAGTCTCCTGGTGACATTGTATGGTCCGGTCCACCCTAACCCTAGTTTAATATTTGCCTTAGGTGGATACCAACACCAAACGAGTTGGTTAATTTCAAACATCCGTTTTTTTAGTTTAACGTCATAGTATCTTTTATTTGTTTGAAAACTTGATCCCATGTTTCCATGCGCAAATTCGTATGCTCTTTGTAACGCGTCTTTTACCCATTCTACGTACTTATAGGACACTCATTTTCTGTATTGTCGGGCGGAGCGCCAGCAATTACGTCTATTGGCAGAGAAATTTCGCGCCCGAGCATGAGTTTATTAGGGGTGCATTTCGTGCTCTCGTGTATTGCAGCCCGGTATGCCATAATAACGTAAGGCAAATGATCATCCCAATCAGAACGGTTCTCGTCGACATACATGGCAAGCATTATCTGTGCGGTTTGATTATAACGTTCGACCATTCCATCTGATTGAGAATGATATGGCGTAGTGCGCGATTTTTCAACGCCTAACAACTTACAAATTTCGGCGAAAAGCACCGATTCGAACTCTCCCTTGGTCCGTATGAATTCTTGTTGGAGTACCGAAATGACAGATGAATTTGTAGGTAAGTTTATCAGCTACGGTTAGTGCCGTATGATTTGGAAGCGCGAATGCTTCTTTCCATCTCGAGAAATAGTCGCCGATAACCATAATATAATTATTCCCGCTATCCGTTTCTGGGAGTGGGCCCATTATGTCTATTGCTATACATTCCAACGGACCGTATACCGTGCAATGTTGCATTGGAGACTTTCCAATGCCGGGACCAGGCTTTGATCTTGCGCAAGGACCACACGTCTGACACCAACGAATGACATCACTTGTCATTCCAAGCCAATAAAAACGAGAACGCAATTTTCCCAGTGTTTTTTCTCTCCCAAGGTGGCCAGCCGTTCGGTTGTTATGCAATTGCTGCATAATTTAAATCCGTATAGCTTTTGGTGCTACAAGTTGAAGAAAAACTTGATCGTCTGTTCTATTAAATCTGCGGTAGAGTAAGCCGTTTTCCAGACTTAGTTGGTCCCTCTGTCTCAGCAAGGTAACTATTTCTTGGTTTTGACTGCGTATACACGGTTTTGTGCTATTTTGTTCTAGGAAGGAAATAACGTACTGATGGTTTCGTCTTCCATCTGCAATTTCTGTAATATCGGCGGTGTCCATTGTTCTAACCAATTAGATTCGATTGGTCTCATTAATTCATTATTCAGTTCATTATTTTCGTCAGAACTTATTTCCTTCTGCGTAATTGCTCCCACGGTCATCTCTATTCTCGATGCAATGTGGACAATCTGGTCGTTTGCAATGACGTGTTGTATGTATCTGTCTCGATAAAGCGTCAGCGTTTCCATGGGCAGCGCCACGACGATATTTTATCTCAAAGTCGTAGGTATCTAACAGCGATATCCACCGTGCGACCATTCCTTCAGGCTCTTTAACCCCCCAAGGGTGACTGGGGAATAGAAGTATGGTCACCATTGGTCTTCCTCCGACCGGCAGTAAAACCCTTGCTAAAGTAGGGCGTCCGTTTGGCTGTGCGGGATGTACAAATTTGCAGCCACGTCCGGTCAGAATGGGGACGTTAAATCCGATGCCTCGTGTAAAGAGAGTGCCACGCTCTTTGCACGTTAAGAACCCTTGTAACAACTCTTTGAGGGGTCCGTAGGTGACCTGTTGCAAGGCTAAATTTCTGTCCCTATCCAATATACCCTCATTTCCCGTGGCAGACTAAATTTCTCCGACCTTAATCCCGGAAGCCCCTATTACAGAACCTACCTATTGTATTTATTGTTAACTTGTTCTCGTCCTGAATATGCATGAAATATTTGCCACTGGACGTTAAGCAACCAACAATCAATCAATCAGGCTCTTTAAAAGTCTTTAACCAGATTAACGAGGAATGATCAGTACGAATAAGAAATTTCCGCACGTTTAAAAAGTCGAAATTGCTTTACAAAGGTTACTTCTGCTAGTAGTTCACGGTAAGTAGTGCAATATTTGGTTTGAGCCCTGGAATGTGTCTTACTTCCGTATGATATTACAAGTTCCTCTCCATATTGTACTTGTGAAAGGACTGCTCCTATGCCATATAAGCTTGCATCAGTATCTAATATAAACGAACCTTTTCGAGTAGGATATGCTAAAATTGGTGCCGACGTAAGAGCTCGTTTAAGTTTGTGAAATGACTTTCACAGTCGTCAGTCCATTTAAATTTCCAATTTTTCCGCGTAAGATGGTTTAAAGGAAAACTGAGCTCTGAAAATGAAGGAATAAATTTCCTGTAATATGATGCAATTCCAAGGAAGCTGCGTACATCACTTACACTTTCCGGTTTTGGCCATTTTCGAACGGAATCCGTTTTTTCAGGGTCGCATTTGATCCCTCTCTCTGAAACAACGTGTCCTAAATATTTTATTTCATCTTGAAAGAAGAAACACTTCTTTGCCTTAAGCTTTAGGTTTGCCTTACGAAATCCTTCGAATACGGCAGATAAATTGTTTAATGTTTCTAAAAATGTTTTGCCAAATACAATTATGTCGTCAAGATAGACGAGGCATCTCTCCCACTCTAAACCGGAAAGAACTATCTCCATAAGACGCTCGAAAGTCTTTGGACTATTAGCCAGACCAAAAGGCATATGTCGGAATTCAAATAGCCCTTTATGAGTGATGAAAGCCGTTTTCGGACGATCTTCCTCACTTACAGAAACTTGCCAGAAACTACTAGCCATGTCCACGGTACAGAAGAACTTGGCGCCTGCCAGACTGTCCAAGGCCTCATCTATGCGCGGTAAAAGATAGGCGTCGTTGAGCGAAATAGAATTTATTTTACGATATTCCACTCAGAAGCGCCAGGTGGCGTCGCGCTTGCGCACCAACACGATTGGAGCTGCCCAAGGTGATTTACTTGGCTGAATGATTCCTTGTTTTAACATCATTTTCTCTATTTCCTCCTCGGCAACTTCACGTTGCGCGATCGGTAAGCGCCTTACTGGTAATTGTATTTGCCTGGCGTCGCCTGTGTCAGTTTCGTGTTCTATAACATCGGTATGACCTAAACGGCCATCAGGACCGACAAATATATCGGCATACTTGTTCACCGTATCCGCTAATTGTTCGCGCTCGGTTTTGGTCAATTTCGGAGAAACATTTTTTATTAATGGTTGTAAATGATCGGGAATGGTATTCTCATTATGATCATATGTGTCTGAATTGTCTGGGAGGTCACACGACATTACTTCATCAATTTGAAAAACTGACGCTACTTGAATATTTTTAATATTTTGCGTTCCGATGTTGGATTAAGAACAGAGAGAATAACGTTTTAGTCCGACATTTTAATTATAGATTTAGGCGTAAGAAGCTGATTGCTTCCCCTAAATTCGTCTAAACGTTCCAAACAACCGTCTTGACCCTTTAAAAAGTGCCCTCGCATTTCACCATGTATGAAAATTTCCGAATTTGGTGGTATGTGTACGGTTTTCGTTAGGTGTACCCTAGCGCACGTACTCGACAAAGATTTATCCTTATGTAAAGAAACGTCAAAATTTCGCTACTTTAATGTTCCGTTTGCAGTGTCAATTGAAAATTTATTTTTGCTCAAGAAATCGATTCCCAAAATACCATCCAGTTCCCCTAACCCTGCTACAATGACTGTGTGGGCTATTAACTGTCCACCTACAAAAAGAGGAATGGTTGTCATTCCTATAACGTCTAAAGGGTCACCATCTGTTGTGTTTAACTTTGCAGACACTTCATTCAGAAACATTTTATTAAAACCCAATGTAAGGAGGAGGGCCTGGTTTGAAGTATTTTCTTCATTGAATTTTGCATCTCATTAAAACCTTCCAACATTTTGAGATCATGTTATCAGATTGATTGATTGTTGGTTGCTTAACGTCCAGTGGCAAATATTTCATGCATATTCAGGACGAGAACAAATTAACAATAAATACAATAGGTAGGTAAACATCTGGACAAGGGCCCATGATTGAGAAATAAACATGTCTTTCATAAAGACATAGAAGTGGGTAGTCTATCACTGTTGTAACTAAGAAAACTAAAAGCTTGAAGCCTGTGCGGGATGTACAGTACGAAGTCACGTCCGCTCCGAATTTATACAAGCTTGAAGGATGAAATTGGTCAAAATGACCTTTAATCGTTATAGTTTACATGAATCTCCTATCTTGAAAATATGATTTTGTCGCTGTAAGTATCGAACGTTTTGACATACCTGTAGAAAGAGATGCTATAAACAGCGACAAAAATATTTTTATTTACCTGTAACACGGTAATACAATGAAGCTCATTAATCATAGAGTAGAACTTGAATTAGGTCACAATAAAACCAATATCGAGTAATCAACTAGATTCCTATCATATTCTGTATGAAATACATAATTTGTATTACGAATAAGAAGAGAAGGCAATATCTTGTTGCGATGACTAAAATGTTGTGACACTATATACTTAACACGACAAAATTATTTTTTCCGGTACCACCATCAGGAAGATTTATTTATCAACTGTATTAGTACAATTTCTATTAGTCTACCAAGACATCACAAGGAGCAGAACAGTTACAATTTATCTAAAAATGAACAGATAATTGTAATAAATTATTTTGTTATTGAAAAATTACATTAATCTGCGTGACGAATAAATCTATGCCGATGACCTACTTGCAGAATGCAAAGTTACACTGCTGGCAATGCTGCTTTTGGAATTATTTCCTTAATTGGGAGTTTTTCTCAAACCTAATGTTTAGAAATTACATGGAAAAAAATAATTGAATTGCATAAATTATTGATTGGAAAACTGCTGTTTTCTAATATGAACCTCCTCATGGGGTTTTTGATTATGTGATTACTTGGCTTTTTGTATGGTAGCGGAGGGGGCATTAAGGTTACCCTTGTCCGTCTGTACGTACGTACGTCCCAAAATTGGTTTCCATTCTCTAACTTGAGTTTGCCTCAACCAAATGTTATGAAACTTATACACAATGCTAATTACCACAAAACACAGATCAAGTTTGAATTTTGGTGGCGTCACTTAAACCGTTATATATATTTATTCAAGATTAAAAGGCATGAATTTGACAGATGCAATATATTACAGTACACAGATATAGCACTAGACATAGTTTATAGACACTAAAAAGATTTACATGTTTACTAACAATTTTAATTTAAAATATAAAATTATGAAAATTTTCATGATATTTTGATAGTATGAATAGACTAGATTAAATAATGAGTGAAATTTAAATTTAAATTGTGTTATGTATTAGGGTTGAATTCTGTTCGAGGTCGGGGCTATTCCAGGTAAGGGTGTAAGGTCAGACCCGTAATGCTGTTTTTGATGTTTTTAAGTGTGAGCATGTTTATGGAGAATAAAGACGTGTTTTTGTAATGATGTCTTGTCCAGTTATTTAGTCCCCGTAAAAGGCAAGAACATCTCATGGTGGAGGACTTCAAATGGATTAATTTGTTTTGTAAACCGCTTTTGACAATTTGCTTCAATTTTATACTGTGTAACTGAAGTATTTTTGTGAATTACCACGAGGATCGATTTGCGTGCACTGAAGCGTGACAGGTAGGCGGCAAGCACATGGTTTTACACAGAGACAATTTTATTTCCGTTGGTTGTTGAAATTTTTGTACCCGAATGAGTCTTATTTCTAAAGCCGAGAAAAATCTCACCAACTTAAGTCCGAGGTTAGAAAATGTGGAACTTTGAAAAATATACCTGTCGTTTTATCTGACAGTAAGGAAGGTATTTAAAGGATCAGACTGTAGATAAACACCCTGAACGGAAAATTGTATGGTGGATACATCCCGGCACGACAGTACAACAGAATTTGCAATGGTTGCAAGAAAAGCTGTGAAGACATTTCAGGACTTAGGGCAGATACACATTACTCTTTTTATATGGTTGGGCACCTGTGACTTAACATTCAAGACTGGTAAATATATTTTTGAAATCATCTGATTTTCAAGTGGTAACAGATCTTTGCCAGGATTTACGGGATATCTATACCTTTATACACAAGTTCCCAACAGTGCGACTTATTTTTCTTCAAGTTCCGTTTTATTCTATTTACTGGTGGAACACGTTTCATAACCACCCTGACCCCGACCAGTTCTTAAAGAAGGACGATATTCTACATGAGCAGTTATTAGAAGTGAATAAGTACATCATCACTTTAAACGAATTTTTAGGACAAAACTCACCGGATTTCAATTTGGACATTTTGGCATCCAGAAAGCGGCACTACGATCTGCAAACGAGTTATAGTACATCTTTCGCTCTGTACTTAGATGGGATTCATCCGTCACCTACACTAGCGAAGCTTTGGCTTCTCAGACTTTGTTTAAGGCTTAATAAAGATTGTAATTAACTGATTGGTATGTTTTTCACAGATTTTCAGTTTTGTATGTGAGAATTAACTCGCTACACAAGGCATTAAACAAAGCGTAATACATTTCGACTGAAGTATACGTAATACATTTAGACTGAAGTATACATATAAAAGCGTAATATCATTCTAGCTCGCTAGACCCACAACTGTTGATTTTTGCTCTTTATATTAAAATGGCATCTTATGAATGTGTATGTGAGAATTTACTCGCTACATGTATAGGGTAATCCTGATCGTTGGTAACATAATTTTGTAAATGACTTCAAATCAGCTCTCGGCAAATTTTTCTGATGACGAGTACGACAGTGAGGTCGAATTTGGATTGATATCAATTAAGTCGCGTGAAACCCCACTACTGCCTTTACCCGTTTCTATATCACCATTGTCCCAGTACTCTGTCGATTCCTAGAATTTGAACTTGAAAACCAACCTCTGTTCTATCAGACGAATTTTGTCGCTAAATCAGCTTCGGGAGCCAGATATTAATTATTTACTTACTCCGTCCCCAAAACTACCTTTGGACTTTTCAACATGTAATTCAAATCTTGCCATTTCAGACACGATGGAAAAACTAGCAAACTGTCGGAAATTTGGCGGCTATCCCCATGAAAATGCTGCATTATTTATTGCTGATTTTGAATCATATGCAACCCTACATAACATTTCACCACTGGACGACAACCGCATAATAGCGGCGCTTCATTTACATTTGACTGGTCCAGCACTAACCTGGTTTAATTCACTATCGTCTGAAAATAAGGCATCATGGGAAGCTATAGTACATTTGTTCAACGATAAATATGTTGATTTAGACTGGCAAAATCCTACAGTTATGCTTGATAGTGAAATCTTTGAAAACATGTCTTTATCGTCAGGCCAGTCAATTGATGATTTTTATTGCCAACTTGTGGAAAAAGCAAATACATTGAAAAAACCTGATCACGAAATTTTAGTTAAATTCATTAAAGGGTTACCCGAACAACTAGCATTTTTTGTAAGAGCCGGTAACCATAGAGACAGTCCATCGGCATTAGCAGCCGCTAAAATGGGCGAAGCTTATGGGTATAGGAAGGCTGAGCTACAAGTAGCTGCGGCAAGTAAGCAGGCAAAACCTAGTGATAAACGTGACTCCGAGTTCGCCTCCTTACAGTCACAAATAGACACTCTCACTAAGGCAGTCCAAAATTTAACTGCATCTAAAACTGATGAAAGTACAAAACAAAACAGACGTACCGATCGATTTGCTTATAGTCGTCAGCAGGCAACCAACCACCTTCAGGCAACCAACAGTCGTCAGCAGGCAACCTACCTCCCTCAGGCAACAAACAATCTTTGTTTCAATTGTAGTTCGCCAAATCATATTAAACGTTATTGCAACTGGAACGGACAAGGGTAAGCAGTTCCGATATCACATGTCAGTTGTGTGACCAAAATGGTCATTCAGCGGTTAATTGTAAGAGACTTTCGAAACTGAACAGTCCTGGGGACACCAGGCACGGTCTTTCGGGAGGACTGACATAGGTGCCAGATGTCGTAGTCGTTCGCCTTCTAGGTCACTTATTAACACTGTTCAATCTGAACATTTTCAAACTTCCGATGATGAAATACAGTGTTCTACATCAAATATGGAAAGCCGGAATAAGTTTATTTATTTGCCTGTACAGATTTTGAATTTGAAAATTGCAGCCCTAGTAGATACGGGAAGCTCAATAAATGTAATTTCACAACAATTATTTAATTCAATACCTGAAACCCACAAGTCATGGGTAAATTCAACTAGTGAGAAAATTGTTTTAGCTAATAACCAATCTGTTAACATTATTGGTGTTTCACGAATTAAAATACAAATTCCACAAGGAAAACATTGGATTTTAGTACATGTATTTTCACAAACATCACATCCGTTATTATTAGGCACAGACTATTTGGTCTCTAAGAAAATAATGCTAGATTTTTCAAAATTGACCGTATGTTCCCGTTTCTGTAAGTGAAAAATCAAAAGCGTTTGTCAGTTTTGCCAAATTCTGAGATGATAGTATGGGGCAAAGTTCATAATGATATTTTACATGGTATGCAAGGAATATGCACGAACCATAATTATTTGTTTAAATTAGGTGTTTTGACAGCGAAAGCGGTAGTTTCTGTAAATAAAGATAAACTGGTGCCTGTCAAACTGTTTAATTCTACAAGTGAAATAGTTGATATTCCAAGGGGTCAGATTGTTGCGAAATTTGAGATACTTGACAATGACTCTGATTTAATAGCTACATGTATAGGAAATAAAGACAATACAGAGGTTAATAATGTACAGTTTTCGACCGAAAAGTGTGAAGATGGGGAACTTAGTGGGACAAAATTTTCTCCTATTTTGACATACCAAAACATTTATCTGAGTCTGAACAAGGACAATTAAAAGGGTTTTTAAAATCGCATGACAACATATTTGTAACAGATGAAAATCCTGCTTTAGGTTTCACGGACGTAGTGCAACACAAGATTATACTAAAACCGGATTTCAAGCCAAAATATCAGCGATCGTATCGCCTTACCCCAGATAAAAAACAAGTACTTCGGGATCATCTCGATCATTTGCTAAAACAAGGAATAATTTCCCCGGTTGGTGAAACTGAAGATATACCCATCACAAGTCCCATAGTGTTAGTTTCAAAAAGAGCCAAGGAGTCCCGAAATAGCCAAAATAGCAATTTCAATCAGTCTTCAAACAGTCTCTCTCAGTTCAGATTTTGTTGTGATTTCCGTTATTTAAATTCTCAGTCTCAGCAGTTTTTTATGGACTACCAGAATTACAGGATTTAACAGAGTCTTTCTCAAACAGGACCCCGAATTTCATAACTCATATCGATTTAAGTTCAGGATTTTTTCAGATGCCTATTTCTCCAGACAGCCAACGATATACCGCATTCAACACTTGTTACGGTACATATCAATTTCTCCGCCTACCAATGGGTTTAAGTTCATCGCCAGGATCATTTCAACTTTTAATGGACAAAGTGCTCCATGGTTTAACATTCAATTCTTGTCTGTGTTATTTAGATGACGTTTTAATAACATCAGAAACCTTTGAGCAACACCTTAGTGATTTACATGAGGTATTTAATCGTTTACAAGCCGCTGGCCTAAAATTGGGCCCTAAGAAATGTCATTTTGCACAGAAATCTTGTTTGTTTCTTGGCCACCTTATTTCTAAAGACGGTATACAACCACCGCCTGATCGAATTACAGCAGTTCAAGAATATCCGTCACCCCGATCAGTACGTGAACTTCGCCGTGCACTAGGTCTATTGAACTGGTTCAAGAAATTCATTCCAAATTTTAGCGCTGAAATAGAACCTCTAACCAAACTTCTTCGGAAAAACGCCAAATTTCGTTGGACATCAGAACAAGAAAATGCATTTACCAAGTTGAAATCTTTATTGATAAATTCTCCGATCTTAGCATTTCCAAATTTTCATACTGAGTTTTATTTAGCAGTGGATACCAGTTCTAAAGGTATAGGATACATGTTGTACCAGTATCAGGAGACAGCTAGCGATAGTAAGGCGGTCAGTGTAATTCGTTTTGGTTCTAAGTCATTAAGCAAATGGCAAAGATCGTACGGACCTACAAAATTAGAATTACTAGGGATGGTAACAGCTATTTTAGATTGTGCAATGTATTTGAGGGGTCGTAAATTTATTGTCGAGTGCGACCACCAGGCCCTTCGGCCTATATTTCAAAAACAACTTAAAGGGGCCATATATGAACGCTGGGTAGCAATATTGCAACAGTTCAATTTTGAACTACGATATAAACCGGCAAAAGATATGCAGGTTGCAGACGCTTTATCTCGGTCAACTCGATTGACTACTTCTGAAGGTATTGATAGTCCTGATCAAGAGGACCCATTTTTCCGTACGTTCCCGAACATGTTGGTGATATACAATTTGAAGGAAAGCGTGTTAAATATCCGAATTTTATGGATTCTGAAAGTACTGATTTTCTAGAACACAATCTTCCGGAAGTTAACAACGTAATGCAAAGTCACGACTCCATTAGGAATTTAAAACATTTTAAGCGCAGTAAACAATTTCAAAACAAACAATTAGATTTTGGATATGACGCTGATACAGAAGATTACGATGCAGCAGATCAAACAATTTCCAAAATAAAAGTCAGTTACCAGATTACATAAAATATCAACAATTCACGGACAAATGTGACTCTGAAGACCGTAATATAACAGCAGATACAGGAAACCGTGATATACCGGAAACTTCATCTCAAAATATTGACACTGAAAATCAGTCAGAATCAGTCGATCACAAAACAAGTGCTAAAATCAGGATACAGAAATTTCTACGGAAAGGAAGATCATTCAAATTTTACAACGTTAAATACCGATGGTGACGAAACCCAAACTAATCTTAGTACAGAAACGGCTACAAGTGAGAACAATACGCAAGTTAAATTCACTGATTCAATTGAAATTTTTAGACATGGTGATTTTAGTAAGGACACTTTTCAAAAACTGCAAGTGCGGGACCCATACTTTGGACCTTTTATATCATATTTTGAACAGAATAAATTACCCTCTTCACAGAAAGCTGCTAGGAAACTTCTGCTTGAAACTCCAAATTATGACATGGTGGATGGATTGCTTTTTCATACTCGTAAAGCAAAGTGTAAACGGACAAAACTTTTCACTTCGTATCAACTAGCGTTACCAGAGGTCGCTATTAAAACCGTTCTTCGATTGTACCATGACTCACCGTTAGGTGGACACGGTGGCATTCAGCATACAGCGGACATGTTAAAAGAACATTATTATTTTCCGAAATTATTACAGAGTGTGACGGATTATGTTAGAAGTTGTCACGATTGTCAGAGCCGAAAAGTTACTCAAGTTAAAACAAAAGCAGGTATCGTCGCTTTTAAGACACCTGAAGCGCCTTTTCAGGTTTGGCAAATGGACCTATACGGACCTGTACCAGTGTCAGCAAAAGGAAACTCTTATATATTTACAGCCGTCGATGCGTTCACAAAATATTTAGTTGCAGAGCCTATACCAAACAAAGATGCATTGACAGTTGCGGAAGGCTTGTTTAAACTTGTATCTCAGTATGGAGTTTGCGATACTCTGATCAGTGACCGTGGTTCGGAAGCCACCGCTCGTGCAATTAAGGAAGTGTGTCGATTACTGGAGATAAATCAGCAATACACACCGAGTTTTACTCACCACTGTCTTGGTTTGTGTGAAAGAACACATAGAACGTTTGCAGAACGCATGACGCCTTACATTCAACAGGGAAAACATTGGGAGGATATGGTACCATCTATTTTATTTTCATTAAATTCAACTGCCAATGACAGTGTAAAATATTCACCTTTTGAAATTCTTTACGGCAGTCGTCCTAAATTTCCTTTGTCGGGACACGTTCGTGATTTGAATTTAGCGTCAATCCCAAAAGATTATCATGACTATCTTAAACAATTTTCCGAAAGATTAGCTATTATTCGGAATGAAGTAAAGGATCACGCACTAAAGTCGCAAACAGCAATGATGGAACGCGCTAATCAAAAAGTTCATAACTTAACATTAAGACTTGGCGACTTTGTATACATGAGTAAAGACCCGACAGGTCCAGGACATAAATTTAAATTCAAATTTGCAGGACCATATGTTGTTGAAAATTGTGAAAGTCCACACTTATATACATTAAAAGACCAGACTACATCTAAAATTTTCCCGTCAATCCATATTAACAGACTAAAGCCGGCATATGTTCGCAAACCTAATCAGTGTAACTATTTCATGGATCCAGTTATTACAAATGTCAATCAGTTCACAGTAGAACACGATTTACTATCAGATGAACACTCGGAACACAGTGAGAACGATAGTCCATGCAATGATCTTGTTTCATCCGAAAATAAATTATCCAATGTCCCGGATGTAAGCACATCAGAAAATAATTTACCCGTGCGACGTTCTAAAGGACACACAGAAAACCCATGCGTTTTCGAGACACTAATTTTACGACACCTGAATCGTCCACAGATAGTCATATCAAAGACAATGTTAAAATCAAACGTATACTTGCTTGTAAAATAGTGAACGGAACACATAAATATTTAGTTCATCTTTGTGGCGAACCTGCACAGAACGCACGTTGGATGGATATTTCTGATCTCAACGTTAAAGCCAAAGAGATTATTAATAAAAGGCCCCCGCCTATAATAAATTAAGTGTATTATAGCTTGGGCGTGTGGAAATTATTCCGCCGCTTACAATGAAATAAATGATCAAAGTAGCGTCTGCTCGTAACTGCATAAGCGTGTGGGATTTTCACCGCCGCTAATTCATAAGTATCCAGAGATAAAGTTTGCGTAACAAAGTAATGTAAGAAAAGAAAAGAAAAGAATCACCAGCATCATCTCTGTTGCACCTGATATTTGTGTGAGGTTATCTCGCCGTCATTCGTATTCTTGTATAGATGTCCAACAATTTGATAAATTTTGACCTGTTAATTGAAGCACTTTATTTATGTTAATCGTTTGTTCAAATTTATTGCATTTCATTATATTTTTGGTTGACTTGAATAGCCCATTTTTTAAATAAGTGTGCATAAATTCATTCAAGATTTGCATATCAGTTTTCACTATTTGCACATAACTGATTTTCATCAAATTTGTTCATGATAACGGAAATCATTTGGTAGCATGTACATTTGATACAGTAGAATGAATGTTCATGTGGAATATTGTCAGTAGCGGTGTGATAGAAATCATAAATTGCCGTTTCAAGAGGTGTTGCTTTTCTGAAACATGTTTCATTAACTATAAATACGGATCCACGAGTCTGTGAGAGAGAGTAGGGGGGTGGGGGTATGAGAGTGTGAGAGAAACAGTTATGGTGGATGAAACCTATTGTGGAAAGCTCATTTTCAATAAGAGGTAGCGGTCTCTGTTGGTTTCTTATCGATGTATAATAAACAGCTACAGTCATGACAACATTGTTTCACATATATATAGATGCTATTTTACAAATAATTGTATTGTGATTTCATAACGTTATCAAATTTTACTAGAGCATATGGCGTAAGATGTGAGATTGTAGAGCAAAGAGTTCAAACGTATTTCAATAAGATTTTGCATATGGAGTCGTATTGTACTGGAGATTGTTTTTTTTCATAAATTGATATTTACATAGTATTATGGTTTAAACTGAATTCAACCTGTGGAAAAAAATTATCCAAATTTTTGCTAAGCGGGGGGATGTTATGTATTAGGGTTGAATTCTGTTCGAGGTCGGGGCTATTCCAGGTAAGGGTGTAAGGTCAGACCCGTAATGCTGTTTTTGATGTTTTTAAGTGTGAGCATGTTTATGGAGAATAAAGACGTGTTTTTGTAATGATGTCTTGTCCAGTTATTTAGTCCCCGTAAAAGGCAAGAACATCTCAATTGACTAGATTTTCACTGTAGCCTAATATCTTAGGATGACCCACAAAAGTTATTAAAACTTATTTCCAGTGGGGTCCTTTTATGACGTGACTTCCAGTTTACACCAAGGGTTGACACATAGAAAAATACAAACACAAATCATTTAGACTTTTATCACGGATAAATGGTCAAAGCCCCAGTATAATTAATAAAAACAAATTCACTATTAAAGATGGATTTAAATTTATCCATCAAAAACTTTTTCACTTGTACTTTAAAATTATATTTTTTAGAGCAACTTTTAATCATGTCTGGTAACGAATTCCAGTCTTTTATTCCATTATAAAAGAAAGTGGTGGATTCACATCCTTTAATTCCTGGTATATAAAAGTTTTTACTACTAGATCTTGTATTAAAAGATGTTTCATTTCTGACAAAATTAGTATGTAAATAATTCGGGCATATATTATTAGTAATAATGAAAGATTTGGTCTGGTAATCATTAATCACTATAATAAAAGAAGAATGTGTCTGAAGACACAAATGCTCCCGCTCAAGCTTTGCAAGAGATCTTGAAAATGAAGCTCAGTGATTGATTGATTGTTGGTTGCTTAACGTCCAGTGGCAAATATTTCATGCATATTCAGGACGAGAACAAAAAAAAAAAAAAAACAAAATCCAAGTTCTAGAGTTATGCTCCTTTATAAATGGAAAAATTGCAAAATTTTAGTTTCCGTTCTCCATCTTAAGTTTGCCTCAACCAAATGTTGTGATGCTTATTACCACAAAATACAGATCAAGTTTGAATTTTGGTGGGGTCACTTTAACCATTCACGAGTTATGCCCCTTTTTAAATGGAAAACAACGCAAAATTTTTAGTTTCCGTTCTCTTAAGTTGCCTCAACCAAATGTTATGAAACTTATACACAATGCTTTTTACCACAAAATTCAGATCAAGTTGAATTATGGTGGCGTCACTTTAATCGTTAATCGAGTTATGCTCCTTTAAAAATCGAAATATTGCCAAATTTTAAGTTTCCGTTCTGTAACTTAAGTTTGTCCCAACCAAACATTATTAGACCTATATACAATACTTATTACCACAAAACTCCGATCAAGTACAAATTTGGGTAGCGTCACTTTTATCGTTCTTGAGTTATGTTCCTTTATATTGTTGTATGCAAGCGGGTGCATCATCTGTGTCCATGGGGACACATTCTCCATTTATATTCCTTTGTAATATTAAGTCAATGAACTGTAGGTAATCCTATAGTCTGGGAAAACACCAAGGTCATGGCATCTGTTTACTATCAAATGTAAGTTCTTATCAGATCTTACCTGTTATTAGCTATATGAGAACTGTTTCTAGATCAACATCACTTGCGTGCTTTATACTTGACAAGTAAACATGTGCAATGTATATAGTTTAGATTAGAATAAAACATATGTATGTATTAAAAGAGTATATATTTGCCTCGCCAATATAACATCCTTAATATGGTTGATGATCACAGACTCTTTCGCCCCCAAGGGTGACTGGGGAATAGAAGTATGGTCACCATTGGTCTTCCTCCGACCGGCAGTAAAACCCTTGCTAAAGTGGGGCGTCCGTTTGGCTGTGCGGGATGTACAAATTTGCAGCCACGTCCAGTCAGTATGGGGACGTTAAATACGATGCCTCGTGTAAAGAGAGAGTCACGCTCTTTGCACGTTAAGAACCCTTGCAACAACTCTTTGAGGGGTCCGTAGGTGACCTGTTGCAAGGCTTAATTTCTGTCCCTATCCAATATACCCTCATTTCCCGTGGCAGTCTAAATTTCTCCGACCTTAATCCCGGACGCCCCTATTACAGAACCTACCCATTGTATTTATTGTTAATTTGTTCTCGTCCTGAATATGCATGAAATATTTGCCACTGGATTGTAAGCAACCAACAATCAATCGAAACGTGTTAACATTCGGAGGATTTAGTATCAGACAGTGTTAAGACATTTGTGTTTTCTAAGAAATCTCAAATGTCCTCTGTCTGTCCGCGAGATGTCGTGTCATGAATAGGAAGCCTATAACTTTGGCAAGGGTTTTACTTCCGGTCGGAAAAAGATCTGTAGTGACCATATTTCTATTCCCCAGTCACCCTTGAGGTATCTTTTTATGATTATTGGAACATAAACATCCAGTGACAAATATATCATCCATATTTACAATGAGAACAAATTCACAATAAATGCAATAGGAAGGTCCTTTACCAGAAGCCATCCACGTTGAAGGTTTAAATCCGATGCCTTGTGTCATGAGAGTATCACGCTCTTTGCACGTTGAGAACCCTTGTAACAATCCTTTGAGGGGTTCGCAAGTGGTCTGTTACAAGGCTAAATTTCTTCCCCTTTCCAGTATACCTTCATTTTCCAGTGAGTCTAAACTTCCCAGACCTACGGCCTCCATTGTAGAACCTACCTCTTGTATCTATTATTTATTTGTTCTCGTCCTGAACATGCATGTAAAACTTGCCACTGGACGTCAAACAATCAATAGCTACTAAACATGATTTGTTATAGCCAATGTCGGCCATATTGGTTGGTAGTCGTGTTTTTTTTCATTGCTACTTGATGTTTATCAACAAATAAGCATAAAAAGGTGTTTTTATTCTAATACGAAATTTACATATTGTTTAATTGACGACTTGGGATGAATTCCGGTAGTAAAAGTGGGGCGGCCGTTTGGCTGTGCGGGATGTATCAAGTACGCAGCCACGTCGGTCCGAATGGGGACGTTTAATCCGATGCCTCGTGTAGCCACGCTCTCTGCACGTTAAGAACCCTTGCAACAACTCTTGGAGGGGTCCGAAGGTGGCCTGTTGCAAGGCAAAATTTCTGTCCCTATCCAATTTTCCCTCATTTTCCAGGGGCAGTCTAAATTACCCCGACCTTCATCCCGGACGGCCTCTATTGCAGGACCTACCTATTGTATTTATTGCTAATTTGTTCTCGTCCTGAACATGCATGAAATATTTGCCACTGGAAGTTGAGCAACCAACAATCAATCAATCATGAAAAGAATTGTTTCGATTCTAATAGGACAAATAAGGTATTACGATCGAGGCATACGAAAATTACTTGTAAATGTTTGGCTGTTCCGGTTTCTTCCCCATGAAGTATGTACATTATATTTTCATAATGGGTAAGTTTTAAAAAGTAATAGAAGAGTAAATATATGCTGTTTAAAGAGCAAAATATAATCTTCGTTTATCTAAGCAGCTAAAACAATGTTCGTTTATCTAAGCAGCTAAAAAAATGTTTATATTTTATGGGGATACAAACGAAAATAACGATAATATAAACAGCAAGTTTGTACGCATATGTCAAACATAATTCGTGCTAATTTTGTCGACAAAGCAAAATAAGGAGAACATACAATGTACTAGAATAAATAAGAATTGTAAAATTATACTAATCATCTAAATGTCATTATAATTAAATATCCTAAAATCAATTTCATTTATAATCATTGTTGTTCGCTTAACGACCGTTGTGAAATATTTCAATATATGACCTACGGTCTTCGTATCATCATTCTGGTCGACTTGTAAGAGTAGCGTAAACCCCGCCAGGTGTACCAATTCATTCCATCAGCAAACGTTGCGTGATCTCCCGCCAAATATCCGCCATTTAGATTGCTATGGTGGCAGCCTTTATGCCACCAAGCCCCATGGAAATATACAGCACAGTTACCATACATTGAAGGGGGGTTGTTGTTTTGATCAAAGGTTGTAAACTTCATACCATTTGAATAAGAGACTGTCTCCTATAAAGTAAAATAACAATAATACCGAACTCCAAGGAATATTAAAATCGGAAAGTCCCTTGTCAAATTACAAAATCAAAACCTCGCACGAATGGAAAACAACTGTCATATTCCTGACTTGATACAGGCATTTCATAAACACGATGAAATATGATATGTCGTCATTTACATTGATATTACAGCCGCCGTACCAATAATTGTCGTTGGTACGGTATGCCGTACCTTAAATTCATGAAAATATAAAAAAAACAATGTTTTTGCACTGGAATAGAGAAACAGTTTAATGTTTCTAAATGTACACAAAGATCAAACTGATGGACTGAACATATATGGTGTGGCTAAAGAATTTGTATTGAAAGAAAGCAGATACAACACTTTCGGAAAATTCTAACTTTTTTTGCCGAAAATGTTGTATTTGTTAAGGATTATGAACCCTTTTGTCGATTCAATGCTAAAGATATGGAAATTTTATAGAAAATCCACAGCCTTTGATGAAGTCGTTGCTAGAACTGCATGCAATAATTCTCTATCTATCAAGCACTGAATTGCCAAACATGAGAGTACAAGGAGAAAGTTGTAATATATTGGTATGTAAAAGGTTTTTTTTTTGTGTTCTAAGTCATTATGTTCATGTTATTAATTTTATTCTCGACCATACACATTTCTTAGTTCTTAAATATAAGATACAGAATTATTTTATCATCATTTTGATTTATTGTAATTAAGGAGAGATGATGTGGTATATTGCCAATGAAACAATTATCCAGACTGTATTGTTTGCTTAACGTTCACATGTAATTAATTTTTCATGCCAAACGTTCAGTAGCAAATATTTCATGCATCATAACGAATATATGTTTGGTTTTGTCCATTTTTATTTTGCAATGATACTGTCAATCTTTATTTTTATGTTCTTTTAGAATTCCTTTTTTTTTTTGAATATCGAAGGCGACTGCGTAAATATTTAGAAAGGAACTAACAGCTTTCTCCAGCAAGGGTTGTACTGCCTGATGTGAGGATGAAAATAAAGCTTATCGAACAGTACCTTACATCTACAGAGTTGCAAGAGTTCACACGATTTTAATCCGGTTTGATAAGTTTTGGGACAAAACTTATTACCAATCTGTTACAAGTTTTGGGACAAAACTTATTACCAATCTGTAACAATTTTTGGGACAAAACTTATTACCAATCTGTAACAATAATATCTACCTGCATCGCCACTATTCAATCTGTGTCAATAATATTTACCTGCATCGCCACTATTCAATCTGTGTCAATAATATTTACCTCCGGCGCGACTATCCCATCTGTGTCAATAATACTTACCTGCGTCGTCACTCTCCAATTTGTGTCAATAATATTTACCTTAGTCGTCACTACAACCACTGATAGATATTGTATATTTACCTGCGTCGCCACTATAACCGCTGAGAGATATTGCATATTTAGAAGGCGCATCCCCTATGGCAAAGGATTGATATTCTGCATAACGTGTCTCGTTATCAAAATCCTCTAAAACAACCCTAAGGGTGTATGCATTGGTGGAAGTCAGTTGATGCAGTTTTTTATTTCCTAAAACATAAAAAGATACAAAAAGACTTGTGTAAACGACGGGAAATAATGGCTGTGACCAGGTTAGATATGAACAATTAATTTGCCATGCAAAACAAATACCTTGGACCGCCACATTTAAGAGGGTTTTCTACCGTAGTTATCTTTAACATTCGACTGCACATGACTGCGTATTTGAGCATCCCACTGTTTGTTGTTTTCTTCTGGCAGTGGTATCTTTTTAATAATGGGTTCTCAGCACCCTTTTGTATTGTCTTCCTTCTTTTAACCCACCAAGGGTGACTTGTATTGTCTTCCTTCTTTTAACCCACCAAGGGTGACTTGGAAGTAGAAATATCGCCTTCTTCCAATCGGAAGTAAATCCACGCCCAAGTCCGGTCAGAATAGAAACTTTAAATCCGATGTCTCGTGTATAGAGCGTCACTCTCTCTGTACATTAGGAACCCTTGCAACAATTCTTTGATAGGTCTGTAGGGAGCAGAATTTCTTACCCTATTCAATATACTTTCATTTTCCAGTGACAGTCCAAATTCCCCCGAATTTATCAGAGCGTTTTCAAGAACTGGCAAGCCCTGAAATCTGATCCTGCACCTAAACAAAGTACTACGAGAAATTACTATGAGAAATGGTGTACCATAAGAGGAAACTATTCGTTCAAGCGAGACAAGTTGTGTCAATTTTGACCTTAGGATCAGGTTCCGACATTCATCCTGGACGGTCTGAATTACAGGACGTAATTATTGTTTTTATTTTAAAATTGTGCACCAATATTTGCCACATCAACATCCAATCAATCATCAATATGTTGGATTGGGGCATAAAGAGGACGAAAGATACCAGAGGGACAGTCAAACTCGTAGATCGAAAACAAACTGACAACAAATCACGCCTTGTAACTGAACACCTACTGACCCCTCTAATGTTTTAAGGGCTCGTTAACGTGCGGCAAAATTGGGTACTGTTTAACAGTAGGAGTCTGATTTAACCCTCTTGCTTCCGGGGGGACACATGATCACACATGTGTCCACACCAGCTGTGCCGGAGGGACACATATGTCCATGTAATAATTTATGCAAGCTTCTCATCATTGCTGTATGTCTTTCAATTTAAAGTCCGAAAATTAAACAGAGTAACATTTTTTTCAATGGGTCCCAAATTTAACGGTCATTTTGGCGTGACGTCATTGTTTGACATGTGACGTCACAGACGTCCAGCTGTCGTATTTTCTGGCACACGAAATGCAACCTTGAAAAACTACTGGCAGCAAGAGGGTTAACGTCCATAATCTGACCAGTCGTGATATCAAATTTATATATCTATCAAGCTAAACGGACGCCCCACTTTGGAAATAATTTCACTGCCGGTTGGAAAAACAATAAAGTTACCATATTCCTATTCGTCAGTCGCCCTTTGGTTGAGGTACTGTAAACCAACTTATCTTCGCGGATATTTTATTTCGCATTTAGCTTTTTCTAGCCCATTTCATGGCGATTTAATTTCGCGATTTTCAAATTTACTTGATGCATTTAGATAAGGAAAGATTCAAGTTTAAACTTTTCGCGACGATTTATATTCGCCTTTTGTTTTCCTACTCGCGAAAGTCGCGTAAATAAATTGCTCGCGAAAATTAGTTGGTTTACAGTATCTTTGCTTGTGTCTGTTGAATTTATGCACACATTATTTTCATTCTGGTCGAGCTGGGGCATTGGAAAAAGACTATTTCTAGACGGAAATGCTTCTCTTCTTGCATAATATACTGCAGCTGTTCTATATGTTCATTCAAATTGCATTGACCGTATATTCATTTCGAATATCAGTCGGAAAGCAAGCCGTTAGAAACGACCGTTGTTGCTACTTTCTCAGGACAATGGAATTGACATTAAGCCCGCCATTCTGAAATTGCGTTAATTTCGCGAAAAAATGAAATTGGCGGCAATTTTGAAAATTTTGTTTTCTGTTTCTTACACTTGCCATTGGTGTCAGAAATTGATGTCTTTCCATCTTTTAAGCATGTGTCTAATTAGAAAATAAAATACCCAAATTGACCGTATAAATTTAACAAATACGCCAAAAATATGCGAAATTTTCTGTTAGTTTGTTTCTTCTTTTTTTCACAAATAAACTAAGATTATATTCAATCTACAGACTGAGGTAAAACAAATTAATACGTATATCAAAGTAAAAATAATATTTCAAGTCTAACGTTCTGTCATCCCTTATGAAACCCCTTGTGAACTAAATTTCGAAAGAAAGACATTTTTTGACATTGTAGTTTTTTGGTCTTACACATCGATGTCAACATGCATGTGAACAGAATATACACATATTTAGCATGTTAGTGTGTTTGTTTGAAAAGTTCAGCTGTGAATTTTGACTGGATTAATTATTCTCTTTAAGTGAAATATTTGACGTTAGCTAAAACAATAAGGTAAGGAAATGTTATACTGTCGGTGCACAACCTTGAATGGAGACGACTGGAAAGAATCACATTGTTTATGAAAAAATGTGATGAAGGACTCCTGCAAAAGTAAATGCAAATATTACATGTACAATGGAAACTGTCAAACATCAATTGGTAAAAAGTCTTGTCCTTAGAAATTAAATCAATCTCTACCAGACTTGCATTTTAATCACCCTTATTCAAAGCATTTTCATAATTTCATGAAGTGTGACTTATTTGTGATACAAAAAGAAAAAATAATTATTGACTGAGCACTCTAAAACTGCACTGAAATACTTAAAAATTATTATCCATTAGTTT
This sequence comes from Mytilus coruscus, assembly GCA_017311375.1. NCBI lineage: Eukaryota > Metazoa > Mollusca > Bivalvia > Mytilida > Mytilidae > Mytilus > Mytilus coruscus. Next base: position 65,208,113 of record CM029605.1, on the reverse strand, counting down.
ATGCTTTTAATATTGTTACAATTTGGGTCCATTCAGTAGAACCTGTATGGAATGAGCAGGATTTATTGTTTTATTTATTTAATTATTAAACATACACAGATTGCAAACCAATTTCCTTTTACTTCAAATTACGAAGAGTTTACATTAAAAATACTTTATGATTTCTTTTAAATGTATATATGAAAAAGGTTATCAGTATTGCAAGGAATGTCAACATTTCAACACTGTCTAGATCCAGTATTTATGCATATTTTGACTACACCTGGCCTGTATGAAGTATACATTTATTTCTGTGTTTGTATTATATGGTTACAGTAGTAAAACTATATACCTTAATATTAAAATAACTTGTGGAATAATATATTATGGCCAAGAGTAACAGTTACTGTAATATTAAAGCCCTATTTCAGTCCTGGAACTGTTTTAAAAATGATAAAATATGTTTTAACTAATTGTTTTACATATGTCTGTAGTATAAAATATATTTAGTAAAAGATAATTAATTATTTTAACATGTAAATAACAGCATGTAGTTCAAATATATATATATATATATAATAGTACAAATAAGTTTGTTCATGAAAAGTGTGAACAAAGGGACGTATCTCGTAAATTACTATCGACACCGCTTCGTCAGAAATTTCGACACATTGAAGTGGCACTTTGCGTATTACAGCGTATTAATTTCACAAATTTGACACAGGCCAGTTCATAACAAGCATCATCACATATTTTAAATTCAGCTTAGGTTCCCCAGGAGTTAAGAAAGAAATTTCCACTTATGTGTTGAAAAAAATTGACTCGACGAGTGACGACCTGGGGTTTGAAGGCTTCGTATTCTAATTCAGTACGCTTAATCATAACAATTTGTATGTCAGAACTTCAAGAAAGTATACACAGTTGGCATTTATACCGTACAGCATGTTTTGAACTCATTTGATATGACTTTTTGGAGGAAACAGGCTCGTTTCAGATGAAGAATGAAATAATTAAAAAAAAATGCCCAAATATGGTTGTCACATGACTTCCATTGTTGCTTTAAGAAATGGGGTCAAACCGGGGTCAACTGTTCGACTGTATACAATGTAATCAATGCGTTTTCGTAGATTTTTATTTATGACGTCAATAAAACATACAGGTTCGCGGAAATTTTACGTCGTCCGCTCAATATTGAAAAATGATGGTTTTTACCCTAAATATTTTATTTGGAACAATTATAGGAGTTGCAGTATATAAAGAATAACCATACATTGTCTCGAAACATAAATTTTATGCGTACTCGTCCCAAAACAGGTATCGCTTTTTACCTGTTTCTAAGCCTTGTACAAATAAAATTTATATTTTGAGACAAAGTATGGCTATTCTATGTTATTGGCATGATAATTCGGCTACTTGTACGGTTCGCTAGAATATTTTTTAAATGAAGCAAACTTTAATGAACGCGTAACCTTACTTTAACAAAACAAAACATGTTCACATGGTTAAATACCATAGACTTTTGAATACTTAAAAAAAAAAAAAATATAATAATCGGAAACAGCAAACATGCTATGAACAAATGCGTATCATAAAGCTAGCATAACATTGTAAATTCATAGTCCACTTAAAAAAACATACGGCAACGTAGTCCCTTCAACAATTATCGTTAATTTTGTATTTTAATAGGTTTCTTTTTTATATTCGTAAAGCACTCACTACCCCTTTGGTTTTCTATGTTGTGTTTTCCTGTTTTTTTTTGCAATGACGATCAGTTTTTCATCGACTAATAAGTTTGGATAAGTCATACTATGTTTTAAACTACACAAATAGTTTCTTCAAACTCCGTCAAAGCACATGATCATTTTCCAGAAAATGATACATTCTCTCTTATATTATAATTACCTAGCCAGAATTCAGTCTCAATGTCACCAAATCCCAATTCAAACTCCTCCCAATTTCTGTAAAATCTATGTTTCCATTTATTCTATTATGGAATACCTAAAATTACAACAATGCATGTGATTATATCCCAGACAGACCAAGATCTACGCCAGAAAAGCATTTTAATACTATACCAAGGGTACATGTAGGGTCTGGGTGGAGTAATAGGATAAAGAATAATGGGCCAAAAAACCACGGAAAATAGACCAACGAATAAAAAATGGCCCTAAAACTAAAAAAAAAAAAGTAAATAGATGCAACATTTATGAAGAATGGTCATGATTTGCCTCAAAATTATGAACGGGAGGCCACACTTAAAATGACGCTTAAAGAAGAAATAGAATATTAAAACTTTTTGGATAAGGTTCCTCTAGTGAATTTAATACCCCAAAGGATGACTTGAGGAAAAGAAATATGGTTACCATTGGTCTTCCTCTGTCCGGCAGTAAAACCCTTTCAATAGTTGGGCGTCCGTTGGCTGTGTAGGATGAACGGTCAGAATGGGGACGCTTAATCCGATGTTTCGAGTAGAGAGAGAAAGCCACGAACTATGCACGTTTACCCTTGCAACAACTCTTTCAGGAGTCCGTAGGTAGCCTGTTCAAGGCTTAATTTGTGTCCCTATCCATTAAACCCTCAGTTCAAATTTCTCCGATATTATCCCAAACGGCTTCTATTACAAGACCTACCTATTGTATTTATTGTTAATTTGTTTTCGTTTTGAACATCCATGAAATGTTTGCCACCAGTAATCAATCAATCAATCAATTAAACAGACTCAACAAACAAAATTGTGAAGTCATATTTTGTCTTACTTTGATTATCAGACTGACTTCGGGGACGACCTAGGATATGTGAAAAGGGATAGTCATCTTCGGTCTTCTGGTTGATGTTCAGACTTATTGGACGACAATATGATTTTGTGAAAAGGAGAGGGAGAAGGATTGTGGAAATAATTCACTTGGTTTGATAAAAACTGAAAATAAATGATTGATCACATTAATCAAATTAGAACGCCACGGCCATACACAATTGAAACTCTTGAAACATATTTTTTTATTCAGACTTCCCATGAAGAAAGATTTTCTCTGGGTTCATTCACTTCCAACATGACTACATTCGGCGTTTTTAAACCCAAATTTTATGAAGCTGGTCGTGTGAAATTTCTAGTCTCGTAATTTATTAATATGTGTTATGTAAATGATTGCATGTCAACAATGAAGGAGTAATTGTAGAGAATTATCCTACTATGTCGAAAATTATACGTAACGAATAGAACCTATAAACATCAATAACCAGCAATTCAAAAGATACAAATGTCTTAATGTAATTAATATCATTGAATGAAGCGTTACACATTTTTAAACGTTTTGTTGTCCTATATTGATGATTATTTATTATGATATCAAATTCTAGTACTATAAAATAATTATATAAAACTCAATATTAAAAGATCATCAGATCGGCTTTGCAATATTTGCAAAAATGCCAATATGACTAAAACCATGTTAATACTCCTTATACGTGTTATATGAAGTGTTGCCATCAAATTGTAATTTATTTAATATTTGCTTTAGTTTTTTTCCATTATCTCGAAAACGGTAATAATTAAAACCAAGAAATTATTAAAATTAGATTTACAAAAATTTGCCTGTAAAAAGAAATATAACAAAATACCGAACTCTGAGGAAAATTCAAAACGGAAAGCCCCAAAACAAATGACAAAATCAACAGCTCACACACTTTAATCGAAGAGAAAGCAAGTGTCATATTCCTGATTTGGTTCCGGCAAGGGTTCTTTAATGTAGATAGCGTGACGCTCTCTTCAGATGGCTTTGGATTTGACGCCCCCATTCTCACCGGACGTGACTGCAAAGCCAAATGGAAGCTCTTACTTCATCAATTGTTTTACTGAGGGTAGGTAGATATACAAGGTGACAATATTTAAATACCCCAAGATACCGATTATGTACAAATTACTTACTGTCCAACCTCCGCCATCTGTAGTCATGTCACAGTAGGCAATAAAACCACAACTATCTCTGCCAGGGTTAATGGTGTAAACGCCACTCAAACCTTTTATGTCACCGCAATCTCTTGGTGGAGCTGTAAAATATAGGTTGGTATTGTTTATAATGATTGATTGATGTTTGCTTAACGTCCAGTGGAAAATATTTAATTTAGAACTAGAACAAATTAAAAAAAGTATTACAAAAGGTAGGTCCTGCAATAGATCAACTGTGATAAAGGTTAAGAACTGTAGATGCTACTGGAAAATAAGGTATACAGGATATGTGTTTCTTTGTTATTGGAAGTGTTCCTCACGTCAAGAGACTATGGCACCCTCTCTTCACGACGCGTTAGATTTATCGTCCCAATTCGGACCGAATGCAAGTTTATGCATCTCACAATGGAAGACTTTTTCGAACTGAAACAAGGAACTTGTATCTGCGATTCCATTGCTACATCAATGCCGTTTAGCAACCATCATACAATAGTACACATATGGTCTTAGACAATAAATTAGTCGCTATTCAATTTGTTAAGCTCTAAACCGAACGGACAGATAAATGGCGAATAATTTAACAGAGATGGCATAATTTATGCCACCATAATCTTTTACGAACAGAATTATGGTTCAAAGATAATATTAATATTGAAACCGAAAATAAATACAAGCACGTCATTCATGAAAGTGTAAGATATTGAGCATGGCGTTTTAAAATACTTCAGAATAAGAGATACCTAAGCTATATTTGGCAAAGCATCTCGGAAATCTGTGCCCTCAGTGCTTTTAAACTTCGTCCCTTAGTTTGCCCTTATAATCTTCTTTTCGAGCGTTTTTTTTTGTAGACAAACGTCCCGTGCGTCTTGTGTTCAAAATTCAAAGCCTAGTATGTATGATAAGTTCACTTGCATATATACGTACGAAAATTATCCCTGTACAAAGTATTCCAGTGTATGTCAGTTTCATTTGGAGGACAACAGTTATAAGATAGGTCTATGCTACACTCCATCAAACCTTTGTTATAACCCGAAGCACAACAGCCTTCGTTTGCGAAGCATGAATACGCGCACTGCAATTCCGACACACCTGTGAATAATTTAACATATAAGTTATCCTTGATTTTCATCCCAAAATACTCTCTAAAAGTATCAGTTGTGAAAGCAAAGGTGCAAAGTATTAAGATAATAAATAAACCGTAATACTTTGTCAGCAGAGACATTTTTGTGTGTGTAGTATTTCACGACGTACACATCGGAGTTGATGAACTGTAGATAACACCACACTGGGGATTTATAGTTCTCTCTACAAATTCAATCACCGTGTAGCCACAGTAGTTTTAATTAAATTTGTTTTGTTTTTAAAGTACTTGTTCAACTGTTTGTTAATAAATATCAACCCTTTATACATAATAATAATTCCATTAATATTAAGTGGTAATTTCATTTAAAAATCAATTTATTTACAGTGATGCTAGATCACATCCATTTAATTGTCTTTTTTTTTTTTTTATCTTTTAGCGGTGTGTTTAAAGGGCATCGGATACGATGTGTTTGTCCTTTGATTAATGTTTGTTTTACGCCGATTTAGCGCAAATTGCTACATTTGAACATCGCGTAAACAAATTAATATGTATTTAAAGATCAAAATGTATTCTGTAAAAATTCAGACAATAGGTTCTAGTCAATATTAAACTATCCTTTACAACAAATGCACTCATATCAATGATATTCAAGATACACATGTTTTATAAAATATAAATCAATGGATAACACATTAATATTTAGATTTTATAGTTTAGAATAATACCAATTTATTTTTAAAAAGAGACAATTTGATGGCCAGGAGGTGCGTTAAATAAATAAAATATTGTTTAAGAATTAAAATACTTTTAATGAGTATTAAAGATACAAATGTTTTATAAAATATAAATCGATTGATATCGCATAATATTTAGAATCCATATTTTAGAAGAAAAAAGAGACAATTTGATGGCCAGGATTTTACAAATCTTATTATTATTATAATACTTTGTATTTCTCGTAAGATATCCGTCTGTTAATAGGCATCTTGTAATTACACACTGATCTTTTTTTTTTTTTTTTACATAAAAAAACACAAGTATTTACAAAAATACCAACCTCGAAGGTAAATTAAAAAAGGAGGAAAATAAAAAAAAATGACAAAATCAAACGGTAGACTATATTAACCAACGGAACGAATGGAAAATAACTCGTCACATTTTGTACCTGGTGTTATAGCTAGCTAAACCTCCACCTTGTATGACAGTTGTGTATATTTTAGTTCTATTGACAAAATTGGATGACCAATCCAGATAGATATATGATGTCTTTATGACATTAATTGGGAACCAACAACAAAAACATGTGTAAACATACATCACAGACATACAACACATAAGACTAAATCAAAACCAGAAGTCAAAACATCACAAAAAGCCACTACTAAAAATCATAAACCTATCAGAATACTTAACATAAACTTTCAATCGATACGAAATAACAAGAACTATCTTTAAAAAGGATATCCGACGTATTTAAATTTGAGTATATGTTTAAAACTATCATTTCGATAACCTTCAGAAGCACAATGACTTAATGACGCAGGACCTCTTTAATTAAATCTCCATCTGAATGTAACTACAAGAAATTCTTTACTAAGTCTGGTTATATTAAGGCAATATTATATAAGAATATTGTGATGACACCTAAAAATTTTATTCGTCAAAAAATCCAGTGCAAATGACAAGAAACAAATATACATTTACTACTGTTTACATTAATATTAACACTTAATTCATGGTTAACAAAGCTAAAAACTATTGGTAGTATAAGCAGAAGCACTCAACTATAATATTTTCATTTGCTTTAAGTCATTGTTCTTACAATAAGTAAAATATATTGTACATTAAGTCATAACTAATCAAATTCAACTTTGAGATAAGAAAGGAAGGTCTTGTAGAAGATTTGTAATAGTTTGACAAGGTACAAAATTTATGCATATTTTTCAGAATTGAAATGCAAAATTTATATAAGAATAGAATAATTTATGGACAGTAAATACTAGATTTGGGGTCATGATGACCAGGTTTAAAATTTAACAGGTTGATTGAACATTAGCTTGCAATTAGAGTAGGATAATCCAAGGAACCATGCAACACAATTTTGTCTAATATTTTATCAAAAAACTTTCTTTAAAAAATTTAAACATCATCTGGTATTTGATTATGGATGTTAACACCAATCAAAGTTTAACAGATTTAGGTGTAGGTTTTCTTTGTAAAATCAAATTGTACTCATGTATATGGCAAGGTATTTTTAAGAAAAGTATAAGAGCTCTCTTACATAAACATAATGCGGAAAAGAAATATATGCCTAAAATACTACATAAAAATAACTGATAAAACTATTGAAACAAAAATTCCATGTTTTCGAAATAGTTGTATTGCCCAAGATAGATTAAAACAATGCAAAAGTTGCCTAATATATTTATCACATATAGATGTTATGAAAATCAATAAATGTTTAGAATACTACATATACATGTATTTTCAAAATTATCTGATATTAACTACATGTATAATCAGGATAAAAATATAAATGTCATATCAGAAATACATTGAACATGTATTAGGAAAGCTACATGTATATGAAAAACAATAATATCTTTAAATACTACTATAACACTAAACTATATTAAGCATAAAAACTTTGAATAACTTGCATTGAAAAAAGCCTGTCAGCAAGTTATATTAAAACAATTTGGAAGCTGCCTCATATATTTTGTAATTGTGTCATTATTAAAAAGTGACATATTACTGAAATACTACTTATGCATTAAAAACCTACAACAAGATAAAACATGTGCGGGATGTACAAATTTGCAGCCGGTCAGAATGGGGACGTTAAATCCGATGCCTCGTGTAAAGAGAGTGCCACGCTCTTTGCACGTTAAGAACCCTTGCAAAAACTCTTTGAGGGGTCCGTAGGTGACATGTTGAAAGGCAAAATTTCTGTCCCTATCCAATATACCCTCATTTCCCGTGGCAGTAGAAATTTCCCCGACCTTAATCCTGGAAGCCCCTACTACAGAACCTACCTATTGTATTTATTGTTAACTTGTTCTCGTCCTGAATATGCATGAAATATTTGCCACTGGACGTTAAGCAACCAACAATCAATCAATCAACAAGATAAAACAATAATATATGTTCATAGGATACTATACCCAACTAACAATATCCTATATCTTTGTTCAGTGAAATTGAAATTGGGGTCAAAATCACAATTTCTCATATAATTATCAAAGTTCACCTCACAATGATCATGTGTACTATGTTTCAAATTGGCAAACTACCTTAACCTTAAACTTTAACCTCATATGGGACGCACAAAATTACAAGCCGGCAGACAAATGGACGGACAGAAAACATAGTGCCGTGTTACTATTGCAGACAACCCATAAATATAAAATTGTGTGATGTACAGACCTGTACCACTAAATGACTAGATATATAAAGAGAGTATGCTCTTTCATATTGCACTGTTGGGTAAGCTACCTTAACCAAAAACTTTAACTTGATATGGGACAAACAGAAAAACAGGTGGATGGACAAATGCCAATGGACGGACGAACTGACCAGAAAAATTAGTGCCCCTCTACTATTGCCAGCAGTCCATAAAAATAAAATTGTGTGATGTATAGAGCTGTATCAGTAAATGACTAAATATATAAAGAGCATATACTCTTACATTGTGTGATGTATAGAGCTGTATCAGTAAATGACTAAATATATAAAGAGCATATACTCTTACATTGTGTGATGTATAGAGCTGTATCAGTAAATGACTAAATATATAAAGAGCATATGCTCTTACATTGTGTGATGTATAGAGCTGTATCAGTAAATGACTAAATATATAAGAGCATATGCTCTTACATTGTGTGATGTATAGAGCTGTATCAGTAAATGACTAAATATATAAAGAGCATATACTCTTACATTGTGTGATGTATAGAGCTGTATCAGTAAATGACTAAATATATAAAGAGCATATACTCTTACATTGTGTGATGTATAGAGCTGTATCAGTAAATGACTAAATATATAAAGAGCATATGCTCTTACATTGTGTGATGTATAGAGCTGTATCAGTAAATGACTAAATATATAAAGAGCATATGCTCTTACATTGTGTGATGTATAGAGCTGTATCAGTAAATGACTAAATATATAAAGAGCATATGCTCTGTTAGGTTAACTACCTTTATAACAAAAATAATTAGTCTGATAAATATAGTGCCCCTCTACTACTGAAGGCAGGCCATAAAAGTAAAAATAATTAGTCTGATAAATATAGTGCCCCTCTACTACTGAAGGCAGGCCATAAAAGTAAAAATTGTGTGATGTGAAGACGTGTACCAGTAAATGACTAGACATATACAGAATGTGTGCTCTGACATTTTGCATCAATGAAATGAAAATATAGTATAAAATACTACTTATGACAAATGAATGAATATAAGTATGAACTCCAATTTCAGCATGGACAAAGATAAGTTACATTCATAAAAAATATATGCAATTGACAAAGTATACTGTTGAAGAGTGGCCTCATACATGTATTGCTCTTAAATCATTAAGAAAAATGAATTGATACCTGTGAAATTGGCAGAAAAAAATAATGTTTTTCAATGCAGCTAGTAAGTGATGAAGTTGTTTTTTCCAAAATAAGATAAATTATCATAAGCTTTTCTCACTTATATAAAAGCAAAGTTGTTTCATCTTTGGAGTGATTTTTTTAAAGTTACACAAGTTACTGTCTTTTTATTTTTGACACTGTGTTGTCTTTTTTCGGGCTTTCAATATATTTGATTTTCATTGGAATGCAGGATAACAAGTTGTTTTCAATTTGTTTCTTTTCTGGAGATATTGGTTCCTGCAATAGCCCTTCCACCTGTGGAGTAAACAAAGTGAGTTCTTCGAATTCTTCATCTTTGTTGATCAGAACACTGCACACTACAGATGTATTATTATTTTGTTCATCGTTTGCTTGAGAGCATGTGGGACATATGTTGTTTACCAATTTTTTTTTGTAGCATCTTTTGTTGTTGCAGGATTTGTAAGTCTCTAGAGATGCAATCCCGATAATCTCTGCTGTTTCTGAAAACAAATCTTCGTGTGTCACTGTGACAACATCAGATATCATCTCTGTTGGAAGAATCTACAAAAAGAAAACCTTTGAGTCCAATAATTTTAATAATAGGTTATAAATTCAATATTTTATAAATATTGTTAGAATTGACTTATTGGACAGAAGCTGTGATATAGACATAAACATAAGATATTATTAAGTTACAATCTGTAATGAATAACAAACTTGAAACAGTTTAGAACCATGAAGAAATGTCAATTATAGCTACATGTCAAGCACAACTTTAACAATTAGAGATACAACCTATTTCGGTGTGTATATCGGGGACGGACGGACGCCAAAGGAAGATGATTTATATAATACAGCTTTAGACAAGTATTTAAATTTGCGATATATGTATTTTGACATTCTTTATTTCAAGAATAATATTTTGTACTCTTTGAGATTATTATTCCGCCTTTGAAGTTTTAGACTGCACTTGCAAGTACACAAAGTCGATAAGATATTTATAGCACTCGAGCTATTAATAGCTAATTGACCAGCATTAGCTTCAATTGTAGATCTAATGAACCTGTCAGTGATATTAACTGCTCAAGTATTAAAGGCTAAGCCTACAAAATCCAAACAATTTGAAAGTGGTGATGACACATTCTTTACCTGAATCTATTTTATTTATCTGGATAATTTCATTTTTAAGTTTGATTTTATGTCCATAATGTTTTCCTTTGATTGTAGCATATATCTTTTTTGTTGGTTTTTATTCAATTCCGTAATTTCGTCCAATCAGAGTAGATATTGGTGACATCATGCATGCCGAACCAAAACTATTACTGATGCAAAAATGAGCAGTTGTTTCTCATATATTGGTTCATGCTGCTTTTTGAGTAGAAATAGGCTAATTAAATCACTAAATTGTAACAATCTTTGTTAAGCTATCAATAGACATTAAATACAATAATTATTACACTTTAGACATGGATGATAGTGATTACTATCATAAGGTGTAATCAAATTTAACTAACCTCTATAGCTGTGTATCTTCCCCAGTGATTTTGGCAGGTTGGAACTTGTTTTGACATTTGACCGTTGGTGATTTTTATTACTTCCCTTCTTTTAATGGAAAATCAGCCAAATTTCGCCAAAGGCAAAATCGATTGCTGCCGTATTATCTGCTATTTTACCATTTCTTACGTCAACCGTGGAATTCCACTGTGCTGTGACATTAATTTTCTTTTCCAGCTGTAAAAAAATCCAAGATTATTATACAATGTGCAATAATTGTAGAACTTTAGGATATTCATATTATCTAATATATAATCAACTCCCCACCCCCATGTAGTACGAAAATATCGACATGATGTGTCTTACTGTATAAAGGATGTAAAATGAAATTATACTTTGTACAAAATCAAATAATGTTTGACTGACATAAATTTAATTTACATGTATTTACTTATAGATTTTTTGGTATGTTGTCATGTTAAGGTCTTTTATGGTTTACTATTGGGTATGAGTTGTTCTCATTGTTGCAGGGTTTTTCATGAGCTATAGTTGCTTACATCTATATCATTTGGTATTTGATGGATAGTTGTCTCATTGGCAATCATGCCTTATCGAAACAGAACATAGAAGTGTTTCTCATTAACTCAGCAATCTTTCATTCTAAGCAAATTAACAATAAATACAATAGGTAGGTTCTGTAATATAGGCGTCCGGGATTAAGGTCGGAGAAATTTAGACTGCCACGGGAAATGAGGGTATATTGGATAGGGACAGAAATTTAGCCTTGCAACAGGTCACCTACGGACCCCTCAAAGAGATGTTGCAAGGGTTCTTAACGTGCAAAGAGCGTGGCACTCTCTACACGAGGCATCGGATTTAACGTCCCCATTCTGACCGGACGTGACTGCGAACTTGCACAGCCAAACGGACGCCCCACTTTAGCGAGGGTTTTACCGCCGGTCGGAGGAAGACCAATGGTGACCATATTTTTATTCCCCAGTCACCCTTGGGGAGGGGGGTACATGTACAAATGTACTTTGTAATTGGTCTTCATAATAGTGAAATCACACAAATTATTAATTTAATGGCAGTTAACGTTACCTCAATCACTTTTCCAATAATATTAAAAACAGTTCCTTCTTTTTCTTCCAAAAGTTGCTCAACAGATGTAATGGTTTTTGCAGTTGTGATATTTTGTGTTGTCAGAGCTGAAGAAATAATTTCTTCCGACACTCTCACATTCGGAATCATGATAATTTTGCTGTCTCCTGTTGCTACAATTTCTTGTGTCTTTCCAATGATATTCAACAGCATAATAGAATTGTCTCTCTTTAAGAAAGGAAATGCAACTCTGTTGTAACAGGACAATTTCTTAAATCCAGAGTCATCTGCAATTACTGCCTCCACTACAACCATCTTCTTATTGTTAGCATTGGTGTATTCTCTTGGAGGCTGTGCTGACACTATCTTAACTCTGATTGGTTTTGTACTTCTGATTCCCTCACGGGATGTCTGCAATTTGGCAATCTCCTTTAATAATAATAGTTTTAATTTGAGTAAAGTTAAAAATATTGAAATAAGAATAAAATGTGATTGAATTATAATAAATAACAGCATATATCTTAATTTCAAATATGTATACTTTCTATCCCATATGTATACATATACAGCTTACTATGCGGTATGGGTTTTGCTTATTGTTGAAGGCTGTACGGTGACCAATAGTTCGGTCATTTGGTCTCTTGTGGCTAGTATAACGTGTATAACATTATATAACGATGGACGCCGAAGGAAGATGAATATTACACATATACTTATAGAAGAATAAATTTTTTCCAGCATGATACTGAAAATAAATTTGTTAAGACCATGGAAGCTTAAATGTTAATCATAGGTATTTTGGAATATATATGCAACCTTCATTAAAACAGCAAAAATTTAATATACATGTATGTTGTTAATCATGAGTTTGTTTTTTAGTGGTGATACAGAACTGTACAAACTGAGAAATTTTTAATAAATGAATGTGAATGTTGTTAATTATGAGTATGTGTTTTCAGTGGTGATATAGAACTGTAAAAAATGATTACTGCTTGATTTGTCTTAATTTTTGTTGGATCAAATGATTCTATTGCTAATCCATCCAATGATTTCACTCTTGATAAAGCTACATGTGACTGGCCTTCTGCAAAAACACTTTTGCCCAATCCAAGTACTATTTTATCGCAAGTTATGCCCTGAACTTTATGAATAGTTGATGCCCAAGCTGGAGTAATATGAAATTGAGTTCTAGTAATTGATTGTCCTTTGTAGTAAAATTCCTGAGAAACTTGTTCAATTATAGTGGCATTGTGACCGTCATCGTAGAAAAGACGCCCTATGGTATTGTTATCAAAACGTACATATACTCGAAAAGTTATGTTTTTATCAAATTCAATATGCTGCACAAAACCTAGTGCTCCATTGACTAAACCATGTTCAGTTGCAATATTGCGAATTAGCATAACTCTTGTACTGAGTGATAAATTAATCTGTAAGGTAAGCATTTCGAACATCGATTGGTATAAAATTACAAATATCTTCATCGTGTACAGTATCACTTGTGCTAAATTCATGGATAGCATTAATTTCTAAAGCATTTTCTAACAGTCTATTTTGTTGTTGTTCATTGTATTCTTTTACTTCTTTCAAAGTTGGATATACTCGTAAAAGACCATGAAATCTAGGATAATTTTTTTTCTATTAATCTTGGTATCAATATATCAATATCCTCTGATGTAAATGTTCCTACTCTAATTCTAACTAAAAGTTCACTCTAGCCATCATAGGAAGTTTGTCTCATGTTTGTTTCTAAAATGTATGTGTCAAATAAATTCCAGAAAACAATATTTTGAAATGCAAAGTTCCTCTTACAGGTTTGAGTTGGTGGAAATCACCAATTAAAATAACATTTACGCCACCAAAATAATCCTCATTTCCCTTAATTGCTGATAAGCGTCTATGGATATAAAGTAATGTCTGACTTGAAACCATTGAGATTTTATCAATTACAATCGTGTGTACTGAACGATAAACTGTACGTAATTCCTGCAGTGTCCTGCTACTTAGTTCTTTATATGTTGGTTCAGAACCATGTTGTACAGGTAGTTTAAATGCTGAATGAAGAGTCTTTCCATGAATATTCTTAGCACTCATACCAGTTGGTCCACATACTAGAACTGGATTGGAGCCAATAAATGGTGCTGTAAATAGTCTTAACCATTCAACCAATATCTTAATAAGAAATGATTTGCCCGTTCCTGCACCACCACTAATAAATAAATGTAATGGCTTTTTACATTTATTATCAAAATGTTTTTTTATAACTGTAAATACTGTTCTTTGATCTGATGTTAATTTGGTAATATCGTTATATAATTCTTCGGGTGACAGCATATTAACCTGCAGCGAGTGGAAAGACTCATTGATGGAATTATTTGTCAGATTTTGATCACAACACCCAGATATTTCAATATTTTCTGCATTAATAAAAGAATGGTCGTCTGATATTTGGTCATGACTTTCTTCATAATCATGAGTGTTAGGTGCAACTACAGGACCAATATCTTCTTGCATAGCACTCAACAGTCTAACTGCTCTTTCAATATCATGTAAATATGCTTCAAATTGAATATTTGCCAAGTCAAACAGGTGATTTGTTTTTCTACAAATGCTTGTTGTGCTGATAAAAAGGGTTGGATCAGTTTACTTTCATTGCGAAATGGCAAATGTAACATAATTGAGTAATAATATTGTTCACTGTTGCCTTGAAATTTTGGTGTTTTCATAATAACAGATTTACTCCTTTTTTGCATTATTTTCTTACGAGTCATTAATTCAATTCTTTCATTACATCTAGATGAAACATGAGTAGTTTGAGAAGATGACATTTTGTACCAAGATGCAAACTTAAAAAGAGATATTTTTTCCATATCAAGTGGACGATCAATGTAATAATCTATTATATTTGAGCAAAAAATGTCTATTATCAGGCAACTGGTTTCTAAGCTGCTTTAGCAACAATACTTTAAAACGTTCTTCTTTTGGCCTAGTATTTAAGAAAACAGTTGTCCTTGATGACCAAATCAATTGTAAATGCCCTACCCTTGCTGCTGCTTCCTGAGCTGACAAGCGTCTTGTTTTTAAAATGCAGTTTCCAATAAGATGCATCTGTTTTTTTGCAGTATATTGGTGCAGACTTGAATTTATATCTTCATAAATTTTACTCAATGCATGCTTTAAATCATCTGGTTCAGCTTTGGCTATATAGCTGCATACATAATATGCCAATCCATGGACACCACTTACCATTTGTATATCCATGTTGGCTCTCCATTTCATAAGTAAATCTGGATTGTAAGCATTTACATATTGATCATTAAGTGATCTTTTGGTTTGATAGAAATGTCCCTGATTAGATGGGCTTGTTATATTCACATTTGCAAGTATTTTTGTTTGTGTGCTAGGTAACTTTGGAAATCCAAATCGACAAGCATTGTTTCTTTTACATGAATTTGTATGATGATGTATTTGTAAGCGATTGACTAAGAAATACAAGTCTGGTTCTTTTTCTTCTGATGGTATTGTAGTACAAATTACCTTGTCAATATATTGTGTAATTTCTGATGATGTACTACTTATTAATGTTGGTGCATGTGTAATCCATAAAAAAATATGCAAATGTGGTATTGGTATTCAATACGTGCAAAGTAATCTTCAATATTCCCTAAAGGCTTTTCTTTTCCCATCAAGACGTACTTAAAGAAAGCTTTCCACCTTCTTTCAAAATGTAGAGATGAAAAAAGAGGGTCTTTCCTCATGTTTTCATTGGGACATTCAGGTATGTTGAATGATTCCTCATAAGATATACCAGTCAATAACATTTTCAACTCTGGCCAACTACAGTCATCTGCTGATAAAGTAAGGAATAATGTTGGTGGTCCTAAACTTTTAACTGTTGCTAAGAGATTTTGTAAGACATCTGCCCAGTAAGCAACAGTGCCCCGAATGTTTTTCATAAACGTAAATGAATTTTGTTTTATATTTGATGAATTCGAATTTTGCGAGAGAGTTCCTGCTGTCAATTTACCATCTGATTTCTTTAGACGCATTTGTATTTCAATTTCATTACTTAACTTGACTGTTCCATATAATTTACTGCACACATCAAATAAGTAATGTTTTTTCTCCACCGTGCATCTTTATTGTATAGGCGGTATTGGAAATATTCAAGAACAAATAATTTTCTTAATCGCGAATCATATATGCCACCTTTCCCCTCAGGGAAAAGCCATGGGAAAGCTAACTCTTCCCCATGTGGTACCTGTGATAACCAAGTTGGTTTATTATACTGAACTGGAATTTGAAATTGTTGACGGTCCCTCAACAAAGAATCAGTCTCAATATCTGGTAAGGTGTAATCTACGGGGACAGTTGCAGATTCATAGACCAGTTTTGATCAATTTTTGAACCTCATTTTGTATATGTGTATCTTAACTATTGGCCTGATTTTCAATTATATCACCAAGACATGTACTTGTATGCAAATCGGGAAAACCACAGTAAAGTATATTGTTTTCTTTTAACCACAAAATGGCTGTTTGTACACTTTCATAATTCACCACTTTGGCAACTGGGATGCTTTCAAGTTGAGGTCGTTTATTTGAATAGGCAACAAGTAAAACATTTTCATTTTGAAATATTTGTAAAGATTTAAAATATGATTCCATATCTAACGGGAAATGAATAGCTAAACTTTTTCTGCATATTGCCCACCTGGCAATATGATTATTGTCATAAAGCTTTGTATTTGACTTATTGTATTATGTCAAGACTTTGTAAACATTCTGGAAGAAGACCAGCACTGAGATTGTTATCTATATATTTGTTTGGTTGTTTGCTTTGAGTCAGCTGACTAGAACATTTGCCGCAAAGAGCAGAACAATCACTAATAACTTTGCCATTTGATAGCCTTAATTGAAATGAATGGCATTTTTTAAATTTGGTCTTCAAACAATATCTTTTCACAGCAGCAGCAATAATTGTTGCCAGTTAGTCTTATCTGTTGTTCATACTTCTTGTAATCACCATTCAAGGCATCAATATTAATGTAGATATTTTTTTTTGTTATTGATTTGAACATCTTGAGGATTTTCATGTGTACCTTGAGGTTCTGTTATATATTTTACATTGTTGTTTTCTTCATTTGTCTCAATTGGCACATCCATTGATTCAATAAGATTATTTTCAGGAGCTGAATAATCAATCGATTGAACATCTTGTCGTTCAAAAACTACTGGTGTGATTTCAAAAGGCTTCCCTTCATAGTTTTGTCTTAAAAATTGTACACATTGTTCATAATTAGACAACTCAATAATTGTGGCAGATCCAAATGGATTTGTTATGCCTGTACTATTACGTGAATGAGAATCAAATATAAACCACTGCTCAGACCTCTCTAAACGAAAGATTGCTATGGTGCTATCACCAAATGTACATATAAAGTAGTTAGATATTGAGAAGGCCATAGGTAAAGCTTCTTCAATACTAACTGTAGTAAACGGGAAATTAGAATCCATGCCAACAACTCCATTCAGAATATTTTCATATCTATGAATTTCAATGCTTTCATTGTTTTGCTGTACATAATGGGGCAATTCCCAATGTCCCAAAAATCTTGGTGTTGGGTTGTTTGAATGTGATATTAGCTGCTGATACATTTGGTGACCATTTTGTACAATGTAATCAATAGTATCTGGTGTAAAAAACGCAGGATTTACTGAACATACGGTAATGAGTGCATAAAGGGCGATTGCAGTGCACTGAAAACCTGCATAGTTTGACACAATTTGTCCTTGGTGGCAACACCCGTTCACTACCTTCATCTTGTGAAAAACAATGCTGTAACTATCTAAAAATCAATGAATTACCAACAAAAGAACGTTACAAATTGTTTTGTGAATATTCCGATTATATTTAAATAAGTGATTTACCATTTAAATAACGTTTTCTCTGTTTGTGTTCAGTCTTCTCAGTCCTCGTATCTTTCTGTTTACATTCACCAAAACCCCGCGAAAATCTCACATGCGTAGGTGCGTTCTAAAAGTCATGTACGTTCGTACAACAAAGTTTACATTAAAAATTATATAATTGTCCCGAATAAACAGCTTTCATGGATGCAAAAAGCTATTGGAGAATTAATTATTTTAAAAAGTTAAATCTGTAAGATCTAGTTCAAATATTTATAGTTTTTCACTTGTTTTCCATCACGATATAATCAACGAGACGTTTTTTCAAACACAACCAAATCACCCACCATGACAGCATTTTGTCCAATCACAGAAAGGATTTTCGAGCATGCGTATTCTGTTGCCATAGTTAAGCGTCCTTAAGTTCAAAGGGCACAAACCGAAACTATCCCGACTACGTCGGAAAAAGGGGCGACAACAAGGGAACAAGCACAAATTGTGAAAATTGACCTTGAACTTCATTTAGTCGCAGAAAGCAACATATCTCAATTTGAAAAAAATGTCACCAAAAGTGTTGTCATGTAAATAAGCGGACACTGTTAAAATAACTGAATCATCATCTTTCCATCAAGCAGAATTTTACAAACATTTGGCTACAAATTTCCACAAATACATAAAATCACAAACGTGTCTGTTAAGATCAAGTTCGTTGCTATTTAGTGATGAGAATATATGCATTTGTGGAAAGTTTAACCCAAATGTTTGTAAAGTTGATTTATGCGGCGGAGCACGCACTGGATTCCTTCCCGAGTGCATCATAGTGAGATTTCTCACAATGATACACACATATCCAAAACATTTATCACCGTTGACATAGATAGTTGTAACCTCAAAGGAAGTAGTATCTAAAGTTATCTCAGACAAAACTATAAATCTGTCTACATGAAAATGAATGAGTAAAAACAGGGGGCCTCGGTGGCCGAGTGGTCTAAGTAGTTACTACTGTAATCACTAGCCAGTCAACACTGAGGTTGTGAGTTCGAACCCCGCTCGTGCGGGTGCACTCGACTCCAATCTTAATTGACTAGGATTGTCAGTTTTCCTATCGAAGGTCGGTGGTTTTCTTCGGGCACTCCGGCTTCCTCCACCAATAAAAACTGGCCGCCACGAAATAGCCCAAAGCGGTGCTTAAAAGAGGCGTTAAAACACCAAAAATCAAATCAATGAGTAAAAACAGAAACCCTACACAGTGTCAGTTAATTTAAGATCACATTCTTTGGAGGTCCGAGCTATCATTGTTACAGATGAAATCACGTAGATCAAAACTCAAAGTAAAAATTAAAAAGATAGTTATCCTGAAATTTCATGCTCACAGGAGGAAGTCAAAAGACCAATCTTTAGAGAAATTGATTTTAGCACAAAAGAGGAACCAACTATATATACCCCAACAAGTGATGGAAGTATTAAAACACTTAAATTCCAAAGTGATGTAAAATTCAACTACAACACCATACAATGAACTAAATCTAGCAAAAAAAGTCAAAAGCGTTGCCTCCATATCTTAACATTAGTGCTACCTTTACAACTAGAAGGCTACAAAACAGTACAGCGGATGTTGTGAAGGATAAAGTCCGTGAACTAAACGCCAAAATTAAAACAGAGGTGCTTACCTCTTACATTCTTTATTTTTTTTAGAAACAATTAGATTACTCTTGAGAATAACAACAGTCAGCAACCCTATATTTAAAATTAATATATGATTGAAGAGAACATAGAAACCTTGAACATTACTGGTTAAATAATGTGATAAATGATTAAAACAACTGTTAACATTTTTTATCATATTGCCTTCCTGCCTTGCTTCATTTGCATCTAAAACACCCTCCAATTGCAAAATAATCAAATAAAATGTAGTAAAGAAAAGGTTGACTTCTTGACCTTTCTGTTACAAAAAGGATATATATATATAAGTCAGTAATAAGATAATCTTTGAAGTTGGAGTTTCTACCGTTAATAGATAAAGTTCTAGATGCTATGAAAATATTAATCAATTTGATAAGATGCATTTTCCTTGCGGATTGTGCGAACATAATGCCGATATTAAGAATGAGGTAATTACTCTTTATGAGTCGAACACTTTGAACACTGCCCTTTTCGATAGGGAACTGATGGCTCTGTATCACACATTGCTACATAGTGATATGTTTCCGAGTAAATTAACATTGCATTTCAAAGACGCTACAACAGTGCTAGCTTGCTATCTATCAGTAGAAAAGCTAAATTCAAAAAAAAAAGTACACGGAAAACTGGTCATTGTGATTGCTGATGGTATACTCACACAGAGGTATGGTGATGATTTCTGTTCTTTCTATAATGAAAAATGTTATAGGGATGCTGACTGCAGTGGGTTTTTTAATGCAAAATTTATCATTACTGGTCATGGTGATTGCTGATGGTATACTCACACAGAGGTATGGTGATGATTTCTGTTCTTTCTATAATGAAAAAAGTTATTGGGATGCTGACTGCAGTGGTTTTTTTAATGCAAAATTTATCATAACTTAATAAGAAATGTATTATATCCATAAGAACACTTAAACACCACTGTCACCATCCTGTCATGAGCCAAAAGCATCTGCATCATCAACATTTGTATTCACTTCTATGGAGCTCGAGCTTTTCATTCTTGTTCTCTCTCATCTTTCCCATTCTCTCTGAAAAAGCTTATTGTCTTCTTTGTCCATTTGAGGAATTTAATATGAGCTTAGGGTTGTAAAAACAGCTGTTTCCCAAACCACGCCTCTTTTTGAGGAGTTGAAGAATATTCATAGATAATTAATTTTATTTAAACACTGGTTCCCAGTTATGATCTCTATGTTTCATCTCATATAACCAGTAAATATGCATATGCATATAGTTTATATTGAAATATGTGGTAATCCTAGTCAAGGTGGGGATAGTCAATACTTAGTTAACTTGTAACCATTTTGACGCCATCTAGGTAACTTTTCGAAATGACCTCCGAAGGTCATATAAGCGATATAAACATAAATGTTGAAGTTAATAGAAATGATGATTTTTGGGATCGATTGATTGATTGATTGTTGGTTGCTTAACGTCCAGTGGCAAATATTTCATGCATATTCAGGACGAGAACAAATTAACAATAAATACAATAGGTAGGTTCTGTAATAGGGCGGCGTCCGGGATTAAGGTCGGAGAAATTTAGACTGCCACGGGAAATGAGGGTATATTGGATAGGGACAGAAATTTAGCCTTGCAACAGGTCACCTACGGACCCCTCAAAGAGTTGTTGCAGGGTTCTTAACGTGCAAAGAGCGTGGCACTCTCTTTACACGAGGCATCCGATTTAACGTCCCCATTTTGACCGGACGTGGCTGCAAATTTGTACATCCCGCACAGCCAAACGGACGCCCCACTTTAGCAAGGGTTTTACTGCCGGTCGGAGGAAGACCAATGGTGACCATACTTCTATTCCCCAGTCACCCTTGGGGAGTTTTGGGATCGAATCAAATGATTTACCTTCGTATCACTTTTAATGTTGACATTCTTTTCTTTAAATGAGCAAGCACACACAATTAATGCGTTATCCATCTCTAGCTTAGGGTTAAATTAAAGTTCACATGAATACGGATTCAATGAGGTCGAATTATTTACTTGCAAGTGAATGAATAATTCATCATTAATGTTTCGTAGCTTAATTTGACAAAATTGAACCATACTGGCTGCTTAAAGCAAATTATTATTTCACTATTTAACGTTCATTAATAATCTAAATATATATACTATTATTATTTATCTTTTGGTGTAATGCGTGGTTCATCAAATAAACTTCCATTTCCACACAGTAAAGTAATAGGGTATCATCTACTTTCAGAAATAAAACTACGAAAGATCAGAAGGATCATGCGAGATCCGGTATTCGAAATTCGAGATTCAATATCTAAAGTTTGAAATTTCGGAATTCTAGATTCAATATCTTTATTTCGAGATTCGCAATTCTATATACTGCGTAACCAATCAGAAGATAGTTTCTAAATTTTAAAATCTTTCAGACCAATGAAATGAAACATCTTATCACAGGAAAAGATAAGAAAATGCAACAACTGAATAGATATCTCGCATGCTAGTATATCAAAACTTATCACCTGAGACGGAAGCAACATATGAAATGGCGGCGTTCACTGTTATGGATAAGTACAAAATAACAGTTCGCGGTAAGCATGGAAAATATTCCTTCATCATTGAGAAAGATTTCACTTAGGACGAACTAGGTAAGATGTTTTTTCCTCATATACTTGGAATTGGGGAGGAAGGAGCATACTTTAGATAGTGTTTACTTGTATTTTACTGTAACTGTAAATGAACGAAGCCTAAAACGGATAAAATTGTTTATGTTTATTTGTATAATACTTATTATTTATTATTGTTTGTTGAAATTCGTGTAATTTTTAATGAAGCAAGCGATAGTTTGGAATATGAAACAAACTTGGATAAAATGCTTAACAGCGAGGCGGAGAGCTTTTATTTTATTACAATTTCATTAAAAAATATTTTAGGGCAAGCAAGTCCGAAGAACATTACTATATTCTAGCGTAACTTTACAACTTTGAAAAATTTAAGATAATTTAGGTTAATATAGGGGTAAACCAGGGGCCAGTTTCACGAAGCTGTCTTAGGACCGCTACCGTACAGTCTCTCCATTTACGTACATTCCTTAAACGGGAAGGTGAACTCCCTATTAGTGGTACAACCAACTACTCGACAGGAACAGGTAGCTGTTTCTACTTTCACTTTAACCGGACTTAAGTTGCAAGGATAATATGCCGCTAACAAAGAGCTCATGATCAACCTTACCAAGCCCAACCTAACCCTATCCAACCTATTCAGTCCAAACTCACAAGAAACTAGTTGATTCTTTGACACACCCCTCCCAATTCTAATTACAAAGCATGCCTTACCTGTCTTATTTCTTGTCTGGCTACCAATACATTAACATTATTAGTAGTATGCCAAACCAAACTTTATCAAATATATTTTTAATGTGCATATCAGACAAGAATGATGAAAATGCATCTTTGTCTAAATGCAGCCAATGTGATGCAAGAGACATTATCAAACGGGATTTGAAATTCATTTGTCATTCAGTCACTTGCAGTGTGAACCCTTCCTTTTTTATGTATTTTAATTTTACGTTTATCTCTTTCTGCGGTCCATTCATCATCTCAGGGAAATGAGAAATTCTGTAATTTACTTGCAATAGGACTTAAATACAGAAAGACACACCAATCTATCAAAAATATGAGACTGTGTGACTAAACGGGTGAATACCACATATTTTCAAACTATACTTGTCAGTACAAATTTATTACATTTCAATATAGAAGAAACAAAGGAAATGATAAGTTAATGGCAAATTCATTATTTAACTGTGCAAACGAGATAAATGAACATCAATACGCCAACAGAAGACTATTTACCTAAATGTAACAGTAAACAATTGGGTATCCATAGTGTAACACACAGTATATCGATTATACTTTCAGAGAAAGAGTAATTATTCAAGAGGAAAAGGCACGAAAACTGTTGCATAGATTTGCAAAAGGATGTGATTTTTTGTCCACTGAACATAGAAAATGATAGTGCAAGTGAGGCATCCGTGTACTATGGACAAATTCTTGTTCTTTTGAATACTAGTATCTATACATGCAATGGTATTTCATTGTTAATGTTTTGGAATAACAATTCCCTTCTTAAACACTGTAACGCAATTCAATTCACAGTTTAATAGCTTCAAAAAGTGTATTTTAACCTTTAAAATTTATCACAACATTACGAATAGTGCCATGTTTGCTTAGTATTTTATTTCCTTAACTTATGTAAAAAGTGCGTTAATGCAATAGTTATTTCTATCAATAGTTATTTCTATCTATATTTTGTCTTAGATCGATTGACAGAGACTACAAATTGGTCAATTTCTCCGACGAAAGAGTGAATTGGTGGAAGGACTTCATGGATCAGCCAATTATTCCACCAAGTGAACAAGAAGCAGAATGGCAATTAAATAATCTTCAACAGTTTAGACCTGCTGAAAGTAAAACAACGTTCAGAAAAGGAACAGCAACTTGTGGATAAATACTTAACGAAAAGGAATGCGTTCAAAGAGGTGAGTACACACCTTATGTGGGTACTGCATACTAAAATGACAGTATATTTGGTCAGAAAGCACTTTAAATATCTGTCAGTTACATGATTTTGAATCCAAATTTTGATTTTCTATACCATATAATGATAACTTTTGAAAAAAAAAAATTTAATAGAGTCGAAAAACCAAGTAAAATGTTCGCATTAATATTAGATCCCTTCTAACTACCGCATTAATGTTAGATCCCTTCTAACTACCACCAAGACAATTTCTGTGTAACCTCTGATACTTCATATATTCAGTATAAGATGATCCAAATGTTATATTGTTTGCTTCCCTACTTATATCTGTACGAGTCCTGATTATGTTTTGAAATTATCGAAAAGGCAGTATGTAACAGAAATGAAGATCATATGTAATTGTGGAAAGCAGAGTGTGCGCAACGTCAGCTTGCTGCCACTTTTCAAGATTGTTACGTTTGGGGACAAATATTGATTTATCCGATATTTTTTCAAAGCCGTATGTTTTATTGACAGACGGGCAAACTCGTTGGTCAATAAATGGCCAAGTATTAAATTGACTGCCTTTCTCAATATAAATTAGTTTGATTTAATGTATTTTTTACAAAAATTTAAGAAAACTTACGAAAGTGCATTTTACTATATATGTACAATTGTACAATTAAAATTAGGAGGATATTTTGATATAAGTAATTTTGTTTTATATGATATCACTAATGAATAGGAAGATAAATACTGTACACACCTATAAATTTAATTACAGAAAAAAGGACCAATGCGTAAATGTATAGTTTTCAAATGTCTTTGACAAGTTCGCTTAAATTATCTGAAACAAATATCAAATGGAATTCTTTAATAACCTAAAATATATATTTTATTAATTTTTCATGCATATTCAGGACGAGAACAAGTTCACAATAAATACAACAGGTAGGTTCTGTAATAGTTTAAGGGATTAAGGTCGGAGAAATTTAAACTGCCACGAGAAATGAGGGTATATTGGATAGGGACAGAAATTTAGCGTGGCAACAGGTCACCTATGGACCCCTCAAAGAGTTGTTGCAAGGGTTCTTAACGTGCAAAGAGCGTGGCACTCTCTTTACACGATTGATTGATTGTTGGTTGCTTTACGTCCAGAGGCGAATATTTCATGCATATTCAGGACGAGAACAAATTAACAATTAGTACAATAGGTAGATTCTGTAATAGGGGCGTCCGGGATTAAGGTCGGAGAAATTTAGACTACCACGGGAAATGAGGGTATATTGGATAGGGACAGAAATTTAGCCTTGCAGCAGGTCACCTACGGACCCTCAAAGAGTTGTTGCAAGGGTTCTTAACGTGCAAAGAGCGTGGCACTCTGTAAACGAGGCATCGGATTTAACGTTCCTATTCTGACCGGACGTGGCTGCAAATTTGTACATTCCGCACAGCCAAACGGACGCCCTACTTTAGCAAGGGTTTTACTGCCGGTCGGAGGAAGACCAATGGTGACCATACTTCTATTCCCCAGTCACCCTTGGGGGGTAAAACAGATAAATAAAATAATTTATAACTTTTTCTTATTAGTTCATATACAGATAGATGTGTCACTATCGCGATGATTGCCTCAGGAGAACATGAGGATCCCCACTTGTTTGGTACAAACAAAGGACTCAAATACATTTGACAATCTCGAGTACTCGAGAATTTCAGGAAATCAGTGTTTGGTATGTTTTGGAGTTTAACAATAGCGTACTGCTTGAAGAGAATGCGTGTAGGAAATAATGTTGATGTTCACATCACTAGTTCATCTACAGTTAATTAATCGTAATTGCCAAACATTACGATTGATTGATTGATTGTTGGTTGCTTAACGTCCAGTGGCAAATATTTCATGCATGTTCAGGACGAGAACAAATTAACAATAAATACAATAGGTAGGTCCGGTAATACAGGTCAACTGGGTTGCAGGTCGGGAAAATTTGGACTGCCACGGGAAAATGAGGGTATATTGGATAGGGACAGAAATTTAGCCTTGCAACAGGTCACCTACGGACCCCTCAAAGAGTTGTTGCAAGGGTTCTTAACGTGCAAAGAGCGTGGCACTCTCTTTACACGAGGCATCGGATTTAACGTCCCCATTCTGACCGGACGTGGCTGCAAATTTGTACATCCCGCACAGCCAAACGGACGCCCTACTTTGGCAAGGGTTTTACTGCCGGTCGGAGGAAGACCAATGGTGACCATACTTCTCCAGTCACCCTTGGGGGTTCATGAAAATGAATTGCAGATTGAAAGCTGTAAAGCTTAAAACCTCGTGGACATAAGAAGAGGCCAAGAAAATTGATTGGTTGAGTGTTGGTTGCTTTGCACAAAAAGGCTCTTCTCGTTAAATGCATGTCATCAGAAGAAGATGACACCGATGATGAACCATCATTAATCGTTCGACCGCTTACCTGGCGGTCTGAAGAATACATTAATTGCCTACGTGCTTTAGACAATAAGCATAAGGCAGCAATGAAAATTTTAAGATAGACTTTTATAAAGTTAAGAATAAAATTTCTCACAACGTGGACGCTACAGCTAATTTTCTTACAAAAAATGCTAGAATAAGTGTTCAATTTTTTTATATGTCTGTAAAATTCTATTTACAATGAATAGGAAAATACATACAATACATACATATAAATATAATTACAGAACAAAACGACTCTGTAGTTGTTTTGTTTGCAAATGTTTTAGACAGGTACGATTAATATATCTTAAACAAAGAACATTACAAGATGGAATTCTTTAAAACTATTTTAAATTATTAAAATCAGAAATTTCCATTGGTACATCTTTAAAAATATAAATAATAACTTCATACTAATCTATACATGTTTTTTATTTATTTTGGTGTGATAAAGTGGTTCATTATATATGTCTCCATTTTCACACAGAAGACGTTAGGAAAATAATGAAAATGATTATGATATCTTTCACGAATTGATAAAGAGATAAGTAATATGTCTCTTTTCATTTATGATTTAATTAACT
This sequence comes from Mytilus coruscus, assembly GCA_017311375.1. Classification (NCBI taxonomy): domain Eukaryota; kingdom Metazoa; phylum Mollusca; class Bivalvia; order Mytilida; family Mytilidae; genus Mytilus; species Mytilus coruscus. Next base: position 65,180,796 of record CM029605.1, on the reverse strand, counting down.
GGTGTTTATTTATCAGCATATTTAAAACTAGAAGTATTTCACAACCCTATTGACAATATTTTGATAAGTTTTAGGTAGTATTCGTGATGGTTTACCAAATTCTCAACATAAAATCAGATTAGAAAAATTAAGACAGGCCATCATTTACTGAAAGTTATGAGTGGGGTAACTATAGAACTCCGCCTTTATTTTTACTATTAATGGTTTTGAAACTAAAGAGATGCTCATTTTCATAATGCAGTTGACTTGCGGAAGATTGGACCGATGTTTTTCCCAGTAAGTCCGTTTTGGGATACATCTACGATGGATAGCTGTATCAAAAGAGTTAAGAAAGAGATGGTGGCATTGAAGACTCGACAGGGAGTAGATACTTCCCGAAGATTTAATCATACGTTTGAGGAGTTGGTTGGCGTGACGCTGAAGAAAGGTGGCTGGGTGTCCACCAACCAAGTAACCAGTGTTGTGGAGGTCGTGGGTCACCACGTTAGAGTTGTTGCGATGTTCCCATCATAGATGGGAATTTCACAAAACGGCCCTTTTCAGGGCCACCATTTTTTTTTTCAAAAAGAACCTTGATTGTTGTGCATCATAATCTATTATGACGTAGTACAGGCTAATGGTCCAGGGGAAAAGGAGGCAGGTTGTAAAGGCGTTAAGTTAAAAAAACGATTAGCTATGTAGGATCTGTCTCCTGTTTTCCGTTTAATAAAAGAAAAGAAAAAATCTTGAACCACCTACATGTATGTGTTGCAGGTCTCAAGTCCTGAACCAGATCGTGCATCTGGAAGTGTGAGAGATTTATCCGAAAACCACTTTCTAGGGTCACTAAGAGTGTCTACTTTGGAGGGTAGCCTGGTTCAGGGTTTAAGCCCAAATATACAACGCATATAACACTACTCTCAGACTTGATGGATGATGGTATGCCTCCATGTGATCAAACTGCCAGAAGTGATTCTGAAATTGTAGAAAACACAATATCAGAAGTCAGGAAACTGAATGACACTAGATTTCCGCTACTGACAATCATTCAAAGATTGAAATATGAAAGAGAAAGTGAACATTTCTCGTGCTTGAACATTTCGTTTAAGCAAAACTATGACAACAGAGAGAACTTTGAAGCTATAATAGAGTCATTTGATAAATGGTTGATAGTGGCCAAAGAACAGGCATATCAGTAGGTGTTACATATATTAGGAACCCGTGTGCAACAACTAAATTCTGCCATCAGCACAGTGTTACACACATGAAGGTCTTTGACGTTAATAGCCCATTAAGTGCAGAGGCGAAGAGTAAGTTAGCCACAGTGGCCAACAAAATTCACGAGGAATATAAATTAAAACTGAGAAAGTGTATTAAAGACATAAGTAATAAATCCTGTTCAGACAAAGAGAGCCATAGAGGGCCGAAAGAAGTACTCCATACTCAAGAAGGGATAAGACGCCAAAAATTAATACAAGAAAACTAAGAGACATCCAATAAAAAAAACCAAGGACATCCTGAGTATGGTCAAGGACTTTATAGAAAGGCACTAACACTACATCCAACTACTTTACACATCGGATTTCAAATGTTTGGCTTTGCGCGTTCCTGATGAAGGTAAATTCAGAAAAGCGCTTCGGACACATTAAATTATTAAACGTGTTGTTTTCAATTTTTTATATATAGATATGTGAATATGGACCAGTGAATAGGCATACCTTGTTGCGTATATATATATATAAATACTTTGCACTTCATATATTATACGTTTTCATCATTGATTAATAAAAGTCATCTGATGAAGTACTTAAATAATTATAATCAATGACATATGGAAGTTATACTATTCAATTAGCAAACAACAATATTTCATCGTTACAACATATAAAACCCTAAAAGGAAATTAATTTAAATGTTCAATAAATAAGTGTTGACTTAAAATGTTAACTGAAACCTACATTATGAGAGTCAATGGAAGCTCAAATTGATACAAAACTAGCAAAGCGAATGTCCATATAAGGAAATTCGATGACGAACATAACTAATTCAATAACTCCTTTCGTTTCCGACTTAGTCTTCATTAGAAAAGAATAATTGACTATTCCTGAATTTTAAATTGTTCGTGTTCCTTGCTGCTTCAAACAACTTGTGATTGTAAAATATTTTGCCGTGATCAGTAGAGTATAAATTCCAACTGTTTTAATATCAATGTCTTTTATGTATACCACATACATTCCTTCAAGACTATTTTCCAAAAATATTGCCAGAACACTACGAAATGTTATTACAATGTTTAATAAGATAACGGTGACTTAAAATATCAACTGAACCCTACATTAAAATAGTCAAGGAAGCTCAAATTGATACACAACTATCAACATCCATATAAGGAGATTCGATGACGAATAAAATTAATTTTATGATTCCTATCATTAAAACGGCGTTTCCAACTTAATAATTGACCATTGCATGCAGATTAAATTGTTCGTGTTCTACATGAATGCAATCAAGAGCACGTACATTGAAAGATACACTGTTACGCGATCGATTTATTCTGCTGCTTCAAACAAAAACTTACGATCGTAAAATATTTTGAGGTAATCAGTACAGTAGCAATGTTATCACTTTTAATATTTGTGTCATTTAATGTATATTACATACATTCCTCTAACGGAACAACAATTTTCCAAAAACACAATTGCCAGAACACTACGAAATGTTATTACAATGTTAATTAAAGTACAGTTGACTTAAAATGTCAACTGAACCATACATTAATAGTCAAGGGAAGCTCAAATTGATACACAACTAGCATAACGAATGTCCATATAAGGCGATTCGATGCCAAACATTACTAATTCAACGATCCTTCACTATTAACGTCGTAAGCGACTTATTCTTCTTTAAAATATATTATTTTGCATGCAGATAAAATTGTTCGTGTTCTTTATGAATGCAATCAGGACCACATCATTGAAAGATACACTGTTCCGCGATCCATTTATTCTGCTGCTTCAAACAAAGAACTTATGATCGTAAAATATATTTGACATAATCAGTAGAGTAACAATTCCATCAGTTTTTAATTGTTTTGTCATTTAATGTATACCACATGGTCAACGGACAGAAAGTCACAATTAATTTGTTGACAATTATTTGAATATGTAAGAGAAAGAGATCTTGAAATATTTTCTTTTATTACAGATATTCATTTAATTTTAAGAAAATTATTCATAAGCCTTGAAAATGGACATTTATTAAATTTTTAATCATGCAAAGGGTACATTTCTTGGCACCATGAAGCCATTTAAGTACTAAGCCACTTTGACATTTTGTTTTCTTAACAATTATTGGATCATTATTCATATTTATTGAATTTATTTTAAGAACATAGTTGATTTACATATAATAGTTCAAGAAAAAACTAAAATTTATGTTTTCTTGTTCAAAGAAAAATAATCTAAAAGGGATTTTTCTTTGACCTTTGTCCGTGACTTTTGTCTGTGACTTTTGTCCTGTGACTTTCTGTCCTACATTGAAAATAAAAATGGAACCCAACATCCACATATCCCAACATCCTTATTTAACTCATGTCAAACATTACTCAACCTGACTAAGGAATAACCCCCAAGGGTGACTGGGGAATAGAAGTATGGTCACCATTGGTCTTCCTCCGACCGGCAGTAAAACCCTTGCTAAAGTGGGGCGTCCGTTTGGCTGTGCGGGATGTACAAATTTGCAGCCATGTCCGGTCAGAATGGGGACGTTAAATCCGATGCCTCGTGTAAAGAGAGTGCCACGCTCTTTGCACGTTAAGAACCCTGCAACAACTTTTGAGGGTCCGTAGGTGACCTGTTACAAGGCTTAATTTCTGTCCCTATCCAAATATACCTCATTTCCCGTGGCAGTCTAAATTTCTCCGACCTTAATCCCGGACGCCCTCTTACAGAACCTACCTATTGTATTTATTGTTAATTTGTTCTCGTCCTGAATATGCATGAAATATTTGCCACTGGACGTTAAGCAACCAACAATCAATCAATCAATCTAAGGAATAAAAATATTTCATTCCTGGTGATATTTTAATATATTCTAGAAAATCACTAGAACTGACTGGATAAATTTATAGAATTGCTTGCATCAATCCTACACTAATTTAGTGTTTCGGCGGCATTTTATAGATTCTAAAATTGGTTTTAGATATAGGCCCGCAATCATCAGGGATTGTCCTATATTTCCTAATTTCGAATAGTAGTTGATGTTAGCAGATCTGCTAAATTTTGTGCCTTTTATATGCTATAATAGGTTTTTCTGTGAATATCTTATTGCGAATCACATCTTTTGTAATACATGCCAATGTTTGATGATATATTTTCCCATTTTTTTATGCATGGATTTTATTTTGTAGATAAAACTAAAGGACAGATAAAAGGAGGTGTAGTAGATCCTCTGTGGGTGGGCATTTTATTTTGTATTGTGATTTGTCAACATCATCATAGGCAATTCTACCCCAAGGGTGACTGGGGAATAGAAGTATGGTCACCATTGGTCTTCCTCCGACCGGCAGTAAAACCCTTGCTAAAGTGGGGCGTCCGTTTGGCTGTGCGGGATGTACAAATTTGCAGCCACGTCCGGTCAGAATGGGACGTTAAATCCGATGCCTCGTGTAAAGAGAGTGCTACGCTCTTTGCACGTTAAGAACCCTGCAACAACTCTTTGAGGGTCCGTAGGTGACCTGTTGCAAGGCTAAATTTCTGTCCCTATCCAATATACCCTCATTTCCCGTGGCTGTCTAAATTTCTCCGACCTTAATCCCGGAAGCCCTATTACAGAACCTACCTATTGTATTTATTGTTAATTTGTTCTCGTCCTGAATATGCATGAAATATTTGCCACTGGACGTTAAGCAACCAACAATCAATCAATCATAGGCAATTCTCACTGCAGATAATATTTCATCAATTGGTTAATTTGTAAACATTTGGCTTATATCAAAACTGCATAGCAGACAATCAACACATGTGGTTTAATTGTTTCCAATTTGTGTATAAAATCTGATATGTCTTTTATGTTTGTTTGTTGTTTTGCACGATAGGCACAAGAAAATAATCGACATACCGGCTTTTATATATTCTGTAATCGTGCCGATCTGAGAGATAATTGGTCGACCAGGTGGAACTGTGTTATGAACATTAAACCCATTGCATTTTATATCAGATATGTCAGATTGATTCAATTTATGAATTTTGGAAGTATGTGCATATGTCCTGATCCATAATTTTTCGATTACCATTTATTAGGTAATTAAACTGTTGAACATACCTATTAAATATTCATTCAAACTGTTTCTAAGACGCTTGAAATCAAAATGGTCAACACTTTTGTAATGGTGAGAACCAAGCTGTCTATTTGCTTCAGATAAGTAAATACTTTTATCTAAAATTACAACATTGTTGCTCTTGTCAGCTTTTTAAATAATGATCGATTTGTCATTTAAAAGTGTTGAAATGCTTAACCTTTGCAAAGCACTCAAATTATCTCTAAATTTTCGACTCGGCATTGAAGACATTTCATATAATTTTCAAGTGCGTTGCAACTATAGGGTGGCGTTTAACCTGTTTTTCTTTGAAAGGATGCATGTCTTCCTTTTCGTTTTGATGAAATAGAAATGTGCATCTCATTTTCTTGTAAACTCATCAAAGTCTTTTAGTAAATCGTTTTTGCCCGTTTTGTGGGTGGGGCAGGAACGAATTTCAAACCTTTGGACAGAAGAAGATATTCATTGTCCGTTAATTTCCTTTGCGATAACCCCAAGGGTGACTGGGGAATAGAAGTATGGTCACCATTGGTCTTCCTCCGACCGGCGGTAAACCCTCGTCAAAGTGGGGCGTCCGTTTGGCTGTGCGGGATGTACAAATTTGCAGCCACGTCCGGTCAGAATGGGGACGTTAAATCCGATGCCTCGTGTAAAGAGAGTGCCACGCTCTTTGCACGTTAAGAACCCTGCAACAACTCTTTGAGGGGTCCGTAGGTGACCTGTTGCAAGGCTAAATTTCTGTCCCTATCCAATATACCCTCATTTCCCGTGGCAGCCTAAATTTCTCCGACCTCAATCCCAGACGCCTCTATTACAGAACCTACCTATTGTATTTATTGTGAATTTGTTCTCGTCCTGAATATGCATGAAATATTTGCCACTGGACGTTAAGCAACCAACAATCAATCAATCCTTTGCGATAAATTAATGATATGCTCTTTTGCTTGCTTGATTTTATGTTTTAATTTAAAACATTGCATTGCAACTTTATTCTTTTGTCTTTGATATATTTCTTCCTTTATTACTTTTGTTAAAGCGTCTAGCCATTTCTGTTATCACAGTTAATGTGGCTAACTTGATATTAACGCAGACTCAACAAATTTAATATGTAATTATCGGGGCGTGTTAGAACAAATCTGATTGGTGTTCCTTTCCGAATGATATGTCAATAAGACAAGTATAAACAAAATGATATACAAATTAACATACCTTTAATTATGATTGAAATTTATATTCCATACATTATTTATGAAAACAATAAAATATTTATCGTTCATTAAAACATAGATCCAAAAGATGTGACGTTGTATCTTGTCATTCGGTATGCTAAAATGTTTTATTCTCTAACAAGGTCTGCTTCTTCTCAAATTCTTCCTGCTGGCACCCTTTTTCAATTTTGGCTCTGTACTATTAGTTCGAGATCTAATGTTAGTTTTGAACTCAAGGAGTGTTTTTCTTGGTTATCCTTCATTTCCAGGAATCTTTTATTTAGCTCCTTACGCGCTTTACCTGCACCTTTGCTCGCGATACCGATAACTACTTTAGCATTGTCTAAAGTTTTTGATTTCACCCGTGACACTAGTCAATTTGGCGTCAAAGAACTGTATTGTTTCCGTCAGCAGGTTTGCACTAATTGCGGACTCCTTGGTCATCCACATCTCCTGTAACTCCCTATAAATTGTTTTACTACAAACGTCAGGCCTGCAGAGAGATTAATCCTGCAAAATGGTGGAATGTTGCCCTCTGTTTGCAATGCGTAGGCAAGACCCTCTCTGGCTTTTGATGCAAGCAATTCTATAAATGTATCCAGTCAGTTCTATTGATTTTCTAGATTGATTGTTGGTTGCTTAACGTCCAGTGGCAAATATTTCATGCATATTCAGGACGAGAACAAATTAACAATAAATACAATAGGTAGGTTCTGTAATAAATTAAGGGATTAAGGTCGGAGAAATTCAGACTGCCACGGGAAATGAGGGTATATTGGATAGGGACAGAAATTTAGCCTTGCAACAGGTCATCTACGGACCCTCAAAGAGTTGTTGCAAGGGTTCTTAACGTGCAAAGAGCGTGACGCTCTTTACACGAGGCATCGGATTTAACGTCCCCATTCTGACCGGACGTGGCTGCAAATTTGTACATCCCGCACAGCCAAACGGACGCCCCACTTTGGCAAGGGTTTTACTGCCGGTCGGAGGAAGACCAATGGTGACCATACTTATTCCCCAGTCACCCTTGGGGCGTGATTTTCTAGAATATATTAAAATATCACCAGGAATGAAATATTTTTATTCATTAGTCATGTTGACTAATGTTTGTCATGAGTTAAATAAGGATGTTGGAATATGTGGATGTTGGGTTCCATTTTATTTTCATTCTTTACACCAAATTGGAAAGCTTTGACCTAAAAGCACTTAGATGTAATATCAATACATATGTCAAAGGCATGTACACCAAAGGTGTTATAGATTACTCCACATTTAATTATCTTAATAATGGTAATCAAATTGATAGGCCTGGATATATGCATATCTTGCCTAAAATACACCGATTAAATGAATCAATAAATATGGGTTTAACATTGATACAAGGAGCTTGAAATCGAAAAGTACATAAATGAGTCATTATCATGTAATATCTTAAGAATATGAGATGTTCCTCAATATCTAGAACAAAACGGTTGACGTGAGGGCATGGGCAGAATTGGAAAGGAGTCAATGGTAAATGGCAAAGATATATAAAGTACAATGATCGAGGATTTAAAAAGGTCTATGCATTAACCAGATATATGGTACCTTGGTCTGCCCCGGTTCTTTTGGTTGTTAGTGTGGATGGTTTTATTATTCATAAATGAATGCAAATTGAAGATCTATTATATATAAAAAGATGGGGTATGATTGCCAATGAGACAACTCTCCACAAGAGACCAAAATGACAAAGAAGTTAACAATTATAGGTAACCGTACGGCCTTCAACAATGAGCAAAGCCCATACCGCATAGTCAGCTATAAAAGGCCCCGAAATGACAATGTAAAACAATTCAAACGAGAAAACTAACGGCCATATTTATATAAAAATGAACGAAAACAAATATGTTACACATAAACAAACGACAACCACTGAATTACAGGCTCCTGATTTGGGACAGGCACATACATACATAATATGACGGGGTTAAACATATTAGCGGGATCCCAACCTCACCCTAACCAGGGACAGTGGTATAACAGTACAACATAAGAACGAGCTTAAATCATTAGATGGACACAAATGAGTGGACGTGGATGGGTACTTGTACATCCCAACCACAAAAAGACACTAGAAACAAATCTTAAGAGTACTCGCAGTTATCTGACAGGTAGTTCAAAGCCACTAACAACTAATAAAAAGTCATGCATCTAAGACTAAATTATCAATCTGTACACATCCAACATCCAATGGATTTAGTGGAAAGACGTCATAAACAGTCAGAGAAAAACATGACCTTGTGCAATGCCAAGATACAGGTATCGACAGATTGTAGATCAATGAATGTGTTTATGTATATAAAATACTAGTAATATTTAATTTGCTTTAATTTACTGATAACATAATCAATATTTATATCCCCAAGGGTGACTGGGGAAACGAAATATGGTTACTTGGTCTTCTCCCGACCGGCAGTAAAACGCTTGCCGAAGTGGGGCGTCCGTTTGGCTGTGTGGGATGTATCAGGTTTGCAGTCACGTCCGGTCAGAATGGGTACGTTAAATCAGATACCACGTGGTAAGAGAGTGCCATGCTTTTTGCACGTTAAGAACCCTTGCAGCAACTCTTCAGAGGGGGCCGTAGTTGGCCTGTTGCAAGGCAAAATTTCTGTCCCTACCCATTATACCCTCATTTTCCAGTGGCAGTCCAAATGTCCCCGACCATCAACCCTGCTGGCCTCTATTATGTCAAGACCTACCTATTGTATATATTGTTAACTTGTTCTCGTCCTGAACATGCACGAAACATTTACCACATGATGTTAAGCAGCCAATAATCAATCAATATTTATACCAATAAAACAATATTCAGTGATACAGTGTTGAATTGGTAACCGTTTAGAATAAATTTATTTAAAGGAGCGATAAGTTTACCAGGATCATTTCTAAATTTCCGGGCACGGTTAACAACATTTCCGTAGAAATGAGGATGTGCTATCCGTTTGAATTTTTAGTCTGTATATATATTTTATGATGGTATGATACTTAACCCTAACTGGAGGGATTATGCCTGATATTTATTTGATGAAGACATAATCTTTCAATCAGTTTAATTGAGGTCTGGAGCTGGCATGTCAGTTAACTGCTAGTAGTCTGTTGTTATAAATGTATTATTGTCATTTTGTTTATTTTCTTTTGTTACATCTTCTGACATCGGATTCGGACTTCTCTTGAACTGAATTTTAATGTGCGTATTTTTATGTGTTTTACTTTTCTACATTGGCTAGAGGTATAGGGGAGGTTGAGATCTCATAAACATGTTTAACCTCGCCGCAGTTTTGCGCCTGTCCCAAGTCAGGAGCCTCTGGCCTTTGTTAGTCTTGTATTATTTTAATTTTAGTTTCTTGTGTATAATTTGAGTTTAGTATGACGTCCATTATCACTGAACTAGTATATATATTTGTTTAGGGGCCAGCTGAAGGTCGACTCCGGGTGCGGGAATTTCTCGCTGCATTGAAGACCTATTGGTGACCTTCTGCTGTTGTCTGTTCTATGGTCGGGGCTGTTGTCTCTTTGACACAATCCCCATTTCCATTCTCAATTTTATGTAATAATCAAGACTTGGGCCATCAGACATTAGACTGATCAGAGCTTGAAAGCTGGTCTCAACTTCAAATGGTTTGAGTGAAGGGTTGCTGTCTATCCAAAATAAAAAAATTGTTATACATTATTCTTATTTTACTTATTTTTCCCTCAATTTTGGTACCATGCCAAACATCCCATGAATGCTTCACATCTGGTTGTTCTTTTCTGCAAGATAATAAATCTAAGAATGAGCCTTGAAATAATAATTCATTGTATCAAAATTAGATTTCAAACATTATGCCATAGATAGACAACTTGAATAACTAAAAGTGTTGTAAATTCAGAAATTATTCTGATGTTTTTATTATTGCGAAAATGCGACAGGGTTGTAATCGCAATAATTAAAACTCACATTTCTTTTAAATGAATCAAACATGATTTTCAGAATATCGCAACAATTAAAATCGCATTTTAGTCTAAAATAACAAAATTGCAATAATAAATGCATGCAATAATTTCTGAATTTACAGTAACACAATGGTTGGCATTATGAATATAATGTTTTTTATCAATATAAGGGATAATGTATAGTAGCACTAATTTGATCGGTTGACATCTCATCAATATTTACCCCATATCACCTTTTAACTAAACTTGAAAAATTTTACTTACTCATGATGGAGGCAATCTGTACATGAGCATCAGTCACTACTTCTGTTATTTTAAGACCTTTATCTAAAAGGAACTTGAGGCACTTTAAAAAACAAGCCTTTTCTAAGTTTGTGCTTTTCTTTTCTGTCATTCTTTTGTCCATAGTAACAATGCACTAAATCTGCTTACTGATGTTCTCCATGAAGGTATAGGAGCAGTACTGGGCTGAGTGTCCTGATTTTAAATAATTTATCAATTTTGTATATTTTACCATTTTTTCACTGATACTTATAAACTAACAAACTGAAACAAAGTAAGAGTCCCAGAGCTGTAGTTATTGCTTTGGAAATTAAAATGTTATAAAATTTGTATAAAGTGCATACCAAGAATTACCAAATCTTTCTTCTCTAAAACTGTCTAAAATAGCATCCTGATGATCAATACAGTATTCATCTACTGATGGTATTACATAGCGTCGCTGTATCTTGAGAAAGGTAGATTCGCTCAAGATGGGCAAGTCAAGTATTTGGCTAACACAGATATCTTTTAAAAATTGCTTCCTGGGAGCACAACACTTGCAGCTATCATCATGTCACCACTTTGCATACCTCTGTTTAATATTGGCAGTTAACACCATTTATGTGACCATTTTGACGTACCTTAAAACAAATAAATGAAAATGTAATAATCAACAATGGACGTAAAGCAACCAACAATCAATAATCAACAAGACTTGTAAAGTTATAAATATATATACCTAATATATATCATTATTGTTCCTGAATGTGTTCGGACTCAAAAATGAATGAATCAACTTTTTCTTATATATTGTACAAAAAAATTACCTTAATACGAGATATTGAATTTGTAATCAAAGTACTGTAGTACTGAACACCGGATGACCTCAAGTTGTGTCGGATTATGGATAAATGACAGGTGTTGATATAATACCTACCAGACAGATATGTTCACCTTACAATATAGTACACATAATATAATTTGCTATCATATCTGAGATATTGACTTGAACTAGGAAAGACTGGCATTATAACCTTACTAGTTTTACACATAAAACATCGCTATCTTATTACTTATACTAGTAATAGAGAATCAACATAGCAAATAATTCTTTGAGTAGTCACTGAACTATGAAAATGAGGTCAAGACTATAATATTAAAACAAATAAACTATAACAGTGGGGCAAAAGATGCCAGATGAACAGCAAACTTATAAATCGAAAATAAAGTGACAACGCCATGGCTAAAATTAAAAATACAAGCAGACAAATAATAGTACACAAGAAACAACATAGAAAACTAAAGACTGAGCAACACGAACCCCACCAAAACCTGGGGTGATCTCAGGTACTCAGAAGGGTAAGCAGATTCTGCTCTACAAATGGCATTTATAAACAATGTATGTAGTATCCAGGTCTTCTATTTTCTAAATCATTTAGCGTTTGAATCAATTGCTAATGTTAACACAGCTAGATTACTATCCCTTATTCTTGCTTTTCAAGATTTTCGTTGCATATGTTTATAAATAGCTTCACTGAGTTATGTTTGTTTTAATGTAACACTTCAAATCATTTATTCATTATATGTAATTTTGTAGCAGCTATAGGTTCTGTTTTCTTATTATTTAATGGTTCATTGTAAATATTACAATGTATAATCTGTACATAACCTTTCGCTTATGATGGTATTTTGTTAATTGAATTTTCCAACATCTGGATAGTTTTTCAACTTGTTTTTTTTAGTATGTTCTGATTTAGTACTTTTATACTATTGGCTTCATAAATAGAAGATTTTGCACCATACACATAGAACACAACTACGTAAGGAGTCTGTTAAACAGGGCATGTAATTTTTGGTGTATATCTTGATTTTTGTTTTGTACATTGATGTGGCCATTAGTTTTCCTGTTTACATTGATTAACATTTGTCATTTCATGGCTATTTCTAACTGATTAAAAGTAAAGTTTTTTCTGAGTGAAAAAAAATTGTATGGTAAGCTTTATTTCTTTTCATCCATTTGTTTATGGTGTCTGATTACCAATCATACCACCCTTTTCGTTTTTTTTATATAAATAATTACAACAGTTTGGTTTAAATTTTATATATGTATGTAACAATATAAAACAGTATATATATAATCCCATTCCTTCAATAATATTGGTCATTGTTGGTATATGCAACACCAGAAACTTCTGATATTTGAACTGCTATAGGCATTGTCCTGTCGAGAACAGCCTCAGGCGAATCATCTTCGAAGCACAAAATGGTCCTTGCAACCTTTATATCTATTACCTTTTCCCTTCGAAGCAATTGAGAATTACACATTCTTCTTCTGATTCATACTCTATCACCTCACAAATGTGTTGTTCTTTTTTTTTTTTTTTTTTTTTTTTTTCCCCAAGGGTGACTGGGAATAGAAGTATGGTCACCATTGGTCTTCCTCCGACCGGCAGTAAAACCCTTGCTAAAGTGGGGCGTCCGTTTGGCTGTGCGGGATGTACAAATTTGCAGCCACGTCCGGTCAGAATGGGGACGTTAAATCCGATGCCTCGTGTAAAGAGAGTGCCACGCTCTTGCACGTTAAGAACCCTGCAACAACTCTTTGAGGGGTCCGTAGGTGACCTGTTGCAAGGCTAAATTTCTGTCCCTATCCAATATACCCTCATTTCCCGTGGCAGTCTAAATTTCTCCGACCTTAATCCCGGACGCCCCTATTACAGAACCTACAAATTGTATTTATTTTTAACTTGTTCTCGTCCTGAATATGCATGAAATATTTGCCACTGGACGTTAAGCAACCAACAATCAATCAATCAATCTTTTTTTTTTTTTTTCTGGTGGAGATATGTTATCTGTAAATAAAATTAAATTTCATTAGTTTTAACATACATGAAACATTTTGTACTGCTAAAATTTTATTGATATGACACATTTTGTATTATGATAGTTTTGTGTTATTTGATATATTACGTAATTATTGGTTTGGAAACTATTCCTTTTGTCTTATTACATTTACTATCGTCGGCAGGGTTTAAAATCACAGTTAGATTCAGCAAATGCTGGACAAATCGGCCCGGAGACAAGTCGGACCGTCTTAGAAGAGAGCTCGGATCGTATAAGAAGACAACTCGGACCGTCAATAAGACAACTCGGATCATCTATAAGGACAACACAGACAAAGTATTAAAAGATGATTTGAACTATATAATTTATTATATATTATTAAACGATATATATATTTTAGATTAAAACATCATTTCGGCATGTGACTGAATTTGCTAAATTAAATTAAAAAAAATGTATTACGTAATTCTTTTTTAGTTGTTATTATAGACGGTCTGAGTGTCCTTTTTGAAACGGTCCGAGTTGTCTCCGGGCCAAGTTGTCTTGCACCCAGATTCAGCATAACCAAGAACCAAAATATTTCAGTTTTAAAATGGTCAAAATTATACAATACTTCTAGAAAACTAAAAAACAGGACAGTTACTCTACACGTTGATCTCCACGACTGTAAGGATTCTCCCAAATTATATATCTAGGCTAGTAAACTAGCGACGGCCTACGCCACTGATTGTTATTTAGTAAATCAAAATGTGATTTACCCAGACTCTGACATTTCAGTGAAAAGTAAGACGACGATTCTCTGAATATGACATAATATATACAATAAAATCAACCAATAATTACATATTAGTATTACTTACATATGCAAAGTCATTACGATATCCGCGTTTTCATTCCAGATTTACAAGGGACATAATTCCTATTTACATATACTAATGCAACAAACTTAGCCGGAGAAGGAGCAAAAACCGAAACAGTATCTTAGAGAAAATAGTTCCATGTGTGTGTGTAAGTGATCTACTTGTTATTTTCGAAGAAAAGAAATTTAACTCAAAAGTTGTTGACATCTAGTAAATAAAAAATTATAGCAATAAAAATTATTTTCGAAGAAAAGAAATTTAACTCAAAAGTTGTTGACATCTAGTAAATAAAAATTATAGCAATAAAAATACACAAAAAGTAAACTTATTTTTAAAGGTCTTGCAGGTTCTTGTTTCTCCTTCTCAATCAGCTGGTATTTTCAAAATGGCCAAGGGGACTCTTACAGAGAAATTATTTCAATATTATGCCAGATTAAATAATTCCTGGTTTTCTACATTAATATTTAGACAAATATGCTACAAACGATTTAAAAAGTAACTTAAAATCAAATAATAGAAATATGATTCCCTTTCTGTTTATAATTTCCGGTATTGATCGCCTCTTCTGTTTCTTTCAAGCTCGCTCTTGATGAATGCGCATTCGTGGTATTCATCCGCAACAACACGTTTTCGGTACGTCATAGATATTAAAGATTGTTTGACTTATATATAAATATTTCTTCCGACGAAACATATTCATATTATTAATTTGTGTTTTAGAAAAATATTTTGTAGGAGTATCCATTGAAAATGAATTTGGAACAAGCGATAAGGAATGATATTTGCACTAGATTATGTCCGCGTGGATCTATAATTTTATAGGTCGCTTGAAAACCCAAAACTAATTTGCATAATGGAAATTTAGGCGATAGTAATACAGCGGAATGCCCTCACGAACATCCCATGTAAAAATCATTACCTAGTAAAATTATGAAATTTACCCATTTCCGATACTAGTAAATAGCTGATGCAACCACTTCCTTCTTTATTTCAACCTTCAAGCCACACCCTTTAACGCTGTATATTTTCTG
Organism: Mytilus coruscus; assembly: GCA_017311375.1. Classification (NCBI taxonomy): domain Eukaryota; kingdom Metazoa; phylum Mollusca; class Bivalvia; order Mytilida; family Mytilidae; genus Mytilus; species Mytilus coruscus. The sequence continues at coordinate 65,165,324 of CM029605.1, read as the reverse complement.
AATACAAGTCATTTCTAAATTGAGGCACCCAAGGGTGACTGGGGAATAGAAGTATGGTCACCATTGGTCTTCCTCCGACCGGCGGTAAAACCCTCGTCAAAGTGGGGCGTCCGTTTGGCTGTGCGGGATGTACAAATTTGCAGCCACGTCCGGTCAGAATGGGGACGTTAAATCCGATGCCTCGTGTAAAGAGAGTGCCACGCTCTTTGCACGTTAAGAACCATTGCAACAACTCTTTGAGGGGTCCGTAGGTGACCTGTTGCAAGGCTAAATTTCTGTCCCTATCCAATATACCCTCATTTCCCGTGGCAGTCTAAATTTCTCCGACCTCAATCCCAGACGCCTCTATTACAGAACCTACCTATTGTATTTATTGTAAATTTGTTCTCGTCCTGAATATGCATGAAATATTTGCCACTGGACGTTAAGCAACCAACAATCAATCAATCAATCTAAATTGAGGAGCTGACTGTAAAAGGCAAGACATGGGTGGTCTGTCAAAAATCTTGAACTTCTTCATCAGTCAAGGCGTTTCACACCAGGACCAGAATAAAAATCTGTCTCATAATCATAACTTTCATCTTCTTCTATTATATTTCTCGTGTCATCAGCCTCACTGAAAAACATAACATGTCTAATACAAATGAAAACCTTTATACATATGTGTAATCATTACCGCTTTTGTACATTGAGGACTACATTAATACGATGAACCACAAGTAAAGCAGTCAGGTTTACTGATACCTTGAATGTTAATAATAAGACCCTATAAAAATTTCAATTGAATTGCATTTAATAATTGCCTTATGAAACTAAAAGAAAAGTGAATACATACCAAAGAGTAATATTTAGGCTTATAATCCTTGTCATCTGAATCACAACTGTTGCTTTCTACTTCTTTGAAGTCAATGTCAGGTCATGATGAAATTTAACCTGAACCTTCAAAAATTGTACTATGACCTTGACCATGTAACATTTGGAAGGTTGAGTGGTCCTGAGTTGAATGGTGGTAGTCCAATGTCTCTATGACTTCCGGTTCTCAAGTTTGGTATTGCATCATATATTTGAATATTCATTGTGACTTTGTTGAACCTTGAAATCGTACAAATTGTTTTCTACAAGGTTGTCCTTCTACTGAAGATCATTTATCACTGAGATATCTACTGTAGTTTCAGAGATAATTCAGTTTGAAGTTTTGTGAGCAGAGGCATGTATTTCTGAATCAACAACAGGTTACCACCTGGAATTTTATGAACTTGAAGAGAATGAAAATGAAAAAACAAAATTTGAAATTTTCAAGTTTTGCATTGACTTTGGAAGTTTCACAAGTTTTATTTATATAAATGATATTGCATCATTTTGGCACTTTGTCGAATGGGGTCATTTGATATATCAAATTAAAGGTCTTAATGAGCTCTATAAAATGAAAATCTGAAACCCTTTTCATCCCAGTGGGAAGGGTGGGTCATTTAGGGCAAAAACTTCTCAGATGGTTAGGTTGTCGCATATCAAATGAAAGTTCATAAAGCTTACATTTCAACTATAAAATTGACATCCCCAAACAAATGGGTTGAGCGCAAAACTGTTTTGTGTACATGTTCGATGTGAGAACAAAAATGTGCGGGTATGTGCGATTTATCTACAGTGAAACGGTGATTCTTTATAATAACGTTAAAAACAAGGTTGAACATCTATCGAAGCTGGACCACTTGCACACCCATTTTGAATGATTCAAGGGTTGTGCAGCTTACATTAACTGCTTGATAAACGAATTAGGTATTGACAATTCACTTGGAAACTCAACATATACCCTCACGACAATTACCAAAGAGGAAATCCTGGATAATCATAGGTCTGTTCTATGTTCCATTGGAATTTTAACCAAAGATGAAGAACTGGATCTTCCATCATTGTATTGGATACCTTAACTACATAAGTGTCCTTACAAACAACGGTATATTGCTGGGTCTTCCAAGTGCTCCACGAAACCTCTTTCTAAATTATTAACATCTATTTTATCAGCAATTAAAGACGGCTTCAAAGTTATTGTGATACTGCCTATTCTAGAGGTGGCATGAATCAGATGTGGATACTTAAAAATTCGAAAGATCTTTTAGAGTACATACAATCTAACTCTCTTTCATCTTGCAATAGCATTAAAACATTTGATTTTTCTACACTTTACACACGTATTCCACATTCCACACAACAAATTAAAAGAGTTGGTATTGCTTTGTTTCATAAAAAGAATGGCCAACGTAGATACAAGTATCTTGTCTTAGGGAGGAATAAATCCTACTTTGTAAAGGATCACTCTGATTCAAACAAAAAATTCTCTGAAACTGACATTATCAAGATGCTTGATTTTTTGATTGATATATTTGTTACGTTCGGAGGACGTGTTTTTCAACAGACTGACGGCATTCTAATGGGAACCAATTGTGCCCCTCTTCTTGCCGACTTGTTTCTTTATTATTATGAGGCTGACTTCATACAGGAACTTCTAAGAAGAAAGATAAGAAGTTAGCAATATCCTTTAACTCTACTTTCCGCTATATAGATGACGTTCTTTCACTAAATAATTCAAAATTTTGTGACTATGCTGAACGCATCTATTCCATCGAACTAGAGATAAAGGATACAACAGACACAGTTAAATCGGCCTCATATCTTGACTTACATCTAGAAATTGACAATGAGGGTCGGTTGAAAACAAAACTTTACGACAAAAGAGATGATTTCAGCTTTCCAATTGTGAACTTTCCATTTCTAAGTAGCAACATTCCAGCAGCACCTGCATACGGGGTATATATCACCCAATTGATACGATATTCCCGTGCTTGCGTTTCCTATCATGATTTACTTAAAGGAGACATGACACGAATTTCAATTTGTGTACCAAAATGTTTATTTATACTTAATCTTCCCAAAAATACATTGATAGCAATACAAGTGTCAAATATTTGGTAAAATATGTATTTTAATGAGATTTTAATGCAACGATTTATGACCTGTCAAATATGCATATTTCCATCCCGGAAGTCACTCAGAACGAGGCTACTACGTCAGTGGTTACTTTCATTCATATTGACATAAGGGTACAGAGCAAATTTAGTTTCGATTATTATCCAACAAAACGCATGACAGTGATGAACAATGATTTTGTGTGATGCCGATGGATTCAACAATATATTAATAAAAAAATAATATTGACATGATGTTTTCTGTTTTTCAAATGACACGCAGACTTAGAAGGTGTAAAGATGTGACATTTTAACAAGCCCAAACTACACTTCTTTCCTCCCACTTTCATAAGGAATCTAGAGTTGGGGTCTCGGGTGCCATGCCATATGAGTTCATCATAGGTTACAGGTGTGCGGTACAGGTGATTGATTTTCGCAAATTCAGGTCTCGTTTGAAGTTGTAAGCTTCAGGTGTCACGCCACATGGGGGATCGATAAGACATAGTTATTACGCAATATTACTTCATTAGTTCTTTGTGTATATCCTGGATGTTGGTTTTGCCGAGGGCACAGGTGAGATTGGAATATATTATTGTTACAGTAATAACGGTACAACTACTTGATGTTTAATGGACACCTGTACTACGACCATGCAATACCCTATGCACTACCAATTAAATACCCTAACCAGTGTTGATAACTAATAGACAACCTGTATATAGATCTTATTTTTATTGCTTTTAAAATATGCAGATGTAAAAAGGTTTATAACAGATGCATTTTTTTAATTGACTTCTTGAGATGGATAAGTAATATTTATGTATGCTTGCAAGTCTATAATTTCATAAGAAATTGTTAGGCAAAAAGCATAAAAGCAAACAAGGAAATGATACGAGAATGTGAATCATAAGTCTTTACATTCTTATATTGAACATCGAATATAATTATTGACAACTATCTAGTTGGTAAAGATTCAGATCATGATGAAAACATTTCTTTTAACATGGAAACTTAATAATAAATGAAGAAAGTGTCGTTTGAACCAATTATTTGGTATAACCGTACGGCCTCCAACAATGAGAAAACCCCATACCGTATATTCGGCTATAAAAGGTCTCAACATGAAGATTTGAAACAATTTTAACGAGAAAACTAACGACCTTATTTATAACAAAATAATTTCCGAAGAAAAAATATGACAGACATGAACCAACGACAACCACTGATCTACATGCTCCTGATTTAAGACAGGCACATTCAAAATGTGTCGCGGGTATATGTTTGTGAGCGCCTATTCATTTATTCAAATTACTCTTTTTTGTAGAAATGTTTTGAAAAAGAACATTATGTGTTGTGAATATTTTCCTGGACTCATGCATTTTGCTGGTAGCAATAAACAAATTGATTGCTAAATGATATTTGGAAGAGAGGTGGAAATATATGTGAATTTGAATTTACTTTGTAATTCATTAAATTTGAAGTTAGATTTATAAGGGTCTGAATGGAATTCCATACTTTAGAAGTGTAGTGTAACTATATTAATTGTTTCAACATAAGATATTTTTTCTTAAACATGTATGGTTTTAAAAGGTATATAACAGAACACGTGACTAAATCACACTACAGGTGCCTTCTTACCTTTCAACTGGTCAAGTATGCTATAGGTGTCAAAATTTAATTACTTAAACAACAGCCTCCAATAAATGTTTACATGAAGGGGGGGGGGGTAATAAAACTGTTAATTGAATATCCTAATGTAGAAATAGTGTGATAAAGGATTTGTCACTACACAAATCATTGGTGTGATGTATGATTTCCAACCAAAAAATATCGTTTTTTTTTTCTTTCTGCTTCTGGCGCACACATAATTATAACGTTACCGTAACATAGAGAAAAAAGAACAATTTGATCATCAAATTAGAAATTTATATTTTCAATCATTATTAAATGTAGTTTGATTTAAATTAAAATAAATGCAGAAAGCGGTTTATTAAATTTATTCATCAGACAAACCCATAGGTATGGTAACAGTCCGATCGGTTTTGTCTGAAAAATCGTCGTTGTTGGACTCTTCGCATGAAGAATTAATATCTTTTTCTTGGTTATTTTCCACACACAATGGCTCAAATTGATGATATCAATTGTCTTTGTAGTTTGTCAGTAATTGGGAAAAGTGCTGTCAATACGTTCATAGTGTATCGACATCGTCCAGTTCGAGACATTTTCCCAGCTTGTAACCACTGACGTAAGCACGATCACGTGATCGTTATCTAATTAAAAATCATTCATTATGACAATCGCTGGATTCTTTGACCTAAAAAATGCCGATTGATCAGGTTTTGACCAGCAAAATTGCACAAAACATGTTTTAAGACTAATATTTATTAGTTTAATAAAAAAAAAAAAAAAAAAAAAATCGTGTCACGTCTCCTTTAATAGAGGGTTGCTGCTCACAAGGAAGCTATTAAACCAAGAGTTCCAAATGGTGAAGTTGAAATCATCCCTTCGTAAATTTTACGGACGCCATCACGAGTTGGTTGACCGTTATGGAATGACCGTTTCAAAAATGATATCGGATATGTTCCTTACGTCGTAACTACAATCCCCTTCCCTTTCATGAATGTGACCTACCGAAGTAGGCTATTTACCGGATTTGTTATAACATAAGCAACACGACGGGTGCCACATGTGGAGCATGATCTGCTTACCCTTCCGGAGCACCTGAGATCACCCCTAGTTTTTGGTGGGGTTCGTTTTACTTATTCTTTAGTTTTCTATGTTGTGTCATGTGTTCTATTGTTTTTCTGTTTGTCTTTTTCATCTTTAGACAGGCGTTGTCATTTAAGTTTCGATTTATGAGTTTGACTGTCCCTCTGGTATCTTTCGTCCCTCTTTTTGAATATCAAATTCCTTACCTCAAAAAATTAGGGGGATTGGGTAATTAAGTGCGAACATGAAACTTTATAGAATATTGCGTTATAGCATATCAAATGACCGGTAATCAAGTCTACATTACAAATGTCATAGTTTGGATGTCAAAAAATTTAGGTGCATTTATAAGTGTGAAAAATGAAAATTTTCAGAAAGTATGCTTGTACAGTCAAACCTGAGTAAATCGGACCCTGAATAAACCGGGTTCCTGTCCATTCCGGCCGAAAATTAAAGTCCCGTTTTTTCCCTTCAAAGTCTTTGTTAAAATACCCTTTGTAAACCGAACCCTGCGTATTCCGAATTCCGGTCTTATGATGCAGTCCCAATACTCCACATCAATTATTACCTGTCAAAACCGGTTTGTCTAATTAATTTTAAATGATCGATATGCAAACAAAACATATTTGTTTATACAATATGGCTTTTCAGGATAATCAATTAGCCAGGTGTTAAACTGTAGTGAGATGTATTATTTATTAAAACACTATATACGTGTTAATTAAACTAAATGACACATCGAATAAATCTCGGCTTGAACTTACTTTGTAACGTCAATATATTTTTGAGATCGTGGAGAAAGAAATTTACATCGTGTTTTAATAATCCTGGGTTCCCTGTTTTGAACCTCTTAACGAATGATCCTTATAATGAAGAACACCCGGATGACAACAATCAATGGGCAGTGTACACTGTACAACAATGTTTCGATCGTGATGAAATTTCGTTTGATAATATTCTGGCTTTCAAATTTGCCATACCAACGTTGGAAATTAACGATCATGGAAGTAAAACGAAACTCTCGTGTTACAAACCAAACAACGCGAGTATTATGATGCAAATAAAAGCAAAGTGAAAGTGAAATTGACAAGTCGGAGACTGATGCTACCGAGGTCTATTTGACATACGAGGTGTGTAAAACGTGGTTAAAATATTTTTTTTTAATTCTAGGAACAACCAGTCTCTAAAATTTTACAGCCAATCAATATACAGATTTAAAATAACGATCATACGAAGTTATTACGTTATTGCGTTTTGTATTTTAATTTATCAGTCTATACATTTTTGTAATTACCAATCTGACTGAACTTTTACATGGAATATATCACAATTGCAAGTCAATTACTTCCGGTCAAAACGAAAACCTGAATAAACCGGCTCACTGTCCAAACCGGCCCTTTTCATAGTCCCATAGCCGGCCGGTCTATACAGGTTTTACTGTACATTAAATGAAAGAACGTAAAGAGTACATTACAAGAACTTCACTTTGACAGGAAAGGCCTTTCAATTGTGTTATAATCAATTAAGATACTAGTCTTGTTCTTATTCTTATAATGTATGCTAACACTTATTATGTAGAGGATTTCTTTGATATATTTGTGAAATAAAATGTGTGGTGTGTTCCAGACCATACAAGTACTTACAGATACATTTAATGTATTTTCTTTGGGTTCTTTTAGTTTATTTTTTTTTTTTTACAAGGATTTGTCTTTTGACCAGTTTTTGTCTTTTGTTGAGCCCCATTACTTTTTTATCAGTTTTGTTTTCTTTTCTCTAAAATAACACCTCCTGAATCCATGGATAACTGTGTTGAACTTTTATCATCTTTGTCTAATTTGTCTACTTTTAACAGGTAAAATGGTGTTACAAGTGTGTCTACTTCACACAATGTTCTGTATTTGTTTGGGACGATGTGTCTTATAATCTGTTTCTTTTCCTTATTTTCAGTACATATGCCACGAGTTAGTACTTTGAACAAGTCCTTTACTACGGCTTTTGTTTCACCCATGTCCCTTTCGTCTTGATAATGTCCAGGGCTTTCAATACTATGACTAAGGCGCTAAATTGCATGTTGAAGTGACCTTTTGCATAGCCACATCTTAATCGATTGGTTTCTAAAACCGTCCACACATCTCTGTTTCCAGAGGTACCTTAAAACCATAGATGCTTGACTATTTAATCATAATAATCAGAAAACTATTATTGATAATTAAAACAACGACAGTCTCAAAACCATTATTTTCAATATATAGATCTACTTTTGCTAGGAATAAATTTTGGACTTAGAATATTTTTCCATTGTATGACAAACATGAATAAGCATGAATAAAGCTGCATGATAAATTGTTTGTATATTTGGACTTGATTTTTGATGCCAAAGAATATGAACTTTTAAAATCTATACTGTAACTGAAAAACTGTTCATAAGTATTATCCTGCATATATCAATCACTTAAGAACTCCACGGCCATGCACATTTGGAACTCTTGCAACATATTTTTTGTTTCCAACTTCCATGTAAAAGAGTTTTTCCTTCAGTTTATTTACTCCCAGTATGACTACATCATTTGTTTTTTCAACACACATAATATGGTGTCCCTCTGCTACATAAAGAAATGTTTGCTGTGAAATATCTAGTCTCAATGCTAAGGCATACACATGATTTGTTACTGTGTTCAGTATAAATGACTGAATTTCAACAATATTGCCACCTTCACAATCATGGTAATCATCAATCAGCCAAAATCTGACTACATATAATTTAATTTAATCAATTACTTTTCAAAATACCCTGTAATCCTGATTACTTTTTGATTACATTCTGAATACAATGAAAAAAAAAACTGTGTTTATGGTCAATAAATGAACCTTATTGATATTTGATAAATATTTAACATGTTAAAATAATTTTGCTTATTAAACATGTAAGTTGCTTAGTATACTTCAGTAAAAATAAATGTTACAGTATTGAAAAGTCATCATTAGCCCAAATAAAATATATTGTACAAATAATTTACAATTTAAAGATGCACATATATATGATGATAACTGTCATGACTGTTATAATCAAGTAATACATTTCTTTAACCCTAAATTATAATCCTTTGTTAATATTGTGATTTTTGTCAACTTTGAATTGACAGGTAGGAGACTAACTAAGGTTTGTTTTATTGCAACACCAATTGAGTATAGCTGTAGGGCAATATATATGATAAAAGCTAAATCAGACATGTGAACATTTATCTAATTAGCACAAACTATATTAAAAGTTAAACAAATATACATGTTGTTTAAAATAAACAAATGTTGGTATGTATTTTGACTGGACATGTAAAATGCAAAGAATTTTAGTACTTTGGTTTTGTCTACAATTTGATTAAATATTTCTATTAAAATTTTATAGTTTTTAACTGGTAACTTTATTTCATTCATATTTCATCCATATTTAAATTTCCAGCATGTTGAAATAAATATAAAGTCTGGTTGATGTCAGGAGACATTAACACCAAACTCTTTATAAACCTTTATTTAATTGAAGTCAAAATAATTCAGAGATCAACAATGATAAAGCATAATGGGTCATTATCTGTGACACATTGTTCATGTATATATTTTGTGAATTTTTGTGGTTTATCATTTATATGGAGTTTGAAGTTATTATTTTATAAAATATCAAATAAGACTTTTCCTCGAAAATGCTATAGTTATATTAAAGCTTTATTCATCCCCATCATACAAATGTTGTTTTTAAAATTCATTGTAATCATATGTAATCATGATTACTTTGCCAATGTAATCGTTAATTTAATCAGATACTTTTAGAAATGATGTAATCATTAATTTAATTTAATCGTATAAATGACAAAGTAATCAGACCCATCTCTGCTTCACATAAAGCTTCATAAGATACTATGGTCTTCATTTTAGTATAATCTTTCCATAGTATTTCTCATTGTTAACTTCCACCCTTAATGCTGATCTAAGTATAGATATATTTGGTGAATTACAAAAAGTGTTAACAAATTTACTTGTAGAATAATTTGGAAGTACAAAAGGTTTAACAGCCCCTGCAATGCTACAGTTATTCATTTCTTGTGTATTTTTCCATTTCTTTGAGAATCTCTTGTTCATATCTTTAAAGAAAGCTCCACATGCTGTGTCTGGACTAATTGAAGTTGAGTGGACAATCATATGTGCCTCTTTCATTCCTAAAATCTGTTTGGTAACATCCTTGGTTCCATGTGCAAAAGATAAGATGTTTGCATTTGCATCTTCAAATCCAAAACAACTCCAAGCAAAAAGAGGTCCCCAATGCTGCACATAAAACACATAAAACACAAAATTTTGACCTGATGGTTAGGTTGTCGCATATCAAATGAAAGTACATAAAGAGTACGTTTCAAATATCAAATTGACGTCCCCAAAAATGGGTTGGGGTCATTGAGTGCAGAAAATAAACTGTCTTCTAAGGTAAGGTTGTTGTATATCAAATGAAAGGTCATAATGTGTACAATACAAATATCAAATTCCTGTCCTCCAAACATGAGGTGGATGGGGTTATTAAGTGCAAAACCAAACTTTCTAGAACATGGCGTTGTCGCATATCATACGAAAGATCATCAAGTCTACATTACATATATCATACTTCCGATATCAAAATGTAGGTGGATGCATATGGGGTCATTAAGTGTAAAAGTGAACATTTTCAAAAGGTATGCTTATCGTGTAAGGTCTTAAAGAGTACATTACAAAACATCACTTTTACAGGAAAGACCTTTCAATTGTTACTAGTAATTTTTAATGTTTCTTATAAGTCCTGAATATGATATATAATAATTGACACTGGACATTATAGGCAAGCATCAATCAATAATTTTTGTTTTGGCATCTTCCATACATTTGTACATTCTTCTGCTTTTAACAAGCAGCATCCTTATTTCAGTATACCATGATTGATTTTCTTCTACTTTTGATATATAATTAAGACTGCAGATGAACTTGTGGAAATTCTTTTAAGATATTTTTAGCTTTTGTCCCTTCAGAGTTATCTATTGACTTTAAGCGTTAAAATAACCACCATTTTCACATGCCCTGCACGACCTTACCTTACAGAACAGAGTCGGTTTCACAAAAACTTACGACTGAGATTGATCATAAGTATACTGAATTGTTTATGACTTATGATCAACTTTAGTCAAAAACTTTTTGTGAAACTGACTCCAGTCTCGGGTCTGTTTTTGATTTGACAATTTACACTTTTGTCATTCAGAATTATGATAACACTGCATAGCATGTTTACTACTCAACTGAGAAAAAAGTTGTCTATGTCATGTAGAATGAAAGGAATATTATTAGCCAGACAAATTAAGGGCAAGTTGAGAGAATAGCAATAATTTGATACATATTTTCTAATGTTTAATTTATTTTTGGAAAGATAAAGGTCGACTTAAAAAAACTTTTATGTGTTTTCAGATGAACATCATTCAGTTGATAATTCCTCATCCCAAAGAGGCAGTGGTAAGTTTTTTGCATAAAATAGATAAAAACCACATGATTAAAAACAAAAACAAGAATGGAAGATTGCAACCAATGTCCAGTTTTTATGTTTGTGAGCACTCAGCATGCTCAGCTCTACTGACTAAGGTTTGCCTTAGAAATATTGAATAAACTATTACAATCAGTTGAAAAGGGTACTTAGCGAAAAAAAAGTTTTTTTTACAGCAAACTTATTTAGACTTAAAATTAAAAGATTCTTTTTGTAATATAATTGGGGTGTTAAAGCATTGGCAAAATCATATTTTGAATGATGCACAGAAGCCTAACATTCTAACTCTTTTACAACCCTATTTTGTTATAATTACATTGTAATGCTTATAATTTATGATTACAAGTTATATCAAACTTTTAATGCATTTTTCACTGCATTGTTGTGGTGTAGGAGTTGAAGAATATTCATAGATAATTAATTTTATTTAAACACTGGTTCCCAGTTATGATCTCTATGTTTCATCTCATATAACCAGTAAATATGCATATGCATATAGTTTATATTGAAATATGTGGTAATCCTACAGTCAAGGTGGGGATAGTCAATACTTAGTTAACTTGTAACCATTTTGACGCCAGCTAGGTAACTTTCGAAATGACCTCCGAAGGTCATATAAGCGATATAAACATAAATGTTGAAGTTAATAGAAATGATTTTTTGGGGATCGAATCAAATGATTTACCTTCGTATCACTTTTAATGTTGACATTCTTTTTCTTTAAATAAGCAAGCACACACACACAATTAATGCGTTATCCATCTCTAGCTTAGGGTTAAATTAAAGTTCACATGAATACGGATTCAATGAGGTCGAATTATTTACTTGCAAGTGAATGAATAATTCATCATTAATGTTTCTTAGCTTAATTTGACAAAATGAACCATACTGGCTGCTTAAAGCAAATTATTATTTCACTATTTTACGTTCATTAATAATCTAAATATATATACTATTATTATTTATCTTTTGGTGTAATGCGTGGTTCATCAAATAAACTTCCATTTCCACACAGTAAATTAATAAGGTATCATCTACTTTCAGAAATAAAACTACGAAAGATCAGAAGGATCATGCGAGATCCGGTATTCGAAATTGAGATTCAATATCTAAAGTTCGAAATTTCAGAATTCTAGATTCAATATCTTTATTTCGAGATTCGCAATTCTATATACAGCGTAACCAATCAGAAGATAGTTTCAAAGTTTTAAAATCTTTCAGACCAATGAAATGAAACATCTTATCACAGGAAAAGATAAGAAAATGCAACGACTGAATAGATATCTCGCATGCTAGTATATCAAAACTTATCACCCGAGACGGAAGCAACATATGAAATGGTGGCGTTCACTGTTATGGGTAAGTACAAAATAACAGTTCGCGGTAAGCATGGAAAATATTCCTTCATCATTGAGAAAGATTTCACTTAGGACGAACTAGGTAAGATGTTTTTTCCTCATATACTTGGAATTGGGGGAGGAAGGAGGGTGCATACTTTAGATAGTGCTTACTTGTATTTTACTGTAACTGTAAATGAACGAAGCCTAAAAATGGATAAAAATTGTTTATGTTTATTTGTATAATACTTATTATTTATTATTGTTTGTTGAAATTCGTGTAATTTTTTAATGAAGCAAGCGATAGTTTGGAATATGAAACAAACTTGGATAAAAATGCTTAACAGCGAGGCGGAGAGCTTTTATTTTATTACAATTTCATTAAAAAATATTTTAGGGCAAGCAAGTCCGAAGAACATTACTATATTCTAGCGTAACTTTACAACTTTGAAAAATTTAAGATAATTTAGGTTAATATAGGGGTAAACCAGGGGCCAGTTTCACGAAGCTGTCTTAGGACCGCTACCGTAGTCTCTCCATTTACGTACATTCCTTAAACGGGAAGGTGAACTCCTATTAGTGGTACAACCAACTACTCGACAGGAACAGGTAGCTGTTTCTACTTTCACTTTAACCGGACTTAAGTTGCAAGGATAATATGCCGCTAACAAAGAGCTCATGATCAACCTTACCAAGCCCAACCTAACCCTATCCAACCTATTCAGTCCAAACTCGCAAGAAACTAGTTGATTCCTTGACACACCCCTCTCAATTATCATTACAAAGCATGCCTTACCTGTCTGTTTCCTTGTCTGGCTACCAATACATTTACATGATTAGTAGTATGTCAAACCAAACTGTATCAAATATCGTATTTTTAATGGGCATATCAGACAAGGATGATGAAAATGCATCTTTGTCTAAAGTAGCCAATGTGATGCAAGAGACATTATCATAAGGGATTTGAAATTCATTTGTCATTCAGTCACTTGCAGTGTGAACCCTTCCTTTTTTATGTATTTTAATTTTACGTTTATCTCATTCTGCGGTCCATTCATCATCTCAGGGAAATGAGAAATTCTGTAATTTACTTGCAATAGGACTTAAATACAGAAAGACACACCAATCTATCAAAAATATGAGACTGCGTGACTAAACGGGTGAATACCACATATTTTCAAACTATACTTGTCAGTACAAATTTATTAGATTTCAATATAGAAGAAACAAAGGAAATGATAAGTTAATGGCAAATTCATTATTTAACTATGCAAACGAGAACATGATAAATGAACATCAATACGCCAACAGAAGACTATTTACCTAAATGTAACAGTAAACAATTGGGTATCCTTAGTGTAACACACAGTATATGGATTATACTTTCAGAGAAAGAGTAATTATTAAAGAGGAAAAGGCACGAAAACTGTTGCATAGATTTGCAAAAGGATGTGATTTTTTGTCCACTGAACATAGAAAATGATAGTGCAAGTGAGGCATCCGTGTACTATGGACACATTCTTGTTCTTTTGAATATTAGTATCTATACAGGCAATGGTATTTCATTGTTACATGTTTTGGAATAACAATTCCCTTCTTAAACACTGTAACGCAATTCAATTCACAGTTTAATAGCTTCAAAAAGTGTATTTTAACCTTTAAAATTTATCACAACATTACGAATAGTGCCGTGTTTGCTTAGTATTTTTATTTCCTTAACTTATGTAAAAAGTGCGTAAATTCAATAGTTATTTCTATCTATATTTGGTCTTAGATCGATTGACAGAGACTACAAATTGGTCAATGAGAAACCAAAGTCAGATTTATCACCTCATCAATCCAGATGGCGCATAGCTTAATGCGGCCCTTATCAGCTTCCTGCTGATAATCCAAAGCGTTTGTTTACAGTAATCTATATCAAGTCTACACACATATAATATTTATTTCATAAACAATTACCCACTATTTGCTGGTATACACATAATTATCAAGATATTCTGTAAGCAGTTTTTTATTTTCATCACAATGTTTAATTATGGATCATGGAGTCTCCCCCAATTAAAAGAAGAATTAAGAAAGAGGAAAGCAAGGATTTCTGGACGTAAACATGAATTGATAGAAAGGTGATTATCAGATTTTATCATTTGCATTTTTTTGATAAATAGAAATATTATCAGATTTAAACCTTTGAATTATTATTGTGTAAATAGAAGTATCTACTCTTTTTATTTAATTAGATATTTATAATTGTTTCATTTCTTATTTAGATTTACATTAGATCTTTTGAATACTAAACTCTCATCTAAAATCTTAACCATTAAAATCATGATATGAGATATATTACAGTAAACAAAAAAATCCTAATAAAAATATAATTGAAAATTTCTGAACCAAAATTTAATTTTTGTTTTGTTTAGGCTTGAGGCATACGATAGAAACAAAGATTTTGGAAATCAGGATGAAGTTGGGGAGGAGTACTCAATGACACTTCCAGATTCTTTTCTTTACAAAAATTTTAATAGTGGAACTGAATTTGTTGACTTTAAAATGGAAACTATAGAAGTGTATTTAAAACCAATGGATAAGGTTTTAGATTCGGATGCAAAAAATTTGTACAAGGAAAAGTTTTTAAAATATATTCGTCTTGCTAAATATGATAATACATTCTTTGTTAAAGCCGAATGCCGAGCTCAAATGAAAAGGACAGTGTCCTACAAAAAAGATGTTGCCATTAAAGAAAATGGGAGTATAGATGAATGTCGATGTGAATGTGCAGTGGGAATGGGACCTAGTGCACACTGCAAGCATGTGTGCTGCCTACTTTTAGCACTGCATAATTTTTCAAGCAACGGTGAAATTGTATCCGAGGAAACATGCACACAGAGGCTACAGACATTCCACCACAGTAAACCGTATAAAGGCTCCCCGATAAAAGCAAACAGTCTGCCCCTGGCAAATAAAAAGGGAAGTGAAGATCAGTTTGATCCACGGCCAGCAAAGTACAGAAATTGATTACTTCCGAAATGTTTGTTTAAACCACAGAGGTGTTTCAAAATTTCCAATTTCCCAACTGTATCCTCCTGCAAATGTGTATGCTGTAGCATCAGATCATGACTATCTTGAAGGATTGATTGATTGTTGGTTGCTTAACGTCCAGTGGCAAATATTTCATGCATATTCAGGACGAGAACAAATTAACAATAAATACAATAGGTAGGATCTGTAATAGAGGCTTCAGGGATTAAGGTCGGAGAAATTTAGACTGCCACGGGAAATGAGGGTATATTGGATAGGGACTGAAATTTAGCCTTGCAACAGGTCACCTACGGACCCCTCAAAGAGTTGTTGCAAGGGTTCTTAACGTGCAAAGAGCGTGGCACTCTCTTTACACGAGGCATCGGATTTAACGTCCCCATTCTGACCGGACGTGGCTGCAAATTTGTACATCCCGCACAGCCAAACGGACGCCCCACTTTGACAAGGGTTTTACTGCCGGTCGGAGGAAGACCAATGGTGACCATACTTCTATTCCCCAGTCACCCTTGGGGGGCTATCTTGAAGGACATCCAGAAGATAGGTGGTTGAAAGATGCTAATATTTCGCACATATCAGAAGATAGAATTAAATATATTGAATCTTCAACAACAGGGCAATCCAAAAATAAGATTTGGAAACAGGAGAGATGCAAACGACTTCAAGCTTCAAGTTTCGGACGTATTTGTAAAGTTCAAGTTTCGGACGTATTTGTAAAGCAACAAACAGAACTAATTTCAATAATTTAGCTGATTCATTGACAGTTATGAAGGACATTAAAACTTCTGCTATATTGCATGGGCGAAAATATGAATCAATTGCACTGGCAAAATATGAATCTGCATGTGGTCGTGGAACCAGACAGTGTGGTATTTTCGTCAGTTCAAGTCATCCATATATTGGGGCAACACCAGATGCAGTCATAGATGACAAAACCATTCTTGAAATTAAATGTCCATTTGTAGTAAGAAATCAAATGATTACAACCAAAACCGTGCCATTCTTAAAGGAGAAAGATGGACATTTAATACTAGATAACAACCATGGTTATTTTTACCAAATACAGGGACAATTATTCTGTACTAATGCCAAAAAATGCATCTTGGTTATATATACATTTTGTGACTTTAAAAGTATTTGTATTGAACGTGATGATTTCTTTATTGACAACATGGTGAAGAAATTAAATGATTGATTGATTGATTGTTGGTTGCTTAACGTCCAGTGGCAAATATTTTATGCATATTCAGGACGAGAACAAATTGACAATAAATACAATAGGTAGGTTCTGTAATAGGGGCTTCCGGGATTAGGGTCGGAGAAATTTAGACTGCCACGGGAAATGAGGGTATATTGGATAGGGACGAAAATTTAGCCTTGCAACAGGTCACCTACGGACCCCCCAAAGAGTTGTTGCAAGGGTTCTTAACGTGCAAAGAGCGTGGCACTCTCTTTACACGAGGCATCGGATTTAACGTCCCCATTCTGACCGGACGTGGCTGCAAATTTGTACATCCCGCACAGCCAAACGGACGCCCCACTTTGACGAGGGTTTTACCGCCGGTCGGAGGAAGACCAATGGTGACCATACTTCTATTCCCCAGTCACCCTTGGGGAGAAGAAATTAAAAGAATTCTATGAAAATTATTTCAAAAGTGCTGTTCCACAAAGGCTTTTTTACAAGGAATATAACAAATACACCTTTGATTGATTGATATATATGTGTTAAGTATGATACAATAATAATATTTCACTATTTAGTACTTTGTTTATCATGTTTATAAATCCTGAGATTCAAACTTCAATACTGAATAAGGCTTGAAATGAAAATTCAAAAAGTTGGTTAGAATGTGTTCTTGAAGTTTACTTATTCATGCTGTTTCTGGGATGATGCAGGTTTTGAAATTACACAACATAAAACATACAAATGTGATCTCACTAGCTAGTTTGGTTTCAGTAATATTCAACGGTGCTTTTAGGATTTTATAAGTTTTTGCCAGCCCTATTATTCTTTCAATATGAACCCTTTTGCTTGAAATAGCACGGTCTTTCAAAACTGTTTTGCCAGTCATTCTGTTCTTTTTTCGAAAAAAAGTTGGAATATTAATGGATACATCATATGGTGCAAATAAATCTTGTACATTAAATCCTTTGTCTGCCATTATCGAGTCACCTTTATCACATATTGAGGACAAATTACTTCTTTCACATATTTGCCTATCACTTGTTGAATCACCATATGCTGGAGAAACATAATGTACCAAACCACCAGGAGTTGCACCAACCAACAGTTTGATAGTATTCCTGTTTTAGAAGTTGAAAATGTGGACTGCTGAGCTATTGGTGACTTTGGCTTCATCACTGGGCATTCAGTCCGATCAATTATTATTCTAGTTGATGGAAATTTTGTTTTAAAATCATGCGGACTGAAAAATCGAACAATGTCTCGGTCAGGGAATGTTTTTACTTCTCGCCACTGTCTTGACATGAAATTAACCCAGGTTACCCAAATGTTGACAACTGCTGTTTCAGAAATATTAAAAAGACGACTGAGTTCAAAATTAGTTTTGTGTTGCCGAAGTTTAATCAGTGTTAAAAAAAACTGGTTTTCTACTGACAGCTGTTCACTTCTATAATATAAATAATTGAGGTCATAAGCAGCATTTCCTAAAGTTGCAAGGACAAATGTAAAATCTTCGTATGTCTGCAGTCCTGTATAAAACATAATCCCAGGCGAGTCAAACAAACTTTTCCACACAAAGGGATGGCCATGTCAAAGTTTGTGCAAGTGAAGAGTCAATAGATGGAACATTCATACTTTCGTTGGGTACAGTCATTTCTACATCTACACATGGTTCGGCCGTGTAATAAATTTCATTACCGACATTATCATCATCACATGAAAATTTGCCTGCATGTCCTCACTTCTTTCAGAACTATCAGAGTCAACAATGCCTTTTGCTTCACTTCGTTTGGCCTGTCGTACTGACCTGTCATTAGAAGTAGAAGTACTGATCCATGGGAAGACACTTGGAAAAGCATCACTTTTCAATCTTTTTACAAGTGCAACAGTACCTGAAAACAACAGTTTCATATTAAACAAATAACATTTTTAATAATTTTTATATTAAAATTTCAGATGGACATGAATGGATATTTTTATTTTCTATTCAATTTTATCCAAAAAGGGGAGGGTCTTGTAATTTGGAAAGAATATTATTCACATATATCATTTTTTTTCTATCCCAAGGAGAATTAAATTAAATGTTTCAAGATTATTAAATATGCATGTGTAGTAATATTTTTTTTACATGTTTTAACAAAATTTCTTTTGAGTATTAATGATTTGTTTACATATTTCTGATAAGAAATTTTATCCTGCAATATAATAACAAAAATAATGTACAAAGAACTGATGCATGTTAAAAATCTAATTAAGAAATATAACATCAGCACAAAGTCATTATAATCTAGATAGAGAAATATTACTTACCACATGTGGTCTCTGACTTGTAACCTGATGGAAGAAAATGAAGTTTACACACAACACTTGTTTTTGATGGTTTCCAAAGTCTATATCTATTTCCATCCATGTTTCTTTTGATTGCTTTGATCCATTACTTCTTTAATTTTTCATTTTTTGGAAAAACATGGCCTCCTCTATTGGAACAATTTGGAACACAACAGCAAGTTGATAGCATTGTTTATATCTATATTTAATTTTCTCATAATTTGTTTATCAGTAGAGAATCTCTAGGACCGTATTATAGTGTGCTGCCACCTGGAATTCTTATCAGGGGTAATAACTGACTTTGGTTTCTCATTTCTCCGACGAAAGAGTGAATTGGTGGAAGGACTTCATGGAGCAGCCAATTATTCCACCAAGTGAACAAGAAGCAGAATGGCAATTAAATAATCTTCAACAGTTTAGACCTGCTGAAAGTAAAGCAACGTTCAGAAAAGGAACAGCAACTTGTGGATAAATACTTAACGAAAAGGAATGAGTTCAAAGAGGTGAGTACACACCTTATGTGGGTACTGCATACTAAAATGACAGTATATTTGGTCAGCAAGCACTTTAAATATCTGTCAGTTACATGATTTCGAATCCAAATTTTTATTTTCTATACCATATAATGGATAACTTTTGAAAAAAAAAAAATTAATAGAGTCGAAAAACCAAGTACAATGTTCGCATTAATATTAGATCCCTTCTAACTACCACCAAGACAATTTCTATGTAACCTCTGATACTTCATATATTCAGTATAAGATGATCCAAATGTTATATTGTTTGCTTCCCCTACTTATATCTGTATGAGTCCTGATTATGTTTTGAAATATTTTGAAATTATCGAAAAGGCAGTATGTAACAGAAATGAAGATCATATGTAATTTTGGAAATCGTACAGTGTGCGTAACGTCAGCTTGCGCACAGATTGCTCCCACTTTTCAAGATTGTTACGTTTGGGGGACAAATATTGATTTGTCCGATATTTTATTTAAAACCGTATGTTTTATTGACAGACGGGCAAACTCGTTGGTCAATAAATGGCCAAGAGTTGTTTAAATAAATGAGATTATTAAATTGACTGCCTTTCTCAATATAAATTCGTTTGATTTAATGTATTTTTTACAAAAATTTAAGAAAACTTACGTAAGTGCATTTTACTATATATAAAATTGAGAATGGAAATGGGGAATGTGTCAAAAAGACAACAACAGAAGGTCACCAATAGGTCTTCAATGCAGCGAGAAATTCCCGCACCCGGAGGCGTCCTTAAGCTGGCCCCTAAACAAATATATATACTAGTTCAGTGATAGTGGACGTCATACTTACCAAATTAGACACAAGAAACTAAAAGTAAAAATAATACAAGACTAACAAAGGCCAGAGGCTCCTGACTTGGGACAGGCGCAAAATGCGGCGGGTTAAACATGTTTATGAGATCTCAACCTCCCCTATACCTCTAGCCAATGTAGAAAAGTAAACGCATAACAATACGCACATTAAAAGTCAGTTAAAGAGAAGTCCGAGTCCGATGTCAGAAGATGTAACAAAAGAAAATAAACAAAATGACAATAAAACATAAATAATAACAGACTACTAGCAGCTAACTGACATGCCAGCTCCAGACCTCAATTAAACTGATTGAAAGATTATGTCTTCATCATATGAATATCAGGCACAATCCCTCCCGTTGGGGGTTTAGTATCATACCATCATAAAATATATGAGAAGAGCATAACCCGTGTCATGCCAACAACTGGTTTTTAAATAAATGTGTTTAGTTCCGATGCAAAGACCCTATAAGTGAATCAATATTAAAGCCAAAATATGCAATCTTTAATGACCTGACAACAGTATCGTAACTATATCCCTTCTTAATAAGTCTATTTAAAGGTTTTGTTAGCTTCTGAGGTGAATACTGACATTTTTGTGCTTAATAAAGAATATTACCATAAAAGATTGGATGTGAAATACCTGAACGTTTAAGAAGTCTGCATGTTGAGCTATATTAACGAATGATGTCCTTGTACCGATGATAAAATTTAGTAAATGTTTTGACTAGTTTGTGATATCGAAAACCCTGGTGTAATAATTTTCAGTAATACATAAATTTCTTTCGTTAAAATCTGAAACGTTGTTACATACACGAGCGAATCGTACAAGCTGAGATATATAACACCGTAAGATGGTGACAAGGAACGTCACCATCTAAAATGGATAATTAACGATAGGAAATGAAAATCATCTCTTTTATCATAAATTTTGTATTAAGCTTTCCGTTAATGATATATCAAGATCGAGGAAAGGGCAGTGGTCATTGTTAGTATTAGCTTTATTTAAAGTAAGTTCAACAGGATAAATTTCTTTAGTATACATATTGAAGTCGTCATTATTGAGAGCCAATATATCATCCAAATATCTAAAAGTATTATTAAATTTTGTATCAGATGTTGTTTCGATGGGTCAATTGTACAATTAAAATTAGGAGGATATTTTGATATAAGTAATTTTGTTTTATATGATATCACTAATGAATAGGAAGATAAATACTTTACACACCTATAAATTTAATTACAGAAAAAAAGGACCAATGCGTAAATGTTTAGTTTTCAAATGTCTTTGACAAGTCCGCTTAAATTATCTAAAACATATATTTTTATTAATTTTTTTTTTGTGGTTATACGGGGTTCATCAAATATAAATTTCCTTCCCACATTATATATGAATAATGTATCATTTACTTTCTGAAATGGAAATAACGTGCTTATTCAATAATTCCAAAGTAAAAGCAACATCAGTAATTTCATTACGAAAGCGCCGATAATCTAAAGACTATTGCGGTTTCGGGAAAACGAAATTGATTTATCCGAGTTTTCATATCATGCCTTTATATATATCAATAATAGATTTAGTTTAAACCAAACGAAAATACTTACCATCAATGATATCATTCATTTATCTTCGTTTTTAAATTTTAATGCGAATGATTTGATAATAAATGATGATAATAAACAAATTTCACATAAGTTAAGAAAACGCAAGAAATTATATCAGTATTATTGTACAATTTAAATCCAGATGATACCCGGAACTAGCCACAAATATTAAATACGAAATTATTCAGAGTAGAAGAAGTATAAATTTTGTATTGCAAGATTGTAAAAAACTATTTTCCACGAACAGAGACGTGCATATGAAAAACATGTATAGATATGATTATAAGAACAAACGCGTCATAACCTATATGTGTAATTGTGGTAAATTTTATAGACATATACGCACAATATGTCATAATAATAAAGCTTTAGAGAACAAACCCCGTATTTTCTTTTATTTTTTTTACATATTTGCAATATTCCATAATGGAACAGGTACAGAAGATAATCCTTCTTAAAGAAATATTAAACCGCGAGTTGAGAGTAAAAGTTAAATATCAGGAAATCAATCCATTATCGACAAGTGCTAGAAACAAACTTATAACCAGTTTAGAGTTCTATGTTTGCTTGTCATATTTAAGTTATACGCAAAAGTTAGATTGTGATGATTTTGTAATTATACTACCATCATATATTCTTTTGGCAGACCAAAAGGCAAATGATTTTTAACACTTTTTTATATTAAAGAATTAAGACAAAAGTATTGCCATGCAACATGATAAAACGTTAACCAGACCATACATTATTATTTCCTTCATATTTTATGCAAATATTGCAATTCCATAAAACTGGATTTTTATATCACAATTGCTGGCGATATGCCAATAAAGTCCGATCTTCTCAACAATAAAACAGATAAATAAAATAAAATAATTTATAACTTTTTCTTATTAGTTCATATACAGATAGATATGTCACTATCGCGATGATTGCCTCGGGAGAACATGAGGATCGTCACTTGTTTGGTACAAACAAAGGACTCAAATACATTTGACAATCTCGAGTACTCGAAAATTTCAGGAAATCAGTGTTTGGTATGTTTTGGAGTTTACCTTTAACAATAGCGTACTGCTTGAAGAGAATGCGTGTAGGAAATAACGTTGATGTTCACATCACTAGTTCATCTACAGTTTATTAATCAAACATTGCCAAACATTACGAAATGCAAGAATAATGTTGAATGGATTAAATTAGCATAACACTTCATTCAGAGAGTACAGGAAGCTCAAACATAGAAATAAAACAAATATCATAGCGAATGTCCATATTAGGAGATTCGATGACGAACATAACTATTTTAATGATTGATTTGGTTTCCGACTTATTCTTATTTAAGAATGAGAACAATTGACTTTTGCCTTCAGTTTAATATTTGTTAGTAAACTTCTTGAATCTAATGATTCACAAATTTCTACTGCTTTCATTTCAACACGAAAATAAAGAGCTTATTATCATAAAATATTTTAGATGTAATCTGTACAGTAACAATTCCATCATTATTTATTTTTTGGTTAACGACGATTCTGCCTTTTACTTATCTTTAATTTTAACAATCGACCGTTGCCTGCAGTTTAATTTGGTCGTGTTCGTGTTGAATCCAATAATTTACCCATTCATATCTGCTGTGATCATTGCAGCTCGCTAACAAATAGGTCATGATCGTAAAATGATTTTGGTGTGAACTGTACATTACTAATTCCATCACAATTTAATATTTTAGTTATTTTACGTACATCACAACTTTCTACTAGGGAACGTCTATTGAACTTCAATGGGGGCTGTGGTTTTGGTTTTTCCCCAAAAATACTATTCCGATCCCCAGTTTCAATAAAAAAAAAAATCGGTTCAACATGTGAAAAAACATTTATTGCAAGTATTAAAGCTGTTGACTTTTCTACACTTAACACAAGTATTCCCAATTCCAAACTAAAAGACAAATTCAAAGATTTGGTATTGCTGTTTCATTAAAAAGAATGGCCAACGTAGATACAAATATCTTGTCTTTATAGGGTGGGATAAATCCTACTGTGTAAAGAATCACTCTGATTCAAACAACAATTCTCTAAACTGACATTATCAAGATGCTGTTTTTATCGTTTAACAAATACATGGAGGTCACAGTTACGAATAAAAGTGAGGGTAAATTATCACTAAACTGATGTTGCTAACGTAATCTAAATCGAAAATATACTCTTGTGTCAACACGTATATTTATAAATATCTTTTGATGGATGTCTCAACATTTGTGAACTCTTCTTTTCAATAGATGCAGTTTATTTACATTATACGTTAATTCTCTGAAAGATTTTTATATTTCAACATTCCTGATAAAATTACAAATCGTATTAACATATCTCCTTAATGTATTTATAATCCAGTTTATGATTGATTGATTGATTGTTGGTTGCTTAACGTCCAGTGGCAAATATTTCATGCATATTCAGGACGAGAACAAATTAACAATAAATACAATAGGTAGGTTCTGTAATAGGGGCGTCTGGGATTATAGTCTGAGAAATTTAGACTGCCACGGGAAATGAGGGTATATTGGATAGGGACAGAAATTTAGCCTTGCAACAGGTCACCTACGGACCCCTCATAGAGTTGTTGCAAGGGTTCTTAACGTGCAAAGAGCGTGGCACTCTCTTTACACGAGGCATCGGCTTTAACGTCCCCATTCTGACCGGACGTGGCTGCAAATTTGTACATCCCGCACAGCCAAACGGACGCCCCACTTTGACAAGGGTTTTACTGCCGGTCGGAGGAAGACCAATGGTGACCATACTTCTATTCCCCAGTCACCCTTGGGGGCATCCAGTTTATGATACCAAGAGACGTGTCGAACTAACAAGTGACATACCGAACGACATTATAGTCACGTGTGTTGCTGCCGAAGCAGTGAGGAAGAAAATCTAATATTATCAAATGACAATATACGTGAGACTCAGAAAAATGACGCGTGGTACAGATATATCATTTATTATCATAACACTGAAAGATTTCAGTACGATTCCAAGAGACTTCGATATATATAAACTAAACACAACTGAAGATGAACATATTGTGTGTGTGTGTGGTAAAGACACGTTTCGTTGTGACAAATGAATGCATTAATTAAGATTTCAAAGACATTTTACAAATATCTAGAATATCATCTCCAGGTAAAGATAGTGCTCCACAATGAACATTTGTCTATACTATGTAAAGTTCTTATATACATGCTTTGTAGAAATGAAAATTTATTTAATCAGCAACATGTTTACACTAAAAATCTTTGAAGAGGTGCAAAAACCAATTATAGACTGAGCTTGGCATAAACAGTGTTTAAAATCCATGAAACAGTATAATAAACTCCCCATTCCTTGTTGGGGCGGGTCAAATTGTCATCTTAAGAGGAAGCTATTCATATCAATAGTGGGAATACAAAAAGGACGGAGGATTGTTTTAACTAAATCATGGGTACAATTGTTTTATACTTTAACTTTGGTCAGAATGGTGGATCAAATATGGCCACCATCGAGCCCCAGGCCAAATTAGAGTCAGTATTAAGTCGAACCGAGTATTTGTTAGATATTGTAAATAGATATATGCAATTACATGGTAGTAGTAATAGTATAGAACTAAACAAAGATATATCAAATTTTAATCGTAGTTTTACTCTTAATTTTTTCATGAAATGTTTACAACCGTTTGATTCAGATATAAAAAGATGCCTAGACAACAAAATGTTTTTCCCGTTAATTAAGTTGTTTAAACTTGATAAAAGATTTTTTGAAAATTCTTTTGCCAAGAAAAATTAGTAAAAAAAAATCTAAAGATATATATTCATTGTGGTTACTACCTTTGTACAAGGATATCATAAGTAATTTTATTTATTTGATAATTTTGATGTCAAAACAGAAGACATTTTAACTTCAAACATATTATGATATGTCTATATATGATTTTTTTATCCAACAAAGGATCTTAAATCATTGACAATCCCTGAAATCATATTAGGAATTTGTAGAATAATTATTAAAATATTCAGTAATTATGTAAAATCACTGGTCATTTTCAGGGATTATATATGATAACTAATGATTTTAATGATTCTACATATTCCTTGAAAATCATCCATTATTTATTATATAGTTTCTTAAGATCTTTTAGAGTACATACAATCTAACTCTCTTTCATCTTGCAATAGCATTAAAACATTTGACTTTTCTACACTTTACACAAGTATTCCACATTTCAAACTAAAAGACAAATTAAAAGAATTGGTATTGCTTTGTTTCATAAAAAAAGAATGGCCAACGTAGATACAAGTATCTTGTCTTAGGGAGAGATAAATCCTACTTTGTAAAGGATCACTCTGATTCAAACAAAAAATTCTCTGAAACTGACATTATCAAGATGCTTGATTTTTTGATTGATATATTTGTTACGTTCGGAGGACGTGTTTTTCAACAGACTGACGGCATTCTAATGGGAACCAATTGTGCCCTCTTCTTGCCGACTTGTTTCTTTATTATTATGAGGCTGACTTCATACAGGAACTTCTAAGAAGAAAGATAAGAAGTTAGGAATATCCTTTAACTCTACTTTCCGCTATATAGATGACGTTCTTTCACTAAATAATTCAAAATTTTGTGACTATGCTGAACGCATCTATTCCATCGAACTAGAGATAAAGACCATAAATAGGAATGTGATTTTTCCTTGGAACACATCAGTCTTACAGATGATACATGTCCTTTCATAGTTCTTTTCAATACTTTTAGCTTTCCATTACAAATACTGATATGTGCTTCAAAAAGTTCTCCATATGTATCCAAAGATTTTTCTGCAGTAACAAACAGTCCTTGGTCTACATCCTGGCGTCTTGTTTGGGAATAGGTGGATGGAAAGGATGAAGTTCTTTTGTATTGTCACTGCCAAGTTGTTGTTTAATCCAAAAGTCTAAAAGTTCCTCTATAATTAAACTATTGTTAACTGGCTTATTCAAAGTTGAAGTCAAATAACTCTTTACTCTTTGAAGTTTTCCAAAATTCTACTTTTGACAGTCTCATCACCAGGAATTTCTATTCTAAAATTGGGAGGACGTTTTCGTGAAGTATCTTGTTTTCAGTAGCCATGATCATGAAAGAAATTGAAGGAATGAGCAGAAATGGGATATGAAATAATCAGGAGATTATGTTTCATGATATTCAGTTACAGCTAGTGCCAACTTAGAAAAATGTATCAAAGGGTTCACGATCATTGATTTTTATATAAATAAAAGTGATCAATGCAAATTTCTTTGATCATTACATGGCTTTTTTCAATAAATTAATTTTGGATTTTTTTTGTGATTTGTTGTCAAAAAATAGTATTTTATTTCTTGCTAAATGAATAACTACATGTAATCCCTCATTGCCTCTGGACTTGTTTACATATAATGTACAAATTTCATGTAGTCACCTGCAGAGTCAGCAGTTATACACAGCACAGCCCTACATCATTCAGTATGGTTCGTGTTTCTCAAACTGTTTTTGTGCACTGACTGACTGATGCATGATTTTACAACAAAAAAGAATAGTTTGTATGCATGATTTTGATCGTTTGTCAGTTTTTCTTCAATAAGGAGTTTGAATGTCCATTTGGTATCTTCTGTTTCTGTGTGACACAGGTGCTCCGAAAGCGGAAATCAGAGGAGAAGACAACTAGTTTTTGGTTTCTTTAATTAAGCTACTGTAATTAAAGCAATTACTATATGAAGTTATAAAGTATATTACAGAATGAAAAATGACGAGTCCAGAACCAATCCTATATATACCAATACATACTCTTTGTTTTTTATTTTATTTTATTTCTTTTCTTATTCTATTTTGTTCAATTTGATGTTTTCTTCTATATAGATATCTTTTGGATTTTTTTGGGTGTTTCGGTTAAGGTTTAACTACCAAGGCTTTTCCTCATCAGGTATCCCGAGCCTCTTCAATATAAAAACATTTAGTCTAGAAGGAAAGTTCACAGCATCTATGCGCATAGAATTTAATTTCCTGGATATTGGGATACGACACCTGGTAAATTTGTATTGATGTATTGTATTTTAAAGTCAATTAATCAATGTTTTGATATAATAACTGTCTTTTAAGTTGTTACTTTATCTATAATTTGGAGGACGTAAGTAGGTCCTTTAAGTGTTTGTGTCTTTTATATGCTATAATTGGAGGTTTTGGAAACATAGTTTTTGTTGTTTCGTTTTGTTCAATTAGGTGCCAATGTTTTTTTATTGCTTTATTTAGTCCATTAAAAGAAGGATTAAATTTCGTGGCTAACACTAATGGAGGCATTGCTCTTTTGTTTTTAAGCTTGTATCTGAGACAATCTTTTCTTTCCTTATGCAATGCCTTTTTTATTACGTCTAATATATTATGATTAAGATTGATTGTTTGATTGTTGGTTGCTTAACGTCCAGTGGCAAATATTTCATGCATATTCAGGACGAGAACAAATTAATAATATATACAATAGGTAGGTTCTGTAATAGGGGCGTCCGGGATTAAGGTTGGAGAAATTTAGACTTCCACGGGAAATGAGGTTATATTTGATAGGGACAGAAATTTAGCCTTGCAACAGGTCACCTACGGACCCCTCAAAGAGTTGTTGCAAGGGTTCTTAACGTGCAAAGAGCGTGGCACTCTCTTTACACGAGGCATCGGATTTAACGTCCCCTTTCTGACCGGACGTGGCTGCAAATTTGTACATCCCGCACAGCCAAACGGACGCCCCACTTTAGCAAGGGTTTTACTGCCGGTCGGAGGAAGACCAATGGTGACCATACTTCTATTCCCCAGTCACCCTTGGGGGCTATTATGATTAAGGAATCTGTTTCCTTTAAAAATTGTGACGTCAAGAAATTGAATGCTAGTGTGTGATATTTCATGCGTGAATTTTATTAACGGGTGTATATTATTTGCAATGTTAAATAATTCAGTAAGATTGTCTTGACTAGAATTAAAGAGAATGAATCCATCATATCTGTATACAGATAACAATGCTATGTTTTCATTAAAAGGAAATATATCAAGGATATTCGTTATGATTTCAAACATTCTTAAGTCAGCTAAGGATGGGCTCATTGGAGCGCCCATTGGGATTCCACATGTCTGTCTAAATACCAAGTTATTGAATTCAAATTCATTATTGCATAGAATGTATTGAAGTATTCTTAAGAAGTCCTTTTTTGGTGGTAGAGGTATTTCATGTGTAATTCGACATATTTTGCATCAGGCTCTGTCAAATGCTTGTAGTATTTCATCGTGTGTTAAGGAATTGTACATACTAGTTATATCAAAAGTGCACATAATTCTGTCATCAGGTGCCCTTATTTGTTCTATTTTGTTAATAAATGAGGTTGTGTCCTGTGTACAAGTCCATAATTGACTTACTACTGGTTTTAGGAAGTAGTCCATAAATTGACCAATTTTTTCTATTGGACTACTGCATAATGATACAATAGGTCTCCCAGGAATATCTATATGTCTTAGGAACTCTTTGTTTGTTTTGATTTTTTCTCTATCATCATGATTAATTTTGTGAATTTTTGGCAACATGTAGAGTCGTCCGACTCGTACATTGGTATTATTGGCTAGGTATTTATATGTTATATCGTCGATACACTCTTTCTTGTGAAGTTGTTTAATCATTTTTTGTATAGTATCGGATATTTTGTTCGTATTAAATTCACGGATTTGTTCATAGCATATACTGTTGTTCAGGAAGTTCAGTGTTTGTTTGATGTAAAGACTTTTATCAAGAACAACGGTAGATGAATTTTTGTCAGCTTTCTTAATAATTATATTATTATTAGAAAGTAAGGTTTTGAGTGCCGCTCTTTCATGTTTAGAAAGATTATATCTAACTTTGTTTATTTTAAGTCTGCATATTTCCATC
This sequence comes from Mytilus coruscus, assembly GCA_017311375.1. Lineage (NCBI taxonomy): Eukaryota > Metazoa > Mollusca > Bivalvia > Mytilida > Mytilidae > Mytilus > Mytilus coruscus. The sequence goes on along the minus strand of CM029605.1, from coordinate 65,135,367 downwards.
TTTGTCGCAAAGAGATAATTCTCTATTGTGTTGTTTGCTAAAGCGGGTTTGAATCCCGATTTAACTCTAAACGGATGATTGCTGTCCGCATTTGATTTTTCACTAAAGTGATATTTGCATCGCATTTTTCTACCAAGTTCGTCAAAGTCTAGTAAGAGTTTTTGTTTAATGTATTTTACATCAGGACTGGGAATAAATTTTAATCCCTTTGCAAGAACTAGTATTTCATAGTTAGATTTTCCTGTGAAAATACTTCAATGTAGTGTAAAGCTTTTTTTACATTTTCATGAAATTTTTTTGTGCGTTTAAGATGGCCTTTGTTATTATTATGTATACGGAGTTTACTTTTGCATTTTATTAATCTTTTTTTCTTATCCCTTTTCTGAGAGATCTTTTCTATTACTCATAGTAATATTTTTTTTTTTTTCGATTGTTTGTATAATTATTTCAACTCTAATTGAGAGATGAAATGTCTATAGCTAAAATTCCACTCTATTTGAGAGATGAAATGTATTGTACTAATTCTACTCTATTTGAGAGATGAATTGATTTGAATTTAGTTTAATTTTATTTTAAACTTAAATTGTATATGTAAACTCTATTGAAGTGTTTGTCCACTTTTGCCGCAATCAGTGTGTACTTCCAATATACACAAAGAAAAACCACGTGTATACCTCAGTTAAACCCCAAGAACATAGCTGTCAGTGTCCAAGTTTTATCACAAGTTACTTGCCATCTCCAGCTGATAGTGAAAGTGGGGTAAAACAATAACTGTCTTGTTAAAGGTTATTAATGGCAGTCATTTAATTTGATTTGATTTTTGGTGTTTTAACGCCACTTTTAAGCACCGCTTTTGGGCTATTTCGTGGCGGTCAGTTTTTATTGGTGGAGGAAGCCGGAGTGCCCGGAGAAAACCACCGACCTTCGATAGGCAGTCATTTAGGTACAGCTACAAATGTTGAAGTGGAATGTTACCAAAACAAATGTGTGTAAAGTTTCAATAAAGATATTTTTATAGTAGACTGTTTTACACATAATTATCTTTTGAAGTTATAATATGGGATAAACCCTCTGTATACCTGTGTAGAATGTAAGTCCATTCTTTGGATAAATAATTGATATTTTAAAGTTTAATGTCTATGCATCATTCTGTAAATTCAAAAATTTTAATGTTTTCACAGTAAATGTTTGAAAGTTTAACAAAATCGAAACCTGTTTCTTTGTTGTTGATTTTATTCAAATTTCATGGGAAAATAAGGAGAATATCCCCCTGCATAACTTTGTCCTTAGACAGTTTTTTATTTGGTCTTCAATAATTTAGGTAATTGTTGATTAAATCATCATTTTGGCCTTGAGCATCATCACATTTAGTGTGTTATGCACCAAAATTTGTATTTTTTATCTACATTTTCAGAGTTTACAGTATTGTGTGAAAGAAATCAACTTTATTTGTGTTTCATAAGTTTTTGCAATTCAAAATTTTGGGATCAATATCTTGTTTTTTTCAATTAACAAAGAAGACAAAAATGCACACAAAATAATTTAATTATACTAATAAATTATACATAAAGATATATCACAGTTTACTCATCATCATCTGAATCTTCATATTCACTACCAATTGTATCATTTTGGTCTATTTGTACATTTTCAACGTCATCAGGCTCAATTTGGTCATTGTGGTCATGATATAACAAATTTACAAAGTTATTCCATAATTCATCTGTAAAAGTATATTGTTTTGGTGTCAAAACCCGATATCCAGATTGTCGACGTGGATGGTCATGTTGCACACGGTGTTGTACTGATGAAGCAGGTCTATCAACATGTTCAATCCAATCAAGTATTGATAGTCCCAACTTAATTTCATACATTAAATTATGATAATGTAACCTTTTATCCACATGTATAAGAATTGTATTATGATAACTCTCAATATAATGAGTGTCACGACAATGTGTATACTTTTCTGGATGCTTATAAATGTAAAGGTTTTTATACTGTTCCTTAGTAACAACTCAGCTGTTGGATCCCGAATAATGTCTCGTGACGGCACATAGTCATTATGTTTGCATCTAGACGTTTGATGACAGTTCCTATGATCTTGTTTGTAGTGGTCCACAATGGAATCAAGCAAGAGCACTAATTGATCAGCATTGCCATTACAGTTCTTCATTGCCCAGTAAACATGGGTTTTAACACCAGCAGATTTGTCTCTTAGTTCCGGATGCCACGTCTTTCCGATGTTTTTCCTTGTCCCCTTTGTAATCTTAGCCATATTCCTGCGCACCTCCTTTGCACCATGCCAAGTGTCATAGGAATCAATTACATCTGGTTGGTTTTGGCTCAAATATTTACTGACAGATGCATTTCTATCATGCGAATGAACTTTCACCTTAATCCTTTTCCTTTCGAAATTTTCATATAGCTTTTCTGTTCCATAAGTTTCATGCTTCTGTGAACTCCTTTCCTTGTTCTTAGTAACGTGACTATATCCTACTACTTTATGAGTTAAGTTTCCCAGAGCTGTTACATCAGTGTGAAAACTGTTCTTTCTGCATGCATGTCTTGCATCTGTCATAATGTCAAGTTTATCATCACTGTAAGAATTTTTATTTTTTTCCTCTTTTAAAGCATCATCAATGCTCTTGTCCCGAAGCGATATCACCACCTGTCTGAATGTTGGAAACATTTTTTCACGGAATCGTTTCTGTGGAAGTCCAATGTTAGCAAAACTACTAAATCGTTCGTATTGGGCAGGAAACATCCCAGCACAGAGATAAGAATGAATCAACTTGTAATTCACTGTAAAGTCCTGCTTCAGTGCGGAGGAGGAATGCCAGAAAATCGGGAAAGATGTGGTTTTAACTGGTTTAACAACTAGTCTGGCAACGTGTCCAATTTTGGTCATTTCGGCCGGTTCAAGAGGACCATACCACTGTGATAGACGTACCAGTTCAAACAGTTTCTGTTTTGAGCAAACAAAAAGGACTTGGTCATCCTGTCCACTATTATCAATTGGATTTATTCTTTCTTCCAGCTTTGGAGTTGAACAGTTCTGATTGTAAAAGTCCATCAAAATGTTCAAAATGTCCACATTAGATTTTACTTTCATTTTCCTCTTTAGGCCTTCATATTTTTCATCAAATGCCAACTTTTGTGAGTCATTGTCAAAATTGTAGTCAATGGATTTTCGAGGTTTTCTGACATATTTGTATGATTTCACTTCTCCATTTGAAAGTCTCTTTCTATTGAAATACTCCACATTTGTAATATTACTTAGTATATTCATATCGCTAGCTATCTTGGTACGTATTGTATACAGCAACAAAATACTATGTTTGATTTGAAATTGAAAGAATATAGGCGCATCAATGAGCAAACCAATCAAATTCAAAGTTTATAAATCATAGGACTTTGATGAATGATCTGGGCCAATCGGATTTGATTTCAAATTGAAAAATTAGGCGCAAAATTTAAAAGACCAATCAAATTCAAACATATAATCACATGACTTAGATAAGGTCAAATGTAAAAGCAAAAATGGAAGAAAGTGCAAAAGCAAAGATGGAAAAAAGATGTGAAATGGTTTTGAAAGTAAATGAAGAGGAAAAGGATAAATTGATGATATTTTTGAAAGAGCACAATATGACATCATGTATTGTTGGTAAGTATATTTATTTTTTTTTTCATTTACTTTATAGATATTTCAATAAAACATTATTCTGTAAATGTGAATATTTATTTAAATGAGATGTCATTTACCTTTTAAATTGAATTATGTTATTATATTATTATCATGTGACAAATATAAATGTAAAGAATGCATATCATAATGTTTATATGTATTTTGTTATTTATGACTGCAATTTTTTTTAGAAAAGAAATTTATAAAGAGAAAAAGGTCTAAAAAGGATAAAAGTGGAAGTACTTCTTCGAGCCAAAGAAACAATCAGGATGAAAGTGGTGACAGAGATGACAATGGTGACAATGGAGATCCAGATCCAGGCCATGATGACATTGAATTACGACAAGGACAATGTCCTTATTGTTTCATCAATCCATGTGTTGCTACCTCAAACATTACTGCTCCATGGGTAGGAAATGGCCAACCACCCTCAAATGCAAACCCCCAGATACGAAAAGGGATATATAGAAGGTTTTGGAAATGTATAAACAATATGTATGGATGGTTACTTCCACAGTATTTGGATAAAAAGAAAAGAGTTGGTGGTGGTGAATGGGTTGTTATGCACCAGCGGGAAATTATGCCTGAGTGTGTTTTGGAACTTGTTAGAGAACTTTACCCTAATCCTGTTGGAATCCAATATATGGGGCATATGTGGGAATAACAATAAACTGTGTATAAATTGTGTAATTATAAATGTCTAAAACTACAAAATATTGTGTTTTTATCAATGAAGTGAAATACGATGCTAATACATCTGTGTAGTGTAAGCTACAAGGTATTTGATTTTTAATGGCTCAAGTGCATCTGGAAACCTCATTATCACTGGTGATAATTCAATGATTTGTCATTCCTCCTGGTGGAAGTTCTTTGGGTTTAAAAACTTAGATTCTGATTGGATATGCCAATTCCACTACGTCACTCGCAACAAATAACAAAGTTCGTCACTTGTATTCTTAATCTGATTGGATATTCCGTAATTAGTGTAGATCAGTTACTACGTCACCGAACCATCTAACTCTTGTTATGTGTGTGTATTTTATTAGATAATGATTTAACGCTTAATTGTTTGTAAACTAGTGAGATAAATTCTAATGCTAATTAAGTACCTTTATATACATAAGTAATGATTTAGACAATATTATTTAATTACGATAATAATATTATCGTTCTAAAAATAAATAGAGGTAATTGTGAGACGGATATAATATATTTATGCAAAGATAAGGGTTGTTGATGACATTGCACTGTGTGCTCTTGCGTAGTCATGTGTATAATCTATTGATAATAATCGTGCTACGTGTGTGTGATATTTGTAAAGTATTTGTACTTTCGTATTTGTATTGCGTGAATTTTTTTTAAAACCTGCTGAAGATAATCACTATACGGAAACGACCTATAATTTATAGAATATATGTACATAGATAGTACGATCATAATGCTCATTGTTAAAACCATACTACATTAATGGTTGCAATTCTATGTATAATTTTTCAAGAGATCTTTAGCCTGATGTTTATTAATTGCTGTCAATTGTTGAGTAGCAATTAAAGCCAACTACTTAAACTAACATAATTAAAAGTTTCTTTGATTTAATAACTAATGATTATATATGTGATAATTAATTCTAATCAATAAAATAAAACTACAATATTCAAAGTAAATAGCCCTGATTTAATAATCAAATAATAGACATACGTGTATAATTGAATAATCATTAATGTCCATCTTGAATAATAGCGACACTTGTTTTACTATTGAAAACATTGACCCCAAAAATCCACTGATATTCGTAAGAAAATTAATGTACATCGTCTCAGTAATAGTTATTACGGAAATTTCTGCGGCCTCTTCCGCGGTTACCACGACCGTATCTGTTTCCCAGAACATTTTTACGGTCATCTATTTCCTTTTTCATTATGTCCATTTCACTTATCGGTTTTCCTTTATCGGTCTGTTTTCTCAACACCTCTAATTCTTGTTTGATTCTATCTAGTTCTGATAGTTCTTTGGTATCCCTGGTAGCACTCTGTCTATATTTGTCGGCCCATTTTTCGTTTAGGCTCCTTACTCTGTCATTCAGACGGACAATGCTTGCCCCGTTGTTGATCGAAGCTGATGTTTTGTGCCAGTACTGCTCTACTTCAGTTGTTACCTGTCTGCATACTCTTTCACAGCTATGATTAAAAATTCCCGGAAATTAAGTCTCACAGTGCTGTTGAATTCTTGCAGCTTTAATTTAAAGAATGTGCTTGCTTCATCCGATCCAAATCGTGGTGAGAATGTAGCATTTGCTATATTAGCGTAAACCGGTAGAGTGTCCCTATCGAATCTTCTTATGTCACTTAATAGAGTCACTATTGGGTGCCTTTTAGCTAATGTATTGTCCATATTGTCAATGCATCTGTCAATATTGATATCATCCGTTATATTACCACTACTGCAGCTCTCATTAACTAGGTTATCAAAGTCAAAGTTAAAGTTAATTGGTACGATTTTGACGTTACTAGGTATTTGTCCACACGGTATATCATCTTTAATGCCTCCACTAATTGCGTCCACAATGTCCGTATCCGATTCAGAATTATTATTCATTTTCCTTTGCCAAGACTAAGTTTAGATTTGTGCATTTGTATCTCGTTATTGAGGTTTGCGAAGAAATAAGTTTTATAGCTATTATAAATGTTAAATTATTAGAAAAGTATTCCAAAAATATTAACTTTCATTGGTCAATACTTAGACTGTAAACTTCAAGCCCATTTTGGGGGTTGGTCTATCTATTTTAAGAAGAAAGGTGAGTTCATTTACTAAAATTCCTTATTTATCTGACAGTTTTCAGTAAAAATGTTTTGCATATTATTCATGTTCTACATTATTCCTTTTTGAAACTCTTTTTGGATGACACATGCTTTTTAAAAATATATGTGGGCAACTGTACAGTATTTCTAGTTTTGAAATGTTTATATTAATATACATATTTGCAGGTTTTGGAACAACAGTTACTGTATTGTACAATTTTTTTAAATATTGATTTTCTTATTTGATTTTTTGTCTTTTTGATTGTCACTATTGCAATTTTGATTTTATTAGTTAGGCCAAGCGTTTCTTAAAGTTAGTTGTTAATTGCCTTCAGTAGACCATTACATTATTATATATATATTTTATCTTGCATAAGACATGACATTTTACTTATATACATATATGATGCATTATTGTTATTAAAGATAGTCAATGTAAAAGATGAATGTAAATAAATGACATAGTATCGGTACACCTTAACTTATACTCTCATAGAACCCGCATTGATTTGTATCTGCATTAGATAATTTTTTATTGTTGAGGAGGCTAATATAACAAACATTGAAATCATATGGAACATGTACATGACACTTAATACAATTTCCTTTGAACAGGGTATAAAAATTACACAAATAACAAAAACAACTTGTCACGTTTACAATAAAAGTGACTGACGAAAAATTATCGATTGATTTGGAAAAATGGGGGTGCAAATAGTCTCTGACATTAAAAAACGAAAAATGCATTCAAGATTGACTTTTTATGATGGTACAAAAGGTTTGTTTTGAGGCAAAACTTCCACCAACTCTTGTATCAATCCCATATTCAATGAAATTGTCTGTGAATGGAAGAGAAACAGCATATTATAGAGTAATTCATAACGATCAAGTCAAATTGTGTTCCAGCCCATTTATATAAGGATTGACCAGATTTCGAGTGTTTTGAATGTGGAAAAACAAGGACATATAATCAAAAACTGCAAAGAAAAAAATGTTAAGCATGTAGTCGTCTAAAATCAGAACGTGAATGTACTAAACAGAAACGTTATTTGGTGAAAGTTTTGGCCCAGGAAAGAGAATATCAAACTGGCTCGAAAACACAAATGTTGAGCAATAAAAAATGTATCAGATCAAAGCGAAAACGACAAGGCGGATGATATGAAGGCCAAGAGAAATAACTCTAAGCCAAGCCAAACAGTTCAGAGTGCAGTAGAAGATACCAGTTTGATTACTACGGAACCTTTGGTTATCCAGAACTAACAGATGTGTGTTGATGTGGAGTCAAATGATGGTAATAATGGTGACGATGATGTTAATGATGGTTATAATGGTGATGGTGATACCGATGCTGATGATGCAATGAATGATAATGTTTCAGCGACTGTTGCTATGTCCGACAATTGTGTACAGATAAAGAAGGCGAAAACAGATGAAGATTTTTGACAAATCTCATAAAATCTTGAATTGACTGTTAGTAATTGTAATGATTTGTTAGTTATTACTGAAAATGTTGTTACAAGTGAAGTCGGAAAATTTGTAATATTGATGAAGAAGTTAGTATCATTCCTCTTTGGAACAAACATGTAGCCGGGGGAAGATGTGAGGGCTTATTGTGAATTGGAAGAAATCGATTTTTACACCGTTTCCTCGACAGATAACAGTGAGATGGTGGTGGTGGTTGAGGGGTGTAAACAAATGACAAAGCGTCAATTTCAAAGAGTTAAGAAAAAAGAGAGGAAAACTAAGTTGTACTGCAGTTATGGTTAATTATAATTTTATAAGCCTCAATTGTAATGTTCATGTGATACAACAAAAGCAATTGTATATTTTCATTGTGTTATGATAGATTGATTGTTGGTTGCGTAACGTCCAGTGGCAAATATTTCATGCATGTTCAGGACGAGAACAAGTTAACAATAAATACAATAGGTAGGTCTTGTAAAAGAAGCCATCCGGGATGGTGGTCGGGGAAATTTGGACTGCCACTGGAAAATGAGGTATTGGATAGGGACAGAAATTTTGCATTGCAACAGGTCACCTACGGACCCCTCAAAGAGTTGTTGCAAGCTTTCTTAACGTGCAAAGAGCGTGGCACTCTCTTTACACGAGGCATTGGATTTAACGTCCCCATTCTGACCGGACGTGGCTATAAACTTGTACATCCCGCACAACCAAACAGACGCCCCATTGTGGCAAGCGTTTTACTGCCGGTCGGAAGAAGACCAAGTGACCATATTTCTATTCCCCAGTCACCCTTGGGGACTTGTGTAATGATAGATATTACGACATTATTTGTTTACAAAAACAGTTTGGAATGATTTGATGGTTGAAAGAATTAAAAAAGATACACCAATTTGGAATGGAGACATTTTTACAGTAATAGTGGAATAATAAACAAGGTGTTGCAATTCTTGTCAGTAATCAATTGAAAAATTTTTTTGAAGTTATAAACGTTATAAACGGTAAAAGTAATGATACAGTTATGACATTTATTCATATAAACGGTAAAAGTAATGATACAGTTATGACATTTACAATATATATATGGTACTAATAATGTCAATGAAAGATGTGAATAATTTTCAAAGTGTAAAGATAAACGAGGCGAACTCTGTAATTGTTGATTACCTGTTTTGCTTTGTTATGATTAATTGCCAATAGTTGAAAGGAACTCAACACTAAAATGAGGGGCCTCGGTGGTCTAGTGATATTAGAAGTCGATCTACTGCGAGTTAGAATCCCGCACGCGGTGCACTCGACCCCAATCTTGACGAGGATTGTCAGTTTTCATACCGAAGGTCGGTGGTTCTCGCCGGCTTCCTCCACCAATAAAAACTGACCGCCACGAAATACCACAATTGTTTTGAACACCAATCAATCAACACTTAAATAAGAATTAATATACGAGTAATTGATATACAGTGTATGTTATTGAAAAGTTTTAAATATCAGCACACTTAAATAACTCAAAAACTAAGTCATGGATGTATACTTTTCTTTGCATAGTGTTATGCTGAAAAATACCGCATTTTTGCGCCTGTCCAATGTCAGGAGTCTCTGGCCTTTGTTAGTCTTGTATGATTTTTAATTTTAGTTCATTTATATATTCCGGATTTTAGTATGACGTCCATTATCACTGAACTAGTACACATTTTTGTTTAGGGGCCAGCTGAAGCACGCCTCCGGGTGTGGGATTTTCACGCTGTATTGAAGACCCATTGGTGGCCTTCGGCTGTTTTCTGCTCTTTGGTCGGGTTGTTGTCTCTTTGACACATTCCACATTTCCATTCTCAGTTTTAATTCTACATGTATCCTAACTGACATTCTCATATTTAAAAAAAAATGAGATAACCAACTTTGTGGTTCATGGTAGGATTGATGAATATTTTCTTGTTGCTAACACTGATAATAAAGCTGTGTCAGTTCTTAAAGCGTTTTAAAATGCAGTTGAAACATGGGGCTTACCAGAAAGAGTACGGTCTTGTAAAGGTAATGGTAGTTTCATTGCTGGGAAGAGTGTACACAATCAAAGTAATTATAGTAAAAAATCAGAAATAATGTGAGCAAAGCTGACTAAATGGGGAACAAGGGTAAGGTGTTTTATCTCTAAAAAACAGAAATTGATTGGCATTGAAAATTTCAATTAATAATAATCACAACAGGTAGTTTTGAACCTTACATATAGCATTTGTGTAATCTAGTAATGTTCATAAGAATACTATTTTGATCAAGGAAATAATATTTTGATAATAGCCCTCCAAAGCCTTTTTGACTTTTGGGCTGCGTATATCAGTTCAAACCGCATCCTTGCATGACCAGAAATTTGTATCTTAGAAATTTTACCTTACCACTTAGCAACCAATATAAATGCACAATGAAAATCCATCTTCTAGACTAAGGCATTTGCCGAAAATGTATTTAAAAATCCTCAGGAGATGTCTACCAATCATGTGGTTTTTACCATCTGGTGAACGGAGCAGGGAAAATAGAGGATCGTTATAGACAATCTTACTTACTTGGTCAGGATGCTGTGTGCATGCCAACTTCCACTGTCATCAGAATCCGCAATTCCACCAGATGAAAAACCGGTCGAATATCATATACCAGGTTATGAAATAGACGAACTGAGTGCAAATTTAAAATCGTAGATTGAGGCAGTTAATGAGGGACTAAAGTTGTTCAAATGATCGCAAAGCTATAGATTCACTTTACATGCTCCGTTGCTAATCTGCTAATGGTATTATTATGGGTGTTACTGACATATGTGATAATGTCAAATGATTGTTGTTTGGTTGCTGCATCCATCTTTAGTGCAGAGGCTAAGGCAAATATTTTAGCATTGAAGTTTATAGCTACTTCTGACATATCAAATTAAGTATTTATATTTTCTGACTCGCTATCAAGTCTTCAAGCTATATGAAATACCAAAATTAAAAAACTAGTTACTTAAAGTCCTTAAGCGCAATGAGAATTTTGAATATTCTCGATAAAAAAATATATTTGTATGTGTGCCAAATTATACCGGCGTTTACGGAAACTCAGTTGTAGATCACGAAAGCAAAGAATGCCCTGAACGACCCAATATCTAAATATGAAATACCATATACTGATTTTAAATCAAATATATGATTTAAATATATGGAAAATGCTTGGAGTAAAAGGAACGATAATAAATTGCGTCAAATTAAACCACCTTTATGCAAATCTTCAAACAGATTTATAAGCAGCAAAGATCAGTGTGTTATTTCTAGATGCCATATTTGTCATGCTAGAATAACACACGAGTATCTTCTGAAAATGGAATTCAACCAGTATGTATACCTTGCGATTGCAAGTATACTATAAAACATATTTTAGTTGAATGTATTGACTTTTCCGAGATTCAGAGAAAAAACCAGTTTAGTGTTGTAATATATATGATTTATTTATGATATTTCTGTTGAAATAATTATTTCTTCTTATTGGAATATATACCAAAATATGATTGTTTTGTATTAGTTTAAAATGGTTTTCATTTTTAATCATGTTATCTTATTGGTGAACATATATTTGTGCATACATACTTTCGCTTTGAACTAAAGTTTTGGTTAATCGAAATACTTTTTTTCTAATTTAAAGCAAACATCTTATTATATTTGAAATAGCTCTCGCCGCGATATAGCCTTTTTCTGCTGATGCGGCGTAAAGCAATTGCTTCTTCTAAAAGATATTGGCTCAGTTTAAAATGGTTTTAATCGTGTTATCTTATTGCTGAATTAATATGTGTAAATACATATTTTCGCTTTAAACTAAAATCTTAGTAAATTTAAAGACTGTTTCTGATTTAAAAAAACGTCTTGTTATTATATTGGATTGATTGATGGTTACTTAACGTCCATTGTCAAATATTTCATGCATGTTCAGGACGAGAACAAATTAACAATAAACAAACTAGGTAGGTCCGGTAATAGAGGCCAACTGGGTTGCAGGTCAGGAAAATTAAGACTGCCACAGGAAATGAAGGTATATTGGATAGGGACAGAAATTTAGCCTTGCAACAGGTTACCTGTTAAGGCTTGTTTGCAAGGGTTCTTTAAGGGCAGAGAGTGTGGCACTCTCTTCACAAGGGGCACCGCATTTAACTTTGGCGAGGGTTTTACTGCCGGTCAGAGGAAGACCAATGGTGAACATAATTCTGTTCCCCATGCATCTTTGGGGGTATTATATTTAAAATAGCTCTCGCCGCTATATTGCCTTTTGTGTTGATGCGGTGTAAAAGCAATCATCAATCAAAGAAAGAAGATTGTTCTGTAGTGTATACCCAAATTTAACCGTTATAATGCTCAATCTGTTTGATACATGTAGTCAAGATCTTAGATCACATCCACGCCTCATTTGGAACATATTAAATCTGACTTGTAAAGAATCATGGATGAATATGCCATGTAGCATGATAAGCTGTTTTATGGAATACCAATCAAATGTTCTACTGCGTACATGTAAACATAAAGTAACAAAAAAGAAACAACGTGGTTCCGAATAACACGTTGACGTGTTAATAGGTATTGATAGATTTTTGTTTATAGTTTTTGTTTCTGCAGAGGGGAATGCACTATGCTCGAAAGTAATTGGAGACGGAAAGATAATAATGGGACAAACATTATAAAGATGTACAAAGAAATACCTAATTGCAAATTTAAAAATCCTCAGGAGATGTCTACCAATCATGTGGTTTTTACCATCTGGTGAACGGAGCAGGGAAAATAGAGGATCGTTATAGACAATCTTACTTACTTGGTCAGGATGCTGTGTGCATGCCAACTTCCACTGTCATCAGAATCCGCAATTCCACCAGATGAAAAACCGGTCGAATATCATATACCAGGTTATGAAATAGACGAACTGAGTGCAAATTTAAAATCGTAGATTGAGGCAGTTAATGAGGGACTAAAGTTGTTCAAATGATCGCAAAGCTATAGATTCACTTTGCATGCTCCGTTGCTAATCTGCTAATGGTATTATTATGGGTGTTACTGACATATGTGATAATGTCAAATGATTGTTGTTTGGTTGCTGCATCCATCTTTAGTGCAGAGGCTAAGGCAAATATTTTAGCATTGAAGTTTATAGCTACTTCTGACATATCAAATTAAGTATTTATATTTTCTGACTCGCTATCAAGTCTTCAAGCTATATGAAATACCAAAATTAAAAAACTAGTTACTTAAAGTCCTTAAGCGCAATGAGAATTTTGAATATTCTCGATAAAAAAATATATTTGTATGTGTGCCAAATTATACCGGCGTTTACGGAAACTCAGTTGTAGATCACGAAAGCAAAGAATGCCCTGAACGACCCAATATCTAAATATGAAATACCATATACTGATTTTAAATCAAATATATGATTTAAATATATGGAAAATGCTTGGAGTAAAAGGAACGATAATAAATTGCGTCAAATTAAACCACCTTTATGCAAACCTTCAAACAGATTTATAAGCAGCAAAGATCAGTGTGTTATTTCTAGATGCCATATTTGTCATGCTAGAATAACACACGAGTATCTTCTGAAAAATGGAATTCAACCAGTATGTATACCTTGCGATTGCAAGTATACTATAAAACATATTTTAGTTGAATGTATTGACTTTTCCGAGATTCAGAGAAAAAACCAGTTTAGTGTTGTAATATATATGATTTATTTATAATATTTCTGTTGAAATAATTATTTCTTCTTATTGGAATATATACCAAAATATGATTGTTTTGTATTAGTTTAAAATGGTTTTCATTTTAATCATGTTATCTTATTGGTGAACATATATTTGTGCATACATACTTTCGCTTTGAACTAAAGTTTTGGTTAATCGAAATACTTTTTTCTAATTTAAAGCAAACATCTCATTATATTTGAAATAGCTCTCGCCGCGATATAGCCTTTTTCTGCTGATGCGGCGTAAAGCAATTGCTTCTTCTAAAAGATATTGGCTCAGTTTAAAATGGTTTTAATCGTGTTATCTTATTGCTGAATTAATATGTGTAAATACATATTTTCGCTTTAAACTAAAATCTTAGTAAATTTAAAGACTGTTTCTGATTTAAAAAAACGTCTTGTTATTATATTGGATTGATTGATGGTTACTTAACGTCCATTGTCAAATATTTCATGCATGTTCAGGACGAGAACAAATTAACAATAAACACAATAGGTAGGTCCGGTAATAGAGGCCAACTGGGTTGCAGGTCGGGAAAATTAAGACTGCCACAGGGAAATGAAGGTATATTGGATAGGGACAGAAATTTAGCCTTGCAACAGGTTACCTGTTAAGGCTTGTTTGCAAGGGTTCTTTAAGGGCAGAGAGTGTGGCACTCTCTTCACAAGAGGCACCGCATTTAACTTTGGCGAGGGTTTTACTGCCGGTCAGAGGAAGACCAATGGTGAACATAATTCTGTTCCCCATGCATCTTTGGGGGTATTATATTTAAAATAGCTCTCGCCGCTATATTGCCTTTTGTGTTGATGCGGTGTAAAAGCAATCATCAATCAAAGAAAGAAGATTGTTCTGTAGTGTATACCCAAATTTAACCGTTATAATGCTCAATCTGTTTGATACATGTAGTCAAGATCTTAGATCACATCCACGCCTCATTTGGAACATATTAAATCTGACTTGTAAAGAATCATGGATGAATATGCCATGTAGCATGATAAGCTGTTTTATGGAATACCAATCAAATGTTCTACTGCGTACATGTAAACATAAAGTAACAAAAAGAAACAACGTGGTTCCGAATAACACGTTGACGTGTTAATAGGTATTGATAGATTTTGTTTATAGTTTTGTTTCTGCAGAGGGAATGCACTATGCTCGAAAGTAATTGGAGACGGAAAGATAATAATGGGACAAACATTATAAAGATGTACAAAGAAATACCTAATTGCAAATTTAAAATCCTCAGGAGATGTCTACCAATCATGTGGTTTTACCATCTGGTGAACGGAGCAGGAAAATAGAGGATCGTTATAGACAATCTTACTTACTTGGTCAGGATGCTGTGTGCATGCGAACTTCCACTGTCATCAGAATCCGCAATTCCACCAGATGAAAAACCGGTCGAATATCATATACCAGGTTATGAAATAGACGAACTGAGTGCAAATTTAAAATCGTAGATTGAGGCAGTTAATGAGGGACTAAAGTTGTTCAAATGATCGCAAAGCTATAGATTCACTTTGCATGCTCCGTTGCTAATCTGCTAATGGTATTATTATGGGTGTTACTGACATATGTGATAATGTCAAATGATTGTTGTTTGGTTGCTGCATCCATCTTTAGTGCAGAGGCTAAGGCAAATATTTTAGCATTGAAGTTTATAGCTACTTCTGACATATCAAATTAAGTATTTATATTTTCTGACTCGCTATCAAGTCTTCAAGCTATATGAAATACCAAAATTAAAAAACTAGTTACTTAAAGTCCTTAAGCGCAATGAGAATTTTGAATATTCTCGATAAAAAAATATATTTGTATGTGTGCCAAATTATACCGGCGTTTACGGAAACTCAGTTGTAGATCACGAAAGCAAAGAATGCCCTGAACGACCCAATATCTAAATATGAAATACCATATACTGATTTTAAATCAAATATATGATTTAAATATATGGAAAATGCTTGGAGTAAAAGGAACGATAATAAATTGCGTCAAATTAAACCACCTTTATGCAAACCTTCAAACAGATTTATAAGCAGCAAAGATCAGTGTGTTATTTCTAGATGCCATATTTGTCATGCTAGAATAACACACGAGTATCTTCTGAAAAATGGAATTCAACCAGTATGTATACCTTGCGATTGCAAGTATACTATAAAACATATTTTAGTTGAATGTATTGACTTTTCCGAGATTCAGAGAAAAAACCAGTTTAGTGTTGTAATATATATGATTTATTTATAATATTTCTGTTGAAATAATTATTTCTTCTTATTGGAATATATACCAAAATATGATTGTTTTGTATTAGTTTAAAATGGTTTTCATTTTTAATCATGTTATCTTATTGGTGAACATATATTTGTGCATACATACTTTCGCTTTGAACTAAAGTTTTGGTTAATCGAAATACTTTTTTCTAATTTAAAGCAAACATCTCATTATATTTGAAATAGCTCGCCGCGATATAGCCTTTTTCTGCTGATGCGGCGTAAAGCAATTGCTTCTTCTAAAAGATATTGGCTCAGTTTAAAATGGTTTTAATCGTGTTATCTTATTGCTGAATTAATATGTGTAAATACATATTTTCGCTTTAAACTAAAATCTTAGTAAATTTAAAGACTGTTTCTGATTTAAAAAAACGTCTTGTTATTATATTGGATTGATTGATGGTTACTTAACGTCCATTGTCAAATATTTCATGCATGTTCAGGACGAGAACAAATTAACAATAAACACAATAGGTAGGTCCGGTAATAGAGGCCAACTGGGTTGCAGGTCGGGAAAATTAAGACTGCCACAGGGAAATGAAGGTATATTGGATAGGGACAGAAATTTAGCCTTGCAACAGGTTACCTGTTAAGGCTTGTTTGCAAGGGT
The DNA here is from genome assembly GCA_017311375.1 of Mytilus coruscus. Classification (NCBI taxonomy): domain Eukaryota; kingdom Metazoa; phylum Mollusca; class Bivalvia; order Mytilida; family Mytilidae; genus Mytilus; species Mytilus coruscus. The sequence goes on along the minus strand of CM029605.1, from coordinate 65,118,806 downwards.
TCTTTAAGGGCAGAGAGTGTGGCACTCTCTTCACAAGGGGCACCGCATTTAACTTTGGCGAGGGTTTTACTGCCGGTCAGAGGAAGACCAATGGTGAACATAATTCTGTTCCTCATGCATCTTTGGGGGTATTATATTTAAAATAGCTCTCGCCGCTATATTGCCTTTTGTGTTGATGCGGTGTAAAAGCAATCATCAATCAAAGAAAGAAGATTGTTCTGTAGTGTATACCCAAATTTAACCGTTATAATGCTCAATCTGTTTGATACATGTAGTCAAGATCTTAGATCACATCCACGCCTCATTTGGAACATATTAAATCTGACTTGTAAAGAATCATGGATGAATATGCCATGTAGCATGATACAGCTGTTTTATGGAATACCAATCAAATGTTCTACTGCGTACATGTAAACATAAAGTAACAAAAAAGAAACAACGTGGTTCCGAATAACACGTTGACGTGTTAATAGGTATTGATAGATTTTTGTTTATAGTTTTTGTTTCTGCTATTACTAAAAAATTAAAAAAGTAGAAATAAATTTCTTATCTATGTTTTCTATGTATATGCTATTCTGTATGCTTGATCTGTTTAGATCAGTATCCAAGTTTGTTTTGTACAATTCTTTTTACTTCCAGGTGAATAACATGTTGGATTGATTGATTGATTGATGGTTGCTTAACGTCCAGTGGCAAATATTTCATGCATATTCAGGACGAGAACAAATTAACAATAAATACAATTGGTAGGTTCTGAAATAGAGGCGTCCGGGATTAAGGTCGGAGAAATTTACTGCCACGGGAAATGAGGGTATATTGGATAGGGACAGAAATTTAGCCTTGCAACAGGTCACCTACGGACCCCTCAAAGAGTTGTTGCAAGGGTTCTTAACGTGCAAAGAGCGTGTCACTCTCTTTACACCAGGCATCAGATTTAACGTCCCCATTCTGACCAGACGTGGCTGCAAATTTGTACATCCCGCACAGCCAAAACGGACGCCCCACTTTGGCGAGGGTTTTACTGCCGGTCGGAGGAAGACCAATGGTGACCATACTTCTATTCCCCAGTCACCCTTGGGGGTAATAAGATGTTGGAAAGCGGAGATACTGTAGTATCAATAATGTTGAATAAAGATTCTAAGACTGTTGACTTTTTTGGTAAACACAAAAAATGGTTCAATTTCTATTTAAGACATAAGTATTTGAAGTAGGAAATATTGCTATCGATGGAAACAATATTTCACCTTAAATTGTTGGTCTATTTATATAGAATCATAGCTTATCAGTATAAATATAAGGAGATGTGTTAATTAAGACTGCCAATGAGTCAACTATCACCAAGAGTCTGATTTATAAAAGAATTTCAACATGAAGATATTATAAAAGAAAAATGCAAAAATCCATCACCAAGACTTGATTATCGCTGTCCAACATTTGGACTGCCACTGGAAAATAGAGTATATTGGATAGTTAGAAATTGATCCTTGCAACAGGCCATCTACGGAACCCAAAGAGTTGCAAGGGTGATTAACGTTCAAAGACTCACTACTCGAGACATCGGATTTAACGTCCCATTCTGACCGCACATGGCTGCGTCCTTGTACATACCACACAGCCAAATGGACGACCCACTGAGGCGAGGGTTTTATTGGTCGGAAGATTTCTACGAAACATATATATTTTCCTCAGTTTCCCTTAGGGGCAGGTAAAGCTAGATTAAACATTAGTCTGTCGGAGATGTTATTAATAGGATTGAATATTGCCCATCAGTGGTTGTTCTACGGCCAGTGGCAAATATTTCGCATTAAGAAAGGAGATTCTTGTATCTCTTGAAACGATATTCGGTTTTGTTTAACAAGATGCTGGTATTCTCTTATGTGGCGATTTAAATGCCAGAATTAGAACACGCCCTGATCTAATAATGCAAGTTCAGGTACATTGATTGATTGCTGGTTGCTGAATGTCTCGTGGCAAATATTTTAAGAACGATCAGGATGAAAACAATGTAACAAACGCAATAGGTGGGTCTTTCAATTAAGGAAGTCCGGGATAAGGTCAAGGAACTTACGACTGTCACTTGAAAATGAGGGATATTGGATAGGGATAAAAATTTAGCATTGTACCAGGCCACATACGGACCCATCGAAGAGTTGTGATAAGGATTTTTACCTACAACGTGACACTCTCTACACGAGGCATCGGATTAAACGTTCGCGTTCTGACCGGACGTGTTGTGTGTACTTATACATCCCGCACAGCCAAACGGACGCCCTATTTTGGTAAGGATTGCACTGCCGGTCGGAAAAAGACCAACGTGACCATGTTACTATTCCCTATTCACCCTTGGAGTAGATGAAGAAGATTTTCTTCTTTCGAACAATTCATACCTTTCAGATAAACAATTGATTGTGGAGGGAAAAGTTTGATACTGGTGTCTATCACTTCAACTTAGAATTGAATGCGGGTACACTTGGAGATTTAAATGGTAACTATATGATCTCTGTAGTGTAACTGCACTGGTCATAAGGGGAACTGATTAAAAAGATATTTGATCAAGCATGTAATTGTTGTTATATTCTTTTCTTGATATTTTTAAAATTTGTATAAGTAAAATCGACTTTAAATAGCACTACACAATTTATACCGTGTATTAATATCCTAAATTCCTCATATTACTTTACTTTCTTAGAGACCTTTAAAAATTCTTCTCGCATGTATAGCGATAAGTATTGCATTATGATGTAAACATCTGGACAAGGGCCCATGAATGAGAAATAAACATGTCTTTCATAAAGACATAGAAGTGGGCAGTATATCACTGTTGTTACTAAGAAAACTTTAAAAGCTTGAAGCCTGTGCGGGATGTACAGTACGAAGTCACGTCCGCTCCGAATTTATACAAGTTTGAAGGGTGAAATTGGTCATAATGACCTTTAATCGTTATATTTTATATGAATCTCCTATCTTGCAAATATGATTTTGTCGCTGTAAGTATCGAACGTTTTGACATACCTGTAGAAAGAGATGGTATAAACAGCGACAAAAATATTTTTATTTCCCTGTAACACGGTAATACAATGACGATCATTAATCATAGGATAGAAATTGAATTATATCACAATAAAGTCAATATCGAGTACTCAACTATAGTCTGATCTCCAATTTGATGAAAAATAATAACGTGGTCAAGCAGATGACAAAACAAAATAAAAATTGATAATTTTGATTGAGACCGTCGAAAATCTAAAAATAAATTTTCGGACTCGGACCAAAAACCATAATCCCCCTTGAAGTTAAATGGTTGCTCCCTTAGGGGGCCGTCCAAAGATGAAGATTGGGGATATTTAGACTGCAACTGCAAAGGAGGCTGTTGTAACGGGAATATATTTTCCAAAGATTACAGAATATTGGATTATAATAAGAAATGAGATGGTATAAACAGCGACAAAAATATTTTTAGTTACCTGTAATACGGTAATACAATGACGATAAGTAATCATAGTGTAGAAATTGAATTAGATCACAATAAAGCCAATATCGAGTACTCAACTAGATCAATATCATAATCTGTATGAAATACATAGTTTGTAATACGAATAAGAAGAGAAGGCAATATCTTGTTGCGATGACTAAAATGTTGTGACACTATATACTTACAGCGTCAAAATTATTTTTTCCGTTACCAACATCAGGAAGATTTATTTGTCAACTTTGTTAGTACAATTTCTATTGGTCTACCAAGACGTCACAAGGAGCAGAACAGTTTCAATTTATCTTAAAATGAACAGATAATTGTAATAATAATTTTGATATTGAAAAATAACATTAATCTGCGTGACGAATAAATATATGCCGATAACCTACTCGCAGAATGCAAAGTAACATTGCTGGCAATGCTGCTTTTGGAATTATTTCTTTAAATAGAGTTTTTCTCAAACCTAATGTTCAGAAATTACATGGAAATAAATATTTGAATTGAATTGAATAAACTATTGATTGGAAAACTGCTGTTTTCTAATATGAGCCTCCTCATGGGATTTTTGATTATGTGATTACTTGGCCGTTTTTTAGCTCACCTGGCCCGAAGGGCCAAGTAAGCTTTTCTCATCACTTGGCGTCCGTCGTCCGTCGTCGTTAACTTTTACAAGATCTTCTCCTCTGAAACTACTGGGCCAAATTTAACCAAACTTGGCCACAATCATCATTGGGGTATCTAGTTTAAAAATTGTGTCCGGTGACCTGCCAAACCAACCAAGATGGCCGCCATGGCTAAAAATAGAACATAGGGGTAAAATGTATATTTTGGCTTATAACTCTGAAACCAAAGCATTTAGAGCAAATCTGACATGGGGTAAAATTGTTGATCAAGTCAAGATCATTCAGGCAACTGGTTGTTGGGTTGCTGCCCCTGAATTGGTAATTTTAAGAAAATTTTGCAGCTTTTGGTTATTATTGAATATTATTATAGAAAGAGATAAACTGTAAACAGCAATAATGTACAGCAAAGTAAGACCTACAAATAAGTCAATATGACTAAAATGGTCAATTTACCCCTTAAGGAGTTATTATCTTTACAGTCAATTTTTAACAATTTTCATAAATTTTGTAAATCTACAAACACATTACCATCACTAAAACACAATTTTGTCATGAATCCATCTCTGTCCTTTGTTTAATATGCACATAGACCAAGGTGAGCGACACAGGCTCTTTAGAGCCTCTAGTTTTTATAGTGATCATTGATTACCAGACATTATTCGATTATTTGACAATCTAGGACTGTATTTTAGATTATTTGAGAATCTTGTTAAAACAAAACAAAAAATTATGTGATTATATTGGCAAAACATTTGTGATTATTTGGACACCCTCACGAGGGGCATTACACCTTATCGCTATTTGTCCGCCAATACTGGACATCACAAATGTTCCCGTAAAATTTTGACGTCATAATAGAAATATCTGACGCCACAATGGAAAAGTGATTGTTGTATGACATCAAAAGTTCAAGCGGGACAGATTCTCGGGTCAAGCAGGACCGATTTCCAAATAGCGATAAGGTGTATATGACCACAGTATCTATTTGTGGTTATACCGCACTAAAATACATATGGTTTCATGGCTTTTCTTGGTGATTTTTTACTTAGCCTCACTATTGCGCAGAAAATTTACAATAACTTGTTGATCAAATATCCGGCCCGTAATATTAATGGTTCGTTGCTAAACGTTCAGTGGCAAATATTTCATGCATTTTCAGGACAACAAAATGACATATAATACACTGAGCTGATCCTGTTATAAGGGAACGACCATTTAACTTCACTTCAAGGGGGAGGGGGTATTTTTTTTCTTAAAAAATAGTCTGATCTCCAATTTGATGAAAAATAATATCGTGGTCAAGCAGATGACAAAAAAAAAAAAAAAATAATTTGATTGAGACCGTCGAAAAACTAAAAATAAATTTTCTGACTCGGACCAAAAACCATAATCCCCATTGAAGTTAAATGGTTGCTCCCTAAGGGCCGTCCAAAGATGAAGATTGGGGATATTTAGACTGCACTGCAAAAAAAAGAGGGTGTTGTAACGGGAATATATTTTCCAAAGTTTACGGAATATTGGATTAAAAGAAATGCTTTCAAGCTAGAATATTTTATTCTACGTGATTAAAATCACACGACAAGTTACAAATTGCAGCAATCAAATTTACAAGTATTTACACATACGTTCGGAACAATATCTCACCTAAATAAAGTGAATTAAACTAACAACCGGGTTACGGACAGTAGATTCCGTCTTATTCCATTTGAATTACCGTTGGTCTGACGTCAGTAGTTGAGTACCTGAGCGAGTTGAGCCCACACACCAAAAAAAAAAAAAAATTTTTTTGACCCCTAAAAATACCTTCATTTGAAGCAAAAGGCCACTTTATTTTACCAAAAAATCAAAAAACAGCAAAATTTTCTTACTCCCAAAAAAAATTTTTTTTTACTTTTTTTATAAAAAAAAGCAAAAAACACCTAAAAACAACAAAAAAAATTCCAAAAAAACAAAATAAAAAAAAAGCCGGGTGTTCAGAGAATGAAAAAAGTTCTGTCGGATTTGGGGAAAAAATTTTACTTTAAAAATGAAACAACCTACAGCCCCAGATTTACCATTATATCCAGAATTACCTACAGAAGATGGACAAAATTATAGACTACAAAAAAAAAACAGAAATAGAAAAAACGTTGATAAATGAGAGAGATAAACGTAAATCACTATACAAAAAATATAAACGAGGAGTTAATGCAACGGATGGTGTAGATACAAGTTTAATTTTAACATCTGTTGTTTTAGCAGGTGTAGGAATTGCAGTGCCTTTTTTACTTCCCGTACAAATTACAGCTATTGTATGTGGAAGTTTAGGAGGTTTAGTTAAGTTAATTAGAAGAAAATTAACAACAAAATCAAAGAAACACTACGAAATTAAAACAATGGCAGAATGCAAGTTAAACAGTATAAAAGATTAAAATCTTTAACTGATGGAAAGATAAGTGAGAATGAATTTAAATCAGTTTTGGATGAATTAGAAAAATACAACAAAATGAAAGAAAATATACGTACAAAACAAACACAAACAGTATTGAATGACAGTGAAAGAAAGAAATTAATAGAAGACACAGAAGCTAGAGTAAGAAGTGAATTAAAAAAAAAAAAATGGAAAATATCTAATTTTCTTCAACAAAATTACAATAGTTAATGACCCTCCTCCAAAATATGAACCAAATCCTTTTTAAAAAAATGGCTGAAGGAGGTGTCGAGTTTGAAAATCCTGAATTTAAAAATGATGATTATGATAAAGAAGAAGAAGAAACGTCTTTTCAAGATGATGAAGAGTTTCAAAAGTATATAAATAAAGAAATTGAAGTATCAAGAGATTTATTAGAAAAAGATGCTAAAATTCGTGAAAAAGAAACTACCGAAAAAATGATGATAAAAAGATTTTATAATGAAAATCATAAAACTATACGTAATGAAGAGGTTTTTTTTTATCAAAAAAGATTACAAAGGAAGACAGATGGTTATGGTAAAGAAATTGCATTTAAGTAGATTTTAACATGAATGATATTTTTATGTTATCCATTGATATATTGCTTGCAATGGCAACACAAGATATGTTGATTAAGCAAGGTATTATACCTGCTGATATTATGAAGTAATAAAAGGGAACCGCTTCTTTTTTTATTTTATTTTGTTTTTATAAAATGGCAAGTGCTTTAGCAATGATGCTTGGTGGGGCAATAACAAATGCTTTTGCATTTTCAGGGAGTAATTATTTATTTTCACATATGGGTAGTAATGCAAATGAAGAAAAAATAAGACATGATAAAGCTATAGAAAAATTAGAAAAAGCACAACAAGAATGGAATAAAAGAAGAACACAAAGATTAGATTTTATCAATGAACAATTACAAAAGGAACATCATGCTGAACATACTTTTGAAGATGTTGATCAGGCAATGAAATTATACTATTACATTACAAGTAAACAATTAACTCCATTGTCACCTAAACCTACATTAAGTGATTTTTATACTCCATCAGAAGACCAGAAAAATAGAGAAATTGCATTTGTTGTTGGTGGTATGGCATTAACTGGTTTTATTGTTTGGAAACTAAAATAAAAAAATTAAAATGTTGGTAAAATTGTGTTTTTTTTTTTTACTAAGTTTTGTAATCATTAAATTCTTCTTCTTGATGTTTTGTTTTTTCGTGACTTTTTAAATTTACAAAGAATTTTGAACAATATTTGCATTGTTTTTGTTTTGTTTAAAATACACACTTTACACTTTATTGTTGTTTTATCTAAATTATTATTTAATTCAAAATAACTACAAACCAAATGTGAGTAAACTAAAAATATTTTGGGAGATTATTATGAAGAAAATAAAACATTTAAATCTAAAAATATTGTTCCTTTAATAAAAGTTTTTAAAGAAGGGTACAAAGAAATAACAAAATAAATTAAAACCCAAAAGGTAGAGTATCTATTCCATTATCCAAAATATATCTTTTGTCGTCAAATGGAGTCGTACTTATTTTGTTTACTTCATTGACATACATTTTGTGTTTTTAGAGTTCATTTGAATGCATTTATTCATTTTGGTTTTATTATTAAACAGACAATCTTTGTAATCATCAAATTTAATATCTTTGGTTATTGTAGTTTTTCCAATTCCTTTTAATTTTTTTCTTCTTTTATTTGATTTAAATCTACGAAAGTAAAAGAATATGCTGTACTTCTTAAATAAACTATTTCATTCATAATTTTCCCATTAAGTTCATCTTTAAATTTACCAATTACTTTTTATTTTTTCTGAATACAAAGGGTGATCTTTTGGATAACCAGATGTATCTAGTTCATCTTCTATTTTTTCATATCTTCATAAATATCTTCAGTTTTAATATTTAAAATATGCTATCTGTATCACTTGCAATTAATTCATTTTTTTCCACAATTTGTTTACAACATTGTAGTAAAAGTCATACATCAATTGTTTTGAGTAATCTAATATAGCTTGTCCTAAATAAATAGGTTTATTAAATTTTACAGAAGTAACATTATTTTCAATTGCAACAAAGTTATCATTAAATATTGTAGAGTCTTTAAAATTTGGTTTTTTTTATATTTTTTACTTCTTCCTGTCTGTAAGTAATTTTATTTCACTTCTTCCTCTAATATCTTCTAATGTTTTACCATAGAAACTATTGTTCATAAGTTTCACAAGTCTTTTCGAAATCTGATTTTGATTTTGTTCTGTGTTAAAATTTATGTATTTTGCAAGCCAATCTGATTCTTTAAACGAAATTGTTTTATAAACTTTTGTCACCTTCATTCCAAGTTTTATATAATCTTTTAAAACTTCGTAGTGAACTATATATTTTTTTTTTGTCTTTTCCTGTCAAAAATAATTTTTCCTCATTACCTAATGGTTTGTTTCCTAATAGATTTAATTGGTAATTTGATAATTCTTCTTTTTGGTCTTGTTTTTCAGGTGCTAGAGGATATTTAATTGTTTTCTTTTTACATTTGTCTGTATATTTTAAATCACATTTAATCAAACATCCTCTTCCTTTTGGAACTTTTTTGTAGTAATCAGGATCTTCTTCCCATTTTAGGGGCCTCGGTGGCCGAGTGGTCTAAGTAGTTACTACTGTAATCACTAGCCAGTCAACACTGAGGTTGTGAGTTCGAACCCCGCTCGTGCGGGTGCACTCGACTCCAATCTTAATTGACTAGGATTGTCAGTTTTCCTATCGAAGGTCGGTGGTTTTCTCCGGGCACTCCGGCTTCCTCCACCAATAAAAACTGGCCGCCACGAAATAGCCCAAAAGCGGTGCTTAAAAGTGGCGTTAAAACACCAAAAATCAAATCAAATCTTCCCATTTAAAATCTTTTGTTGGTAATTTTTTTGATATAGACCATCCATATAAATTATTTGCATCTAGATACAACAAATAATTTTTTTTAAAACAATTGTTTAAATTTCCTCCGTTTTTTAATTTTTCTAAACATCCTTTTCCTTCATGTTCATCTAATATTCTGTAATCTTCATTATAATTTGGAGTATATTTATTATATGCTTTTACATGTCTTGGTCATAGAACACCAGAAAAACCACCCCCAATACCTTTTTCAAACATTTGTAGCATATCAACATCGGTCAACAATTCTAATTTTACGTTTGTATATTTCAACCCACATTGCCATGTTAAACTTGGTGCTGAATAACAATAGCAAGGATCAATTTCATGGTGTTTTATAAAGAATTTTCTAAAATTTTCGAATGCATCTGCCAAAATAAGAACATCTGTTTTGAGATATAAATTATGATAGTCTAATAAAGTTTTACAATTATAATGTTCCCAGACTTTTTGTGCATGTTTATAATCTTCTTCTTTGATTGTTTCTTGTTTTAATTTGGAATAAAATTTTTCTATTGCAGGAAGTTTTTTATCTTTAAATTTTTCTATAGAATCTATGTATTCATATGGATAGAATCCTTTTTGTTTTAAAAGATCTATATCACCTGAAAACTCTTTTTCTAAAATAGGAAAATCGTCCATTGATTTAGCAATATCTGATAAGCCTTTTAACATAAATCTATATGAATCTAGGAATCTTAATTTTCTATTATATGATCCGTAATCTATAGAAATATAATTTTCTGAGTTTTTAGAAAGAAGTTTTACTTTATTATATTCATCTTCATGTTTCATTAATTCTTCAATATTAAGTGGAAATCATAATTTGATCCATTATGGAAAAACACTGGTATTAATTTTGTTGCTTTACCTTCTTTTGTATTACACGATTGACAAGCTGCTCCTCTATATTTACCCGAAAGATGATCATGTTCTCTTACTTTATTGTTTTCTTCAAACTCTTTTCCACAAATATAACATTCAGTTGCTTCTTGAAGTTCATCTTCTTCATACTTATTTAATATTGGTTTATCCTTTTGTTGTGTTTGATATTATAAGTTATTTTTTGAATATACTCATTATTTTTCCACATATTTTTTACTACATCATCACCATCATAATGAAAGTATTGTGATTTATATATTTCTGGATAATCTGAATGAACATACATACCATAACTATTTATTTCTTGTTTTGAAATTGGTTTTGTATAAGATTTGTCAGGATCTGGAGTACATGATTGCATAGGTATATTACATTCTTCAAAATCACAATAGATAACAAAAGGTAATCTATTTTAAAATGATGATTATTTTCAATTCCTCTCATACTAATTTCATCTTCATATTCTTTATAATTTGTTACTCTTTGTTTGTTTTAACAACAGGATATAAATATGCTAATATTGACCAAAGAAAACATTTGTTATCATTTTATTTTGTACGTTGATAATATTTTTGATTTAAATTGAAGGGAATATAAGACGAAGCTCTTTGATATTCATATTTATATAGTTTTACTTGTACACTTTTAATACTATTAAAATCAAACCCAGATCCTCTTTCTTGAAATTGATCAACCCAAGCTTTAAATTTATCTATTAGATCATCATAAAATTTAGACAAATTATTTTGTGTTAAAACAACTTTAGCAGGATGAGAGTAATGACTTTCTATTCTATCAAATGCAATAGGAGTTGCAAATTCACTTGTTATTATTATCTTTATTTTAAAGGAAATTGATCTATGACTATTTTGTCTTTTAATAAGTTTATGTATTTAGTTGCATCAGGTTCTTCTATATCATCAATAGTAGTTTCACTGATAATATCTTTGAATGATTTTTGGGTGCCATTTTTAAAGGAATAAATTGAATTATATTTAAATTTTACATTTACCCAGTAATATTCACTTTGATAATTTGGATTTCTAGAAATAAATTTTTCATAAGCTTTTTATATTTTTCTTTGTTATTTTGATAATGTTTTTGTTTTACAGATTTGTTGCATTGTTTACATGCACAACTTACTCCCATAGGTTTGTCTCTTTGTTTATAATAATCACTTAATAATTTGTATTCGTTACATTTTGAACAATGTTTTCTTTCATCCATTTTAAAAAAATATTTTAATTACTTAAAATGTCTAAAATAAATCTAACAAATAAATTAGCAGATGAATTACATCATAGAGTTGTAAAATCTTTTCCTAAAAGACGTGTTTATGTTCATTCAATAGATCAAACATGGGCGGTTGATTTGATAGATATGCAACAATATTCAAAACAAAATAAACACTATAAATATTTATTAGCAGCTATAGATATTTTTAGTAAAATGGTTGGTTAGTCCCATTGAAAAATAAAACAGGAGTAACAGTAAGTGAAGCATTTAAAACATTATTTAAAGAAAGAAAACCAATGTATATTTGGTCGGATAAAGGATCAGAATTTTATAATCGACAAGTAACAGAATTGTTAAAAGATAACAACATAAAGTTATATTCAACTGAGAACGAGGAAAAGAGCAGCGTGGTGGAACGCTGGATAGGTACAATGAAACAACATATGTTTAAATACTTTACTGCTAATGAAACTTTTAAATATTATGATATATTAGATAAATTAGTTAAACATTATAATAATACAGTACATTCTTCAATCAAAATGACACCTGTTGAAGCAAGTAAACCAAAAAATGAATTAACAGTGTATAAAAATTTATATCCAGAAAAGAAAGATAAAATTAAAAAACCTAAATTCAAAGTAGGTGATAGAGTAAGAATAACAAAAAAGAAAGGTAAATTTGAAAAGGGTTATACTACTCGTTGGACCAAAGAAATATTTGTAATTGAAAAAGTTTTAAATACAAATCCTGTTACTTATAGAATAATTGATTTAAAAGGTGAAGAAATTAAAGGTAGTTTTTATGAACAAGAATTACAGATGACTAATTTTTAGATCTTTCTTATAACACTCAATTGTAAGAACTTAAACACAAGATAAAGTATTTGTGAAATTACACGTTATCATCCATGTACAGAGTGTCTTCAAGCTTATTATAACAGTCACTCAGGTATGTAGAAATACAGAATCCATTATCAGTTAATAGTCAACACATAATCCTTAGCAACGGCGCTACTGCAGTGTCACCGTTACCATGTTATGAATTACGGTAGTAAAGTAATACAGAATCCATTATCAGTTAATAGTCAACACATAATCCTTAGCAACGGCGCTACTGCAGTGTCACCGTTACCATGTTATGAATTACGGTAGTAAAGTGGGACTGTACATGACAAACAAGAACAAGTATTGTACTATACATAATTTAAATGGCGTATCTTCTTACAGCGTCGGCAGAGTCATGACTTCTTGAGATGATTCCATTTCTTGTGTGGGACATATATCAGGATTTTGTTTCCAAAATGTGTTCATTTCTGGGCTGCTGTTAAACAAAGCTACAAGTTCTTTCTTAAGCTTGTAGATCTCGGTGAAAGAAAGTCCAACTTTATAAAGTTTAAAGTATCCTCCCAACGATTTTGCACATTCCCGCAACCTTCGAGCATAGGAAAAATGAATCCCAATGTTTTCAAGAAGCCACTTACCCCATGTAATAGTGATAAACCCTTGAATACGTAGTTCGAAAAATTTCTTGTAAACAGCATTGAGCAACTTCCATATTGAATAAAAAGAAGAGAGTCTGAGCATTTTGACGTTTAAGATGCTTAAACCCGTCTTTTAATTTTTCAAGCGCTTGGTCTTCAGTGGTAATGTCCTCAAGTTTAAACAGAAACACATCTCTGTCTATCGTCTTCTTTGTATCTATAAAGTTTTCAACTAAATATGCATGAAGTTGTTCATGACTTCGTTTTGTACTCCTTTGTTTTCTTTGTCATGATTACTTGTTTTAAATTACTCTTTGGTTTCCTCGGAAACGTCTTGGTTGGTCCTTCCATCACAACCTTGTTTAAAAAAGTAGTCATATTCATATGAAAAGCCTGATGTTCTAAAATAGTTGCATTTTGTTCATCCGTCCATGTGTACTTTTGTGTAGCATTCATTATTTGAGTATATGATCAAATTGACGAAATTCCAATAAAATGTTACAACGGAATCTATTCACAACACAAAATAATAGAATGAATAAACACCTACAGATGATTTTCTTGTGAAATACTCCAATGTTTTTACCCTCAAGACGTATATCTGTCTTGGAACATTACATACTAGTCTTCTCTCCACTGTCAATAAACGTCTGCTATATGTTTACATGTGATGACAACGTTATCTAGGCAACATGTAAACATACTCTTGACAACCATGTAAATATTTTCAATGATCGATTTAAATAGACTAAAAATAGATTTAAAAGTCATGTCCTATTGATTAGCACTTTAATAACTAGACCAGGAATTTAACATGAATATATTAAAAATCACAATTTACATTTTTACCGTTGGGGCGCACTGGGGAAATTTTTTTTTTCTTAAATCCCACAGAATTCTTTCTCTGCCTGTTCTCCCGGCTTTTTTTTTATTTTGTTTTTTGAAATTTTTTTGATGTTTTTTTGGGAGTTTTTAAGGTTTTTATGAAAAAGTAAAAAAAATTTGTTTTCGGGAGCAAAGTTTTTTTGCTGTTTTTTAGGGTGTTTTTTGATTTTTTGGTAAAATAAAGTGGCCTTTTGCTTCAAATGAAGGTATTTTTAGGGGTCAAAAAATTTTTTTTTTTTGGTGTGTGGGCTCAACTCGCTCAGGTACTCAACTACTGACGTCATAATGTTCCGTGCAACACAGGCGGGGACACTTCTGGTCGAGGACCTATCGGAAGCGGGCTGACAAACCCACATAGCAATACGACTATAAAGCCATCAATTGTGAACTTAAAAGCAAATACCATTACATTCTCCCTCCCTTAAGACATAATGTGGAAATCACATTAGTCTATAGCGACAATTATGGCTGAAACATTATCAAAATACTAGTATAACATATTTACACAACAATATTTAATATAAAAATTCAACAAATGAACCAAAAAATAAACTGCTGTCTTGTAATTTGACATTAAAGTGACGAAATTTAATTCATTGGAGCTTAACTCTCATTTCTTTTAGAACCGAACCAAAAATCAATGATCATAACTTGCCTTAATAATTATAATTTAAAACAACATTTGGACAATTTATTCTAAAATTCAAATTTCTTTTAAATTCAGTTCAAAGTTACTCATTCATATTATTAATAATTAAGAAACTCATGTCATTACATCTAGAAAAAAAACCCCAAAACTATAATACAAAGTTAGGCAACAAGAAATTTTCAACGTTATTGTTCCATATCACGGAAAAGATGAAGCCTGTTCTTCATTTCTTCTAGCTGTGTCCTCAATCTTCTGTTCTCAGCTTCAACGGTTCTCCTCTCCTGACGTTCTCATTCGAGGCGGGTCCCTTACTTCCTTATTGTTTCAAGCCTGTCCTATAAAACCTTGCGTGTTCTACCAATGCAATCAATGACACTTCAGAAATAGGCCAAATATTCCTCTAGCTCATCTTCTCCCTTAGGAATGGGAGGAACAACAATTGGCGGTAGATCGCTGTAGGTCGTCTGAGGACATGAAACGGCAGAATACTCAAAGGAGGTATCTAAACTTCTCGGAATGAGGCCGCTGGCGATATTCTTCCAGAGTTATGGTGCTTACAGGTTTTCTTGAAGGTACGGATACGGTAAACTGATTTCCGTTTGAATCATCTGCAGGGTTGGCAAGAGAAGAAGCAACCAAGGAAGAAGTTAAACTGAACAGAAATGGTGGATAAAACAGGAGTGGTTGCAGGTGACAATACACAGGCAGAAGTTCCAGAGACTGTAGAAGTAGAAGAGGTACTGATGATAGTACTAGCAGAAGTCGAAGATGTTACTGGCTGAATCATTCTGTTTTTATATACCAAAAATCTAGGATAAAAAAAAACCTTTATTATCTTTGACTCATTTATTAATATTAGCCACTGATGTGAGTTTCTCGTAAACCCCGAAATGATTCTGCTGAGGTGAGTTTTAAAGTCATGTCTCCTCTTACAAGTTGCATCACAACCGGTCATACAACAAGTAAAAGTCACACATATTGCATGTGTCTTTCCTCTCAAAATCTTAAGATATTTCGTACGGGAAGCAAATTTGTTTTCCCCACACTCCTCTACAGGACACTGCATAGGACCCCTAGGCTGAAAGAAGAATTCGACCTTGTTGAACTCGCTCTTATCCTCTCATTGGTTCATTTCATTAATTTCATGATCCATCTCTTCCTCATCGTAGTCTAAAATGTCGGCGTAAACCGAAAAGCTAAAGAAGTACTTAGTAGTACTTAGAAGTAACAGATTACGGCTGACTAAGTGTCTGCTATTGAAGGGAAGCAATACCGTCACAGTATGTTGGATAGCGATAGAAATTTTGCATTGCAACAGGCTACTTGCAGACCTTCAAAAAGTTGTAACAAGAGATATATAGTGCAAAGAGCGTGGCATATATGCATCGGATTTAACGTCTTCATTCTGACCGTACGTGACCTCGTACTTGTACATCCCGCACAGCTAAACTGACGCCCCACTTTGGCAAGGTTTCACTGCTTGTCGGAATAAGACACGCAATGATCTTCTTTCCATTCCCCGGTCACTCTAGGGGAGCCAGCCATTAATAATATATGATTAAGGACAAAATTGTGCTTGCTTTGACATTTTTATAATGATTTCCAGGAATGTTTGTTGCTTTGTTGTATGTTCAGAATCTAGAAAAAAATATAACGACGAATACAAGAGGTTGTTCTTGAAATGGAGGGCGTCGGGGAAATTTGGACTGCCACGGAAAAAGATCCTGACTGGGGAATAATATGGTCACCTTTGATCTTCCTCCGACCGAGAGTAGTACCCTCGCTAATGTGAGGCGTCCTTTTGCCTGTGCGGGATAAATCTGAAGAGTTCTGATTCGGCCTGTGGGAAGGCTTAATTTCTGTCCCTATCCCATATACCCTCATTTTCCCGTGGCAATCCAAATTTCTCCGACATTCATCCCGTACGGCCTCTATTTCAATATTTGACCTCATTAATTCTTTATCTACCCCCAAGGGTGACTGGGGAATAGAAGTATGGTCACCATTGGTCTTCCTCCGACCGGCAGTAAAACCCTCGCCAAAGTGGGGCGTCCGTTTGGCTGTGCGGGATGTACAAATTTGCAGCCACGTCCGGTCAGAATGGGGACGTTAAATCCGATGCCTCGTGTAAAGAGAGTGCTACGCTCTTTGCACGTTAAGAACCCTTGCAACAACTCTTTGAGGGTTCCGTAGGTGACCTGTTGCAAGGCTAAATTTCTGTCCCTATCCAATATACCCTCATTTCCCGTGGCAGTCTAAATTTCGCCGACCTTAATCCCGGACGCCTCTATTACAGAACCTACCTATTGTATTTATTGTTAATTAGTTCTCGTCCTGAATATGCATGCAATATTTGCCGCTGGACGTTAAGCAACCAACAATCAATCAATCAATAATTCTTTATCTTATGTAGGACTAGTGTAACCAGTAAATGACTCAATTAACCTATCTTCTATATATATTTAAAAAACCCCAAAATGGCTTTCTTTCTAAAAAAAAAGATGAAAGAAATTGCCTGTAAATTCAAGTTATGATAAACATAAGCGGAATTCTTCCAACTTCAAGGGAGTGTATTACAGCAAAAGTAATGGCCTCCCTACTGAAAACCTGGCAATATTGTACTTGATTTTGTCACAAAACATTGTCAAACCCGGAATTAACATCTAACTTTAAGCCATGACCATGATCACGAAAGTTTGACCTTTGTTGAAAATTAAATCAACCGATCCAGCAAAGGGGACATCCACATTGAAATTTTCCCAAGACTCCCCTATAGGATGTTTGGCAATAGATTGAATAAACATTATCCGATTTATACCCAAAGGGTGACTGGGGAATATAACTATGGTCACTACAGGTCTTCTTCCGACCGGCAGGAAAACCCTTGTCAAATTGGGGCGTCCGTTTGTCGGTGGGGGATGTATCAAGTACACAGCCACGTACGGTCAGAAGGGGAACGTTTTATCCGATGCCACGCTCTTTGCACGTTAAGAACCCTTGCAACAACTATCTGAGGTGTCCGTAAGTGGCATGTTGGAAGGCTAAATTTCTGTCCCTATCCAATATATCCTCAACATCCATAAAATATTTGCCACTGGACGTTAAGCAAGCAATAATCAATTATTATCAGATTTCAGGAAGGAAGCTTAATGCTTGGACATTTCAGGTCAAAAATTCCTGCCTAGGCGTTAACTTGAACTTAGGGTTTAAGCTTAATGCCTAACTTTACTATTGGCCGCTAACATTTATATAAACCCCCCAAGGGTGACTGGGGAATAGAAGTATGGTCACCATTGGTCTTCCTCCGACTGGCAGTAAAACCCTTGCCAAAGTGGGGCGTCCGTTTGGCTGTGCGGGATGTACAAATTTGCAGCCACGTCCGGTCAGAATGGGGACGTTAAATCCGATGCCTCTTTTAAAGAAGGTGCCACGCTCTTTGCACGTTAAGAACCCTTGCAACAACTCTTTGAGGGTTCCGTAGGTGACCTGTTGCAAGACTAAATTTCTGTCCCTATCCAATATACCCTCATTTCCCGTGGCAGTCTAAATTTCTCCGACCTTAATCCCGGACGCCTCTATTACAGAACCTACCTATTGTATTTATTGTTAATTTGTTCTCGTCCTGAATATGCATGCAATTTTTGCCGCTGGACGTTAAGCAACCAACAATCAATCAATCAATAATTCTTTATCTTATGTAGGACTAGTGTAACCAGTAAATGACTCAATTAACCTATCTTCTATATATATTTTAAAAAAAACCCAAAAATGACTTTCTTTCTAAAAAAAAGATGAAATAAATTGCCTGTAAATTCAAGTTATGATAAAACATAAGCGGAATTCTTCCAACTTCAAGGGAGTGTATTACAGCAAAAGTAATGGCCTCCCTACTGAAAACCTGGCAATATTGTACTTGATTTTGTCACAAAACATTGTCAAACCCGGAATTAACATCTAACTTTAAGCCATGACCATGATCACGAAAGTTTGACCTTTGTTGAAAATTAAATCAACCGATCCAGCAAAGGGGACATCCACATTGAAATTTTCCCAAGACTCCCCTATAGGATGTTTGGCAATAGATTGAATAAACATTATCCGATTTATACCCAAAGGGTGACTGGGGAATATAACTATGGTCACTACAGGTCTTCTTCCGACCGGCAGGAAAACCCTTGTCAAATTGGGGCGTCCGTTTGTCGGTGGGGGATGTATCAAGTACACAGCCACGTACGGTCAGAAGGGGAACGTTTTATCCGATGCCACGCTCTCTGCACGTTAAGAACCCTTGCAACAACTATCTGAGGTGTTCGTAGTTGGCATGTTGGAAGGCTAAATTTCTGTCCCTATCCAATATATCCTCAACATCCATAAAATATTTGCCACTGGATGTTAAGCAAGCAATAATCAATTATCAGATTTCAGGAAGGAAGCTTAATGCTTGGACATTTCAGGTCAAAAGTTCCTGCCTAGGCGTTAACTTGAACTTAGGGTTTAAGCTTAATGCCTAACTTTACTATTGGCCGCTAACATTTATATAAACCCCCCAAGGGTGACTGGGGAATAGAAGTATGGTCACCATTGGTCTTCCTCCGACTGGCAGTAAAACCCTGGCAAAAGTGGGGCGTCCGTTTGGCTGTGCGGGATGTACAAATTTGCAGCCACGTCCGGTCAGAATGGGGACGTTAAATCCGATGCCTCGTGTAAAGAGAGTGCCACGCTCTTTGCACGTTAAGAACCCTTGCAACAACTCTTTGAGGGGTCCGTAGCTGACCTGTTGCAAGGCTAAATTTCTGTCCCAATCCAATATACCCTCATTTCCCGTGGCAGTCCAAATTTTTCCGACCTTAATCCCGGACGCCTCTATTACAGAACCTACCTATTGTATTTATTGTTAATTTGTTCTCGTCCTGAATATGCATGAAATATTTGCCACTGGACGTTAAGCAACCAACAATCAATCAATCATTTATAGAAATTTAATTTGGACATTTCACGGAAATGAGGTCTAAACTAGCAAATATATATATAAATATATCCAATTTCGATTTTAATACAGTATTTATATTCCTCATATCTCATACACATCTTTAATATATACAATTTTAGCAATTTCTCTGAAAAGAGAACTAAACTGGCACGGTTTTTATTCCTTAGATATACCAAATGTGGATTTGTTGATGTTTTCATTCACATATCATTGAACATATCGTTTTAATTTCCCTATACTATTTAACTATACCTGCCCCCATAATCTTTTGAAATGATGACCATCTCACTAAAATGAGGTCGAAACTACCACAGTTCCCAATTAAATAAGCATGGCCATTGTGGATTTGATCAAATCCTGCCTTACAAATCATTTGCTTTTAAGGTATTCTGCATTTTAGAATCGACAGAATCACCGACACACCTGCTCAGGATTACCCCCTGGTGCCAAGTTCATGCCATTTACAACACGTTTGATTACTCAACAGAGCTCAATACTCTATTAACTCAACCTCGGCCTTCACATATCCAATGTAACTTCATATTGCAACTTGTAATGCATCAAAACATGGAGCTTGATTATATAATTACTTTCTATATAATTACATAATTGCAACTTGTAGGTTCACCCGATTTCTTTTTATTTGGTTAGCTATCATCACTCCTTGTTTTTTTCTTGCTTCTAATTCTCATCGGATTTGGTATTTGCCAATTCTATGCCAACATGACAAAGTCTCATTATATAACTTGTCTCTAGCTTTTTTTAAACATTTTTTTTCAATTTTAACAGTTGAAACGGACAATCTTTTTTCCAAACGGTTCTTCAATTATACACTTAAAAGTCCTTAAATCTTCCTCCTCTATAAATCTATCGGTTTCGTCACAAAGAACACCATTGTATAAGTTCTAAGTACATTTTAGGACTAAACTCTGAAATTTCTTTGTCCAGCATAATTAGATATATTCCAAGTTCTTAAGATAACGATGCTTACTGACCAAAGACCTGTGATGAAATTGACAACAGCCCTGGGAAATTCTTGTCTATGTAGGAACATGTGTTATCATTTAGAATAGTGAACATTAAGTAAATTGAGCTTCATTACTACTAAGTTATGACATAAGCATTAAAAACCCTACTTCTGTCCTTAAACGAGGAAGTAAATTTAAATTACATCATTAACTATCGTCTTTACACTGTAAACTAAAATAACCAGCAAATTCTTTCCTGCCATTTAAGGATTGTCAAATTGAGTCCTCAATAAAGGCAACAGTAGTATACCGCTGTTCAATAGTAATAAATCGATTAAGCGAAAACAAACCATGGTCACAAATCAAAAGTCTCCCGAGGATCAAATTTTAGTTTGCTCGGCCTCTGCTGTACGACTGGTTCCACGTTTTTGTAGAATATCTCTTATTCATCACTCTTTTCTGGAATCATTATGAAAAAAATAAGTTGTTATTATAATCATTAAGATGCCACAAAGAATTCATTCGCTGATTTTAAGGCCAAACTTTCAGCAGACGCAGATCTTCTTAAAAACAGATGCAGGATGTATGTTTACACTGACAAGTTGCGATTTTCACACATTACATTAAATACTATAATTGTATTTAATGTAAATGTTTTCTCTTCCTGAACATGCATATATAAAATATTTGCCACTGGACGGTAAGAAACCGACAATCAATGTGGAATCAACATAGGCAATAGGCAATTCAACACAACATTTATTCAACCGCTGGGTTGTATATGAATATCCATTACAAAATTTTCAGGGCACACTCTTTTCTAAATTTTCAGGTGCAATGTCTTTGTGCAATAATGATGTAACATTTTCTATAATATCATCAATTAGCTGTTCATCACGTCTGATCCTCTCAACATGAGGTGTTCCAAAAGGCGACCACATAACAAAGTCACACCAATGTAGGGCCATCATAGCTAACTGAAACTGTATTTGATAATAGTACATGTTTATTGTTTAAAGCTCGAGCAAGGTGTTGTCAGCTGTTGGTATCCCAAAACAGGCACTGGACGAGTTCCTTTTAGAAATGTTATTTTTTTCGCGGCTGCTATTTAACGGAATATTTGAGACATTTTATTTTGAGCAATCTGTTTATCGTTAATAGTAGTAATCTCTGGCTTTATCTTCACTTTCAATTCACCCAAGAGTGACAGGGGAATAGAAATATGGTTACTGCAGGTTTTCGTCCGACCGGCAGTTTAACACTTGCTTAAGTGGGGCGTCCGTTTAGCTGTGCCGGATGCACAAGTACGCAGCCGCGGCGCAGGGTTGTCCGTCTGTACGTCCGTCCTCAAAATAGGTTCCATTATCTAATTTTTAGCTCACCTGGCCCAAATGGCCAAGTGAGCTTTTCTCATCACTTGGCATCCGTCGTCCTCATCTGTTAATTTTTACAAAAATCTTCTCTGAAACAAATGGGCCAAATAAAACCAAACTTGACCTAAATCATCCTTAGGGTATCTAGTTTAAAAAATGTATCCGATGACCCCGCCCATCAACCAAGATTGCCGCCATGGCTAAAAAATGAACATGTGGGTAAAATGCAGTTTTTGGCTTATATCTCTGAAACTAAAGCATTTAGAGCAAATCTGCCATGGAATAAAAATGTTTATCCGGTCAAGATCTATCTGCCTGGAAATTTTCAGACGCATCTGACAACCCGTTGTTGGGTTGATGTCCCTGAATATGTAATTTTAAAGAAATTTTGCAGTTTTTGGTTATTATTTTGAATTTTATAGTAGATAGAAATAAACTATACACAGCAAATTTGTTCAGCAAAGTTAGATCTACAAATAAGTCAAATGACCAAAATTGTCAATTGACCCCTTAAAGAGTTATTGCTCTTTAAAGTCAATTTTTCACTATTTTTCGTAAATTTTTGTAATATTTTACAAAAATCTTCTCCACTGAAACTACTGGGCCAAATTAAACCAAACTTAGCCTAAATCACCATTAGCATGTCTAGTTTAAAAAATGTATCCGATGACCCCGACCATCAACCAAGATGGCCGCCATATGGCGGCTAAAAATAGAACATGGGGTAAAATGCAGTTTTTAGCTGATATCTCTGAAACTAAAGCATTTAGTGCAAATCTGAGACAAGAGTAAAATTGTTCATCAGGTCAAGATCTATCTGCCCCAAAATTTTCAGACGCATCAAAAAAACCCTGGTTGGGTTGCTGCCCCTGAATTGGTAATTTTAAGGAAATTTTGCAGTTTTTGGTTATTATCTAGAAAATATAATAGATACAGATAAATTGTAAACAGCAAAATTGTTCAGCAAAGTAAGCTCTACAAATAAGTCAACATGATCAAAATGGTCAATTGACCCCTCCGGTAGTTATTGCCCTATAAAGTCAATTTTCACAATTTTTCGTAAATTTTTTTTCGTTTTTACTAACATTTTTTGCTCTGAAACTACTGGGCCAAGTTCATTATAGATAAAGATAATAGTAAACAGCAAGAATGTTCAGGAATATAAGATCTACAAACAAGTCACCATCACCAAAACAGAGAATTTTGTCATGAATTCTATTCTTGTCTATAATGTGTGTCCTTTGTTTAATATGCACATAGACCAAGTTGAGCAACACAGGCTCTTTAGAGCCTTTAGTTATTTTCCTCAACCAAATGTCGTGAAAATTATACTCAACGATTATTACGTAGCTAGCTTGTTTCTAAGTTAAATTTCTGTCCTTATCAAATATACCCTCATTTTCCTGTGGCAATCCAAATTTTCTCGACCTTCATCCCGGACGGCCTCTATTACATGACTTGCATATTGTATTCATTGTTTATTTGGTCTCGTCCGGAACGTGCCTGAATTGTCTGCCACTGGACACTGAGCAACCATCAATCTTCTCTTTTAATCGACAAAATGAGAACTGTCACATTGTAAACAAATCTGCTGTTCATCCCATGAACCAAATAAATTTCAGGAACCTGTCTATTAAAGTCCGTTCCATAAAACGAATTGTTAATTAACTCTGTCCTGTGTTAACCTATTAGTTTAAATCACCCGAGCCCTGTATGAGGAATTGCATATAGATATTGACAAAATTCTTAACGGCTTATAAAACAGTTTTTTATTAGCTTATAAAAAATATTGTATAGCTTATTCAATAGAAATACTATCCCCCTTTTCCATTTTGTAATAAACTACATGTATATACACACATGAACAAGACAAAAGTGCTAGCTGTACTTCGGAAGAGAGTGGAAGAGGTATTAATTAAAACTTGTTGACAGGGAAAAGCATTTAAAAAAATAAGAATTTTATTTTTAAAAGGATACGTATTACTATTTTTGGGAAATATAAATATATATAGTACTGCCTCTTGTACCTGGAGTAACCCTTGTGCTGAATATGATATGGATTAGCATCACAAGAGAGTCTGGATAATTTGAAGTATTCATGATATTCCTTGGCCCCTCGACTTTTACAATTAGATAACCAATGAATGAAAATAAGTAAAAAATGTAAACTTAATGTGTTAATTGAACGTTTTTTTTTATCATGGATCCATGTTTGTCGATCACCACTTATGAGTGTAAATGGTCATTAAATAACTTTTATTCAGCTTAATTAGTCCATAATAACGAAGAGATCATATTTATACATAATACTGAACACATAAGTGTACAATTAATTTCACATACAAGACCCCATGACAAGGAATTGTTTAAAACCACTAGTGAGTAATCTTTGGGACTAATACGTCGAATCTATTAGTCCCAGGTGGTATATATTCTGTTTTAAATTGACAAGCTAGGGGCTGGTGCAAAATATTTTCACTTTCCTCAAATATGGTCATATTATCCATCAGAAAAAAAACCCATGTTATATAAATATAAGGAGATGTGGGTCGATTGTCAACACAATTTATCGAAAAAATGCACTATTATCTAAACCCCAATTGGGCTAATGGCATATATGAAAACAAAATAACACGTTACATAATACATTACATAATACATTACATAATACATCACAAAAATAATAATACAAAGACATGAATTACATATGCACATATCATGCTGTTGTTGAATCCACTCTCCTCGGTGACCTATTGATATATATGTATGTTCTTACCATAAATATATATCCGAACATTTTTCTCATGCAGGTTTGTGCTCACAAGGAGAATAATGGCAGTTAGGAAAATTGTATGGTACTTGGCGATAGTGGCTATATGTGCAGCCCGTCATTTTTAATGACACCTTTTCTGAATCCTATGGAACAATAACCATTTCGTAATTCCCTTTATTGCATTCAGAACGGACAAGGTTGATAATTTCATCTTCTGATATTTCCATGAAGAATGCAAATTTGGTACATGGAAGAGTAGGTTCCACATATTTCATTCTGAAGTGAGTGATTATTTAGAATTGTTTTCACTCTTCATTGATTGGAGTAATTTTTTCAAGTTGGGAATCAAAACATTTTTTTTTTTAGAAAATAACCATTCCCCCCCTCCCCCCATTATTTAATGGTTGTGAGTAACCATTCCCCCCATTATTAAATGGTTGGGAGTACTTTAAGTACATGTGCATATGCGATTTATCCTATCACAAACTTGTATACATGGTTGAGGTCGCTAAAGGGTAAGCATATTCTGCTTCACATGAGGCACCCGTCGTGTTGCTCATGTAAGTACAAACCTGGTAGTATTACAAGTTATACCTGTGACAATGCCAATAACTCCACTAACTGCGACACTATCCTTCATTACATTAATGATATTTTCCTCAACTGAGCTACTCCTGCCATGCCCATTTCTTTACTGGGTTATGTGAATTTTTCTTTTGCCCCACCCCAAGGGTGACTGGGGAATAGAAGTATGGTCACCATTGGTCTTCCTCCGACCGGCGGTAAAACCCTCGTCAAAGTGGGGCGTCCGTTTGGCTGTGCGGGATGTACAAATTTGCAGCCACGTCCGGTCAGAATGGGGACGTTAAATCCGATGCCTCGTGTAAAGAGAGTGCCACGCTCTTTGCACGTTAAGAACCCTTGCAACAACTCTTTGAGGGGTCCGTAGGTGACCTGTTGCAAGGCTAAATTTCTGTCCCTATCCAATATACCCCCATTTCCCGTGGCAGTCTAAATTTCTCCGACCTTAATCCCTTAATCTATTACAGAACCTACCTATTATATTTATTGTGAACTTGTTCTCGTCCTGGATATGCATGAAATATTTGCCACTGGACGTTAAGCAACCAACAATCAATCAATCAATTCTTTTGCCCCATGACGTATGTTTCTTTATTTGTTTCTCACTTCTGTTTCAGTTCTGAAGCAGACACCTCGTCTTCAATTTGTTACCAAACTTCATTTGTCTTCTGAATGGTAATTTCAGTGCTGAATCCCCGGCCCTTTTAACAATTTAACTCATTAGTCACCTAACAAATATTTTAATTTGCCTCACTGTCCCTCTGCAGTTATTTTTAAGTGTTTTCTGAAAATCCAGCCATCTTGGTAACAGGAAGTTAAGGTTTTCGTGCATTATGGGAAACAATTTAACATAAAATAAAATAAATAATGCCAAAAAATGTTAAGTATAAAACTAAACGATTTAAAACAATTTCAGGTATAACTTTTGTAACACCAAAGACGTGTACAAATTATGCCTTTTAAAAAGATGTAAATAATAGCGGAGTGACAAATAAAAAAAAGGTCGCTTATTTAAAGAGTTTAATTGACCGACTTACCTTACGTCTGAACAAGTAAACAATTTTTTCACAATGAAACCGTACAGTTCGTGTTAAAGTTGGAAAAAACACCAATATATTTCAAACCATACGTCAAGTTCTTCATAAAAATCTCTTCGCCAGGACAATTATGATGTTATGATTTATATCTCGTTGACCCCAATGGTGACTTGGGAATAGAAATATGGTCACTTCTAGTCCTTCTTCCGACCAGCAAAAGTGGGGCGTACAATTGGCTGTACGGGATGTACAAGTACGTAGCCACGTACGGACAGAATAGGGACGTAAATCCGATGCCTCGTGTAGAGAGAATTGGTACGCTCTCTACGTCCCCTGCAGAACCCTTTTGACAACTCTTTAAGGGGTTAAAATCCTGCCATACCTTTACTTTTGTATCGGTATTCAAAATATCAGAAATCAATAATTAGATTCACCACCAGAAAAACTGGTCCATTCTAAGTCGTGGCTACCCTTTAGGGTCTCATAAATGAAAAGCAACACCGCACCTTTGTACTAAATCTTCACAATTATCAATATTTACTGGTTTATAACCACTTTTCATTTCTTTTCTGATTTTATCGTCTTTGTTTTTACAATCGTCAATCAAATTCTTTAACAAATTTTTATTTACCCTTAACATTAGATGCAATTCTTCTGGTACATAATGATCAACACCAATATCTAATAATGGTCTATGCTTAACACTATACTGACTTTTACTCTTGACTACTCAGTGTAACAATTACATCTGTTGAACGCAACATATTTGTATTATGGTAAACGCATATCATGCTCTGGAAGTGTCAAATCTGTTGTCTTTGTGCATTTTGCACCAAGGACAGGCAAAAGTATCTGTTGAACTACCTAATCAAAGTAAAATTTGATTAAATATCATATCCCTCCCACAAAAATGCCTAAATCAAATTTTGACGAATCAACAGAAATGACTATTTCCCTAGCTAAACACTTAACTGACCAAGAAGAGGTTTTCGCAATTTTCACTACACTTAACTACAGCAACTCTATTTAAATCATTACAAGATAAGCTTCATGTACTATCGATTGATAAAACTAAAAAAAAAAATTTACAAATTTAGAAATTCTGCTAATAACTCATTTCACCACGGTATTTAATATTTAAATTAATCATTGCCGCTGCCATGTTACCTGGTAACCTCTCCAAGTGATAAATTTTGTTAATGTCATTTCTACTCTGTACAACAATATATTTTTGAGGCATGTTATCGACCAACATCGAAAATTCATGATAAGCTGAATCACTTACACAAAATATATCTACACAAAAATACCAATTGTTTCAGATTGTCTTTCTCACTAGCATCTAAAGTCTCATAACTATCTTGTGATGGGTAATTGCTCAATTCCAAAGAAATTTTTTTTACCAGCATCTGATATTCAGGCTGATTAAGTTTGATTTAAACCAGAAGTGTTCGCAAAACTCAATACCTTTTTCACATAATTTTCTTATGTTTCACCTTTTGGAGTCTGCTTTGGTTGTAATTCGTCGAACTTTTTGACACAATTTGAGTATTGCTGTTTTCGATGTTATCAATATATATATATGTATGTGGTCAATGTAGAATTTCTCTTTAAAATGTATTCTACATGGTCCATTCAAGTGTCTAAATTGTCACCAATGTCTGCACCCAGATTTCGTACCCTGAACAATAAATTAAAAAGATATTTGCATTTTTTTTTTTCAAGTTCTACTTTTAATGGTTGAATTCGGAAATGAGGCAATTTAAAGAAACATGTTCGCCTTCGCTCTTAAAAATAGTAATATTATACATCTTGTTGTCATACTGGTATCTCTTAGAACCGTTGCGATATTTTCCCTTGTAGACAATGTAAACAGTTGATCTCTCAACTTTATGACAGGGCAAAACAATTAAGAGTTTATTATCCACAGATTGTTTATTTACATGATATGGAGTCAGTGGAGATGCGAAGCCGACAGAATTTTCAAACTTTTGTAGTGTTAGAGGAGACAAACAGTCGGACATAGTTAATAAAGTCAAAAGAACCAAAGTGTGAAGCATAGCAGGTGGTTTTCAGGATACAATATAATGTTTATTATTTATAAGGAGAAAAACGGTTTTTGATGACGTGATGACTATCTACACTACGGAATTTTGTTTTTGTGGATACGTAATAATACCCTGTCTCTTTAGCTTTTTCTCCCAATGGCAAGATAACGGTAATTTTCTGAAGTCTGCTTTTCCCACACTCTGCGTCTTTAAACAACCAAACAGGTATTGGTAGACATGTGTTGGAACGTAAAAACTGTCCTACAGTTACGGGTAAGTCCAGTGTTAATAGCTTCATCAAAAAGATTTACCATAAGTCTTCAAACACTCGTCATTAATGGTTGGATTGATGAATTTGTTGACATCAGTTTCCTGAATATGCTTTCTTGGTTCACATTTTGGGTCTTGAAGTGCATAACCTTTCAATTTTATAAGAAACAGTTCACCCTGAATATTAAGGGCATATAAAACAGTGTCAAATATGAAACTAAGTACTGCTTAATGTTTTAATATGTTTTCTCTAAGTTTTTGTCAAGATTCGAATGTCACAATGAATTTTTTGGAACGACCCGTTTTCATTTGCGGTAAATATGGGTACCCCACTCTTGATGCGAGTATTCCATGGAAGACATAATTTGCAGAGAAACGACTAGTTTTAACTGGAAGCTAATGAGCAACGACAATAAAATCGCTACACACGTTAAAGCTAGCATATTAAAATAAATCTTTGAGCCAGATATGAAGTGTGCCCAATGTAGCTGACCCCAAGGGTGACTGGGGAATAGAAGTATGGTCACCATTGGTCTTCCTCCGACCGGCAGTAAAACCCTTGCTAAAGTGGGGCGTCCGTTTGGCTGTGCGGGATGTACAAATTTGCAGCCACGTCCGGTCAGAATGGGGACGTTAAATCCGATGCCTCGTGTAAAGAGAGTGCCACGCTCTTTGCACATTAAGAACCCTTGCAACAACTCTTTGAGGGGTCCGTAGGTGACCTGTTGCAAGGCTAAATTTCTGTCCCTATCCAATATACCTTCATTTCCCGTGGCAGTCTAAATTTCTCCGACCTTAATCCCGGACGCCTCTATTACAGAACCTACCTATTGTATTTATTGTTAATTTGTTCTCGTCCTGAATATGCATGAAATATTTGCCACTGGACGTTAAGCAACCAAAAATCAATCAATCAATAACTTTAATGTCTATCAAACTATCCCGGGGTATAAAAATAACTCAATTATCAGGCAAGTACAAGAATATTATTTAAAAAAGAAATATTGTCACTTTTTATTGTTATCAACATAAATATGAGTAATTGTAAACTATAGAGCTCTCAATTTGTATAAAGCTATTCATCCTTAGGGACAAAAAGAACAGAATTTTAATGCCATTGTATAATATTCTAACAAAATAGAAAATATTGGCACCTTTTTTTTATGCGACAACAAATTTTGCAATTTTAAACTTAAATTTTTTCACTTTTGTGTCTGACAATTCAATCTGAGGTATAAAAAAGTACTCAATTATCAGGCAAGTACAAAAATATTATTTTAGAAAAGAAATATTGTATCTTTTTATTGTTATCGACATAAATATCAGCAACCATAGACTGATACCCTTGCAAGAATCTATTGGGATATCCCAGGTTATCCCAAGACCATCCTGGGATTTCCTGAGATATTTTCCTGGGATATCCCAGGACTTCTTGAAATTAATTTTCAAGACATTTCAGGATTTCATGGGAGAGTATCGGAAAAGGATTTCCTGGGATATCCCAGGAAATCCTGATCCAAAAGTATCTGACGAAAATGGGACTTTTCAGGACTAGTTAACCTGAAATATCCCAGGATTGTCCTGAGAAATCCCAGGGTTTTAAGACTTTTCAGGACTAGTTAACCTGGAATAACCAAAGGTTGCCCTGAGAACTCCTTGGACATTTCAAGACATTTTCCTGGGAAGTCCTGGGATATTTCAAGACATACCACCAAAAAGTCCTGAAGAACTAAGAAACACCCATGATAACAAGGACTCCTATCATTAGAAAAAAACTTTTAAAAGACAATATTTACTCTTGACTTTCTTTTTACACTGTGCAAAAAGTCTTCGCATTCGATGGCATTTTCAAAAATCAAATCACTTGAAAATAATTTTTTTTTTTTGTAGTGAAGTCACTGTTTTTTTTTTTTTTATTTTATTGTTTTTCTCTTTAATTCTCTCCAATTTGCCCATAGGCTCTCCTGACTAATTTTAGGCGGTCACGGATCTTGGCCCTGATTGCCACAATATCTGAGCTGCAGAACGCTTTAAGCAGTTAATCTGAAACGAAATAAAAGTTCTCGATCTAAAGTATAATATAAATAATACCAATTACCAAATTTTATGCAATTAATAGTATGTCAGATTGTTGAGGTCAACATGCTTCGTTTCTTTATTTGAATGAATACATATACATTTTGTGTCAACATGTACCCTGACATTTGTGAGGCCCTTATGCAAGTAATCACATAATCACAAATGTTTTGCCAATATAATCACATAACCATTAATTTTTTTTTTTTAAACAAGATAATCAAAAATACAGTCCTAGATTATCAAATAATCACTACGAAAACGGCAAAGTAATCACATAATCAAAAACCCCATGAGGAGGCTCATTTGACTGGGAAAATTTAACCGATTCATATATCATTGACTTTAAAATATATCATGAGATATTGCTGCAATGCTTGGAGCATCTTTTGTGAGTTTTCTCACAGTATGTTTTGCATTTTTCTTTTGATTAAATTTTTAAAAGATTATTGATTAAAAGTTATCAAAAGCATATTATTTAAATGCACTGAAGATTTTAATCATTACATGTCACTTTCACTTACTTTCTACAAAGGTCCTCTTTTCAGGGTTTAATCCTTTACTTCCTGATTTGATGTTTTTTGTCCCCATCAGGGAGCAAGTTTTAAGTTCATCAATTGAAAAAACGGCAAATAATGTTTTCTTGATGCTTTCTGCCAATGTTGGGGTTTTGACAAATTCTTCCCAATCTTTCTGCAAATATTACAACATTTCTTTCATTTTTATAGGAATAAGTACACACTTTATAATGACTGAAACATTGCAGCATCATATGTATTGTTCCTTCAGAAATTACAATTAGCAAAACTGTAGTATCAATTTCAAACATGGGAGTAACACATGGTTTTTATCTGCATATGAAAAGTAGGTCTGTAAATAAGGCTAGTTTCAGGGTTATGATTTTTAATATATTTCTGCCTTGAGCACAACTGATGAAATATAAATATCGTGTGCATCAAAATTATTATATTAAATCATTTACCTAGATCGTTTGAATTTGCCATTTGATAATGGACTTTCTGTTTTGAATTTTCCTTCAGGATTGGTATTTCTGTTTTTATATTAAAACTTCCTTTTTGGAATTGAACTACATATATACAATAAACTCTATATTGTTATCTCTGAGTCAGTCGTACAAAGTAAATATTTCTAGATACCTGTAAGTCCGACTGAAACTACTACTGGAAGTTTGAAAGACGGACACAACTCTTGCTTAGCTTGGCAAGGATAAAATAAATCCTTATGGGTCGGGATCAATATTCTGGCCTGCGATTGATGCATCTGTATATAATTCTTTTATAAATTGGCATAATACAATTATGTTTTTTTTTTTGCCTCTTTGGTATTTCTTTTTAATTTTTCTGGTAGTTTTCAACGGAGAGAATAATATTTAACATTGTTTCAAACGCATGTTGAAAGCATACAATACAAATCCTATACATCACTAGTAAATATTTCCTCTTATTTTAGGAAATATCATTAGTTATGATTGTTGTAGTATATTTTTGTTGTGATGAAAACAAATGTTGCATTTCCTGAATAAAAGTAACTTCATTGAAAATTCTAGTCATATTGGAATTTAAATATAATGATTGTATGGAACGCCACAGCTGTCTTATGTGGAACTCTGATATTACGTTATGTTGTTTTATTATTACTTGATGATATTTTGTCTTTACATAATATGGTTTTGACATTACGTAATGATGTTTTGATATAACTCAATATGGAATAGTCATTACTTAATGATATTTCGATATTACACGATACGGTTTCGGATTGACTTGATATAGTTTTGTCATTACTCGATGTGGTTTCACCATTATTTAATGTGGTTGTTTCTGCTATCATTACATGATGTGGTTTTGTTATTTCGTAATGATGATTTGCCAATTCTTTATATGGCTTTAACATTACGTAATGATGTTTCAAAATTTGACGATTTTACACTACATGATGTGTTTGTTTCCGTATTTGATGTGGTCCTGTCATTCTTTGATGTGGTTATCACATTACTTGATGAGGTAAAACCACGTGACCAATTCGGAAAAACTAGTTCTATTTTTAAATACATTTCTATGTTTTATGTGCCTTGGATGAGTGTGGCCATCCATCGAGTTAAGAGTTCAAATTAAAGTTCGGGTTACTGTTCGAGTTAAACTTTGAGCTAAAATTCAAGCCATTATTAGAATTAAAGTTCTAGTAAGAATTGAGTTTCGAGTTGAACTTCGAGTTTGAGTCACATTTAAAGGTAGAGTTCGAGTTACAATTCGACTTCAACTTTGAATTTGAGTCACCGTTTGAGGTAGAGTTCGAGTTAGACTCGAATTTGAGTCTCATTTAGATTAAGATTTCGAGTTGAAATTCGAGTTATCTAATATGAGTTCGTATTTAAATTTTCTATCGCGGATCAAGGGCTTTTGCTCGGGCTTCCGAAAAGAGGGCTCAGGGGTATGCGTACAAAAGATAAACAATGTTACAGTATACAAAACACAACATAGAAATTGAAATAAAGTTAGATGTGGTGTGATTGCCAATGAGACAACTATCCACCAGAGTTTAAATGCAGTGGATGTAAGCAATCATAGGCAACCGTACAGCCTTCAACACACCGTATAGTCGGCTACAAAAGGCCACCACGTGAAAATGTGAAACAATTCAAACGAGAAAACTAACGGTCTAATTTATAACTAAACAATCTACGAAAAACAAATATGACACACATGAAACGACAACAATTGAACTACAGGCTCCTGACTTGGGGCAGGCACATAAAGAAAGTGCACGTGGCGGAGTTTAACATGACTTTGTATGTGAGCGCTAAACCCTAACCTAACCTCGGACTGTTGTGTAAAAGCACAACATAAGAAAAAAATGTAAAAACAGTTTCAATTGGCTTAACTCAATAGATCGGTATGACTGGGTAATATAAATCCATCGGGTGTGATCTCGGGTGCTCCGGAAGGGTAAGCAGATTCTGCTCAACGTGTGGCACCCGTCGTGTTATTCGTGAAAGTACAAACCCAGTGTTTTGGTTTTATTTGGTAGTTCACATTCGAGGAAAAGATGACGGGATTGTTGTTACGACAACTGGAACATATCCGTCGTCACCTGTGAAACAGATATTCCAAAAAGTTTTTTTTTTTCAATTAGTGCGAGGTAAATCAGAGAATGCAATTATAAAAATAAAAGAATGATATTCGTTTTTGTTCAAATGATCATACACGCTAAAAAAAATCGGAGAATTCTTATTTTAGAATTGATGCTTTGTCGCTAGTCCAATCCCCATTTCCCTGTAACTTTAGTGCGAGTTGATTTAAAGTGTCTCATTTGTTGACAATATAGTACAAGTCTTTTGATTTGTGTCGAGCCTGCGACATTAATGTAGCGGCAGTGAGACACAACAAACCTATATTCCGTCGTCGGTAGTGGCGTCGGCGTCTTCATCATTTAGATCGTTAGGTTTCTCGTTTGAATTGTTTTACATTTTCATTTCGGGACTTTTATAGCTTACTATGTGGTATGGGTTTTGCTCATTGTTGAAGACCATACAGTCACAAATAGTTGTTAACTTCTACGTCAATTGGTTTGTGGTTGCAAGTTGTCTCATTGGCAATCATACCACATTTTCTTATTTTATATAAGGTTTTTGTTTGCATTAAATATTACCGAATTAAACTGTTCTGACATGAAAAATTTGTAAACCTCCATGAATTGTTATAAAACTTGTATAGGAGTTATTCTTCAAAATCAAGATAAAGCATCTACAGAAAACATTTCTTTTAAATTTTGTTTTACCGATTAATGTACCAATATATGTACAGTCAACATTACGCTTTTACACTGACAGCAGCAAAATCAGGCGAGACACAGG
Source organism: Mytilus coruscus (assembly GCA_017311375.1). Taxonomy (NCBI): domain Eukaryota; kingdom Metazoa; phylum Mollusca; class Bivalvia; order Mytilida; family Mytilidae; genus Mytilus; species Mytilus coruscus. The sequence goes on along the minus strand of CM029605.1, from coordinate 65,084,212 downwards.
GTTCCGTGGAATCTTTTACGAATTTATTATAATACTGCTTCCATTTGAAAACTAAGGAAAAAACGGCAGGACCAAGTGGTTTGGGGATATCCTCTTATGTCCGAAATACTGTTTAGTTTTTAGTACTTTTCAAGTTAATCCACTCTATTTTGAGTTGAACTATTTCATCACAGCAGGTGTGGCATAATTATATATAGTCATTACTTAATGATATTTCGATATTACACGATATGACTGGGTTATTATACCCACGCAAATTGTTATATGAAAAGAAAGTTTTTTTTTCTCTTGGTCATTATTTTCTCGATATGAATTTCATTCTCATTTGTACAATTTGCTAGTTAACAGAATTTCTTGAACAACTTGACAAGATACATAATTATTACCTCGCCGTATGAGCATTTAGATTTATTGTAACTTATTTTCGTGCTTAACGTTCAGAAGTAAATATTGCATGTATCATGACATATTATTATGAACGTATTGTTGGTGTATTGGTGTTTTATGCCCGTTTTAATTTACAATGATACTGTTAATCTTTTTATTTTGTCTTTTTAGTATTACCCTATTACATAGTTGCAAGAGGTCACATGATGTTAATCCAATTTGATCATTTTTGGCGCAACGCTTTTTCCAATATGTGTCAATAATATTTACCTGCATCGCCACTATTCAATCTGTGTCAATAATATTTACCTGCGTCGCTACTATCCAATCTGTGTCAACACTTTTTACCTGTATCGCCACTATTTAATTTGTCAATAATATTTACCTGCGTCGCCACTATCCAGTCTGTGCGAATAATATTTACTTAACCACTGATAGATATTGCATATTTACCTGTGTCGCCACTATAACCACTGAGAGATATTGCATATTTAGAAGGCGCACCCCCTATGGCAAAGGATTGATATTCTGCATAACGTGTCTCGTTATCAAAGTCCTCTAAAACAATCCTAAGGGTGTATGCATTTGTGGAAGTAAGTTGATGCAGTTTTGCATTTCCTAAAACATTAAAAGATACATAAAAACATAAATCTAAAGAAAACATCAAGCTAACGGCGACTTGTGTAAAAAGACAGGAATTATGGTTGTGACCAGGTTAGATATGAACAATTAATTTGTCTTGCAAAACAAATAATTGGACCGCTACGTTTAAGTGGTTTTCCACCGATTTCGGATAAAGCAAAGGGACTGGAGCTATGTACTTATCTTCATCATTCTGAGTCCCCAAGGGTGACTGGGGAATAAAAATATGGTCACTACAGGTCTTCTTTCGACCGGCAGTAAAACCCTTGCCAAAGTGGGGCGTCCGTTTTGCTGTGCGGGATGTATCAAGTACGCAGCCACGTCCGGTAAGAATGGGGACTTTAAATCCGATGTCTTGTTGAGAGAGTGCCACGCACTCTGCACGTTTGGAACCCTTGCAACACTTTACTCTTTGAGGGGTCCGTAGGTGGCCTGTTGCAAGCCAGATTTCTGTCCCTACCAATATACCCTCATTTTCCAGTCGGAATTTCCCCGACCTTATACCGAATGGCCTAAATTACAAGACCTACTTATTGTATTTATTGTGAATTTGTTCTCGTCCTGAACATACATGAAATATTTGCCACTTGACTTTAAGTAACCAATAATCAATCTTTTCTTACTAATATAAACATTTCAATAATCAATCAATCAATCTTTTCTTACTCATATAAACCTTCTTGTAGTTTTATTGTGATTTTGCGCTGAGACGTCTCCGATTAATTATAACTATGAAAAAATGCGTATCATAAAGCTAGCATAACATTGTAAATTCCTAGTCCACTTAAAAAACATACGGCAACGTAGTCCCTTCAACAGTTATCGTTAGTTTTGTATTTTAATCGGTTTCTTGTTTATATTCGTATAGCACCAGTGGCGTAGCTACCATTGACGCAACGACGCACTTGCGTGCACGAACGAAATGGCCAAAAAAAAAAATCATAAAAAAGAAAGGTTTCTGTGTTTTCTATCAGTTCAGTCATGTTGTGCGTATATCTGTTTGCAATTACAATTGTGTTGTCATCAAAATTTTATTTCCGCTAAATTTTGAAAATCAAAAATGAGCCTAAAGAAAGCAGCTGCTTCGAGAAAAAAAATGATTCCTTTTTCCAAAAGAGACAAAATGACGTTGTGGAAGTAGAAGCTGGCCCATCTGACAGCCAGAGCACGAAGTCTGTGCCAAAGGCGCCTGAAACTCCTAGTTTTGAATCTAGTTCGGTGAAATCGGATTACCTCCCAAACTATCTAGACATAGGGAAGCTTTCGAAAGAAGATTTTAACAGAGTCGACAATGTGAAGCTCCAAATAATGAAGAAGAAATTGTAAACTGTCGACGACTTTTCCTTTCCTGCTAGGTAAAATGAACTTAAAACTCTTTAGGGGCTCCTGGAAAAAAAGGGTGGGGTTCCACGTCCAATATTAAAATGTTTTTTTTATAAAAATACTAAAGAATCTGGCAATAGCAAGAAGACACGTAACAGCATAAACTCATCTCCAATGCAATACACAAAAGATTGAGACATGCAGAGATCATCACATAATGAAATGTGATAAAGTGGCGCCGACCCCCAAAAAAAAAATTCCACAGGCTCCTGCACACACATTGACGGTCAGCTCTAAGTGGATCAAACTACCATCCCCCGCACAATAATGAATTTTCGGAAATTATATATATCAGAACCTGCATACCGTCCATCATATATAGTCTAAAATGCAAGACGATTGCACTTCAAATGAAAGAGTAACCGGTCGTGGGGCTGATGTTGTTTTCAGACTTGAAATTTCCATTATTTGCCATTTATATCATTATTTCTTCTTCTTATGTTTATTTTTGTCTCGTTGCTTCCCTTCTCCTAGACTTAGTTTTAACATAGTTATTTAAAGGGAACTGCAAACAACTTATTATACCTCGCTACTTTGCGGAGTGCAAAATGGTGGCCGTGTAGCGGCATTACTACCATTAGCATGTTTTTTTTTTCAAACGCTACTACATGTGAGAGTTCGTTTACGTTCTTGGGTCAAATTGCTTTCTGTGCTAACCATTAACAGTTCTATTCCGAAAGATTATCATGGTTTCTCAATGACATCATGCATCAAATATCGTCGAGGGAATTCTGGAAATTTCTTCCTAAGGTCGTGGACTTCAATTTCGGTTGTTTACCTCTAAATAATGACGAAACATCCAAAGGTTGAACCTCGTCTTTTATTTGTGGTTTCCTAATAAACACCTAAAAACTCCTCAATGGGTGCATGGATGAATTTGATAGACTTCTTATGAATTATCTTAGTAAATAGGTCTATAATAGTTCGAAACTTACATATTTTGCTGAATATTTATGAGCCGTTGGTTGCTTTCAGGGACATTGGCGGTATAAAAAGAAAACTTTCAAGTGTCTGGTTGAAGAAACATACCTGGTTGAGGTATTCTGTTTCAAGAGATGCCCTATATTGCGCATGCTGTGTTTTATTTGGGAATGAGAATACCCGTGATAAATCGTTCGTTACCACGCCCGTCTCCGATTGGTCCAACATTCATAACTACATTAAGCGACACGAACGACTTGAATCCCATTCTCATAATGATCAATGTTCCCTCCATTTCGTCGATGTCAAGGAATCTAAGACAGAACCCATCACTTCACTGCTTTCGACGAAATACAAGGAAGACATTGAACGTAACAGACACATACTTAGCCAGATCATCGACGTATTAATTCTTTGTGGTCGTCAAAATATTGCCATCAGGGGGCATACTCTAGAAAAAAGTAATTTTATGGCAATTTTGCGCCATACAGCCAAACAGGGCGAAATATTGAAATCTCATTTAGACAACCAATTTGCGAAAGTCAAGTACACTTCTCCAGACATACAAAATGAGATACTGACCATCGTATGAAACCGTATTGTTCGCGATTGTAATAAAGCAAATTTCTTTGCTTTGACTGGGAATAAACAACCGATGTTTCCACCCAAGAACAGGTGTCTGTTTGTGTAAGGTTTGTCGATAATATTGATTGTAAAATTTTGATGAGAGAGGAGTTTTTAGGGTTTGTTAGGGCATCAGCAACAACAGGCGAGGTTCTAGCTGATTTGTTTATTTCACGCTCGAACAATATGGCATACACATTGGAAATATGAGGGCACAAGGGTATGACGGCGCGGCCAATTATGTGCACTGTAAAGCACACGTGTTGAACCTTGCCATTGTACATGCTTCCCAAGACCCCTACGTCAGAACGATGATGGTTACAATACAGAAAATAGCGTTTTCCTTTAACTATTCTGCTAAAAAGTTGGGAAAACTTCAAGACGAACTAGAACAGAACCAGAATGTGATAGATAAACTTGACGGAAAAACAAAAATCCAAATACTTTGTGAAACACGCTGGTTTAGTCGTGCCTCTGCTCTATCCACTTTTAAAGCCGCTTTTCCCCGTGATCGTAAGTTCGCTTGAGTATTTGCAAAGTAAGGGTGATGGAAAATCTGGTATCCAACTTTCGGCTATTCTGAGATTTGACTTTATACTTCCTCTCGTAATTGTCAATCACATTTTAGAAGCTATTGTTCCGCTAACATCCATGCTTCAGGTCGTCTCTTGTGATTTGGTGGAAGCGGTAAATGAATGTTAAACTCTCATCCGTGTTTTTGAAAATGAGAGAAACGACATAGCGGTATTCAATTGTCTGTACGACGAAGCCGTTGAGTTAGCTGAACATTTTGAAATCGTTCCTTCGAAACCAAGAACTACCGGTCGTCAACATAATCGGGCGAATCCCGCTGTTGTCGGTATCCAGGATTATTGGCGCGTCACACTGTATATACAATTTTTAGACCATCTTCTAAACGAACTACGAGATCGTCTTGTCAATTCGGAAGAACGTTTTCTTGCCCAGATGCTTCTTCCAAACAATCTGAAAAGTTTGAATCGGGACCATCAAATTCGAATATTTTGCGCCTACGAGTCCGATCTTCAATCAGAAGATCAGTTTCTTCTCGAAATTAAAAGGTGGGTTGCGCGATGGGATATTTTCCATCTAAGAAACCAGACCAACTCTGAGCAACATTGGAGATGACGCCGAAAGAACTTTGCCCTAATATATTCTGTATTCTGCAATTACTTCTCACCATGCCACTCTCAACCGCATCTGTTGAACGCTCTTTCAGCGCTCTGAAACGCGTAAAACGTATCTGAGATAAACCATGGGACAAGAAAGACTTTCTTCACTTGTACTGCTGCACGTTCATTCTGATTTTGACATTGACACTAAAGAAGTTGTTGACACGTTTAACAATGCTAGGCAAAGGAAAATGTTACTCTCTAAAGGACTTCGGTTGTTAACTTCAGTCTTACATACGAACGTCACATTCATATATCACAAAATTAAAATTGATTGGTTGAATTGCTTTGTTTTCGTATGTTAACATATATATGTCATGAGATGATCCAGTTCTCTAGCCCTTTCTTTCTCTGAAGCATAATAAATTGGCGAGCATTGCAATGTTTTTGATTTTTTAGTCAGTTTTAGGTCTTTGATTTGATATATACCAAAACACTAAACTGTGCATACTTCAACTTCAAAATTACCCTCTCTGTTTGCTAAATATCTGGGGCTTCACCACCGGACTTCCCAGGCGCTCTGGACCTGCTGGGGCCATAAGCGGCCCTCAGGTCCCTATACCAAAGCTTAGTAACTTTAAACTCGAAGGCAGAATTGCCAATTTTTATAAAAATTATATCATAGGTTTACATCAGTAATGTCTTTGACGAGTTCGAAAATCAGTACTGATTAATTATTTTTTTTAAAGTTATGTGCCTTGGAAACATTAAATATATGGAAAATTGCATCGTTAGCGCTCTCATGTGTACAATTCCTGCCAGAAATAAATGAAACTAATATCATAGGTATTTATAAATCCCTTGATGAGTTCGAAAATCAGCGACGTTTAATAATTTCTAAGAGTTATGCCCCTATATAATATAGATTATTAATAGTATGGAAAACTGAATCTTCATTACTTTAAGAAAAAAATAAAAAGTTTTAAAGAACAAAACAGTGTTTTTTGTGCCCCATCTAGGGCATTTTGTTTTTCGGTCTGTGCGTTCGTCTATCCGTCTGTCCCGCTTCAGGTCAAAGTTTTTGGTCAAGGTAGTTTTTGCTGAAGTTGAAGTCCAGTCAACTTGAAACTTTGTACACATGTTCCCTATGATATGATCTTTCTAATTTTAATACCAAATTAGAGTGTTGACCCCAATTTCACAGTCCACTGAACATGGACAATGATAGTGCAAGTGGGGCATCCGTGTACTATGGACACATTCTTGTCAAATATTGCCCTTGTACCTTGGATAGATAAAATATGTGCAACGCGGGTGACATTGGAAGTCTGTTCTTTTATTATCATTATAAACACAAATTATAAGAACAGAATTTCTATTCAACTAGAACCAATTATTCAAAATACAAGTGGGCATATTGTCATGTCAATCTCACTGTTTCCAATTTGGTGTTTGCACAAATGAAAAATCATCACATAATGGCGAGACGGTTTCATATTTCTTGTTTAAGGTCAGCATCAGCGGCAGCATTTTCTATTCCACGGTAAATACATAGATCATTTCGTCCTAGTCAAGATGCATTTTCCCGTGGCTGTCCGCATTTCCCCGACCTTCATCCCGGACGGCCTCTATTACAGGACCTTCCAATTGTATCATGTGTATTTATTGTTAATTTGGTCTCCTCCTGAACTCGCATGAAATATTTTCCACTGTACGTTAAGAGAACAGAAATTAATCAATCAATCCAGATGCTGTAGATGGTAATTGTATGGGTGTTGCACATGCAAGTTTGTTCTACATGATGTGTTTTTCGTACTGATTCAGACACAGATGGTGGAAACAAATAGGAACCACAAGTGTACTCATATTCGTTTAAGCTTTCTGCTAAAACCACTTCCTTATTTTGATTAAGCTCCAATTTCCAGTATATTACACGACGTTTAAAAATCAACACATGTTGCAATGATTCTTGTTAAACGAATGGAACTGTCATATTCCTAACTTGGTATAGGCATTTCATTATGTAGAAAATGGTAGATTAAACCTCTCACTTGTATGACAGCAAATGTGTTATCATATATTTTTGTATTGATTATGGGTAAGTTCTTTATACGTTTATCATTTGAATAAAACAATCATGTTTAAATCAAATCAATAGCTCAATAAAGGGAGTTTTTATTGAATTGGAAATCAATATAGAAGGGCACTTGATATAATAATGTAATGTTAAACTTTATTATGAGATTTCAAATGAGTATTATTACTGACTATGTCATGTTTGCAATCTTTTGTTACGTGGTTTAACATCAATTATTCTCCCCCCACGTAACGCATTGCGGGGGACATGGAAATACCGGGTGTCCGTCCGTCTGTGTGTCCGTCCGTCCGTCCGGTATTGTTAGCACTCTCACGGGTACAATTCTGACCAAATTTTTATAAAACTTATGCTATAGGTTAATATCAGCAATATCTCGGACAAGTTCTAAAATGGTGGACGATTGATTTTTTTTTAAAGAGTTCTTCCCCTTAGAAATATTAAATTTATGGAAAATGGCCTCGTTAGCGCTCTCACGGGTACAATTCTAGCCAGATTTTTATAAAATTTATACTATAGGTTAATATCAGCAATATCCCGGACAAGTTCTAAAATGGTGGACGATCGAATTTTTTTAAAAGAGTTATGTCCTTGGAAATATCAAATTATGGTAAATGACCTTGTTAGCGCTCTCACAGGTACAATTCTTGCCAGATTTTATAAAACTTATACTATAGGTTAATATCAGCAATATCTCGGACAAGTTCTAAAATGGAGGACGATGGATTTTTTTCAAACAGTTCTACCCTTAGAAATAATAAATTTATGGAAAATGGCCTCGTTAGCGCTCTCACGGGTACAATTCTTGCCAGATTTTTATAAAGTTTATACTATAGGTAAATATCAGCAATATCCCGGACAAGTTCTAAAATGGTGGAAGATCGACTTTATAAAAGAGTTATGTCCCTTGGAAATATTAAATTTATAATAAATGGCCTTGTTATCGCTCTCACAGGTACAATTCTTCCCAGATTTAAACAAAAAAAACTTAAACTATAGGTTAATATACGCAATATCTCGGACAAGTTCTAAAATGGTGGACAATCGACTTTTTTTAAATGAGTTGTGCCCTTTGGAAATATTAAATAAGTGCAACGCGGGGGACATTGTTTCTTCTATCGACAGTTGACATTATTTCCTAACCTTTACATCTTCGGTCTCTTGTCACCTAAGGGTGACTTGGTAATAAAAATATGGTCACCATTGGTGTTCCTCCAACCGGCAGTAAAACCCTCGCCAAAGATGGGTGTACGGGATGTACAAGTTTTCAGCCACGTCCAATCAGAATGAGGACGTTAAATCCAATGCCTCGTGTATAGTGAATGCCACGCTCTTTGCTTGTTAAGAACCCTTGCAACACCTCTTTAAGGGGTTCATAGGTGACAGGTTGTAAGGCAAAATTTCCCTCGGTACCATTGTCAGTGGAATTGCAAATTTCCCCGAACGGCATCTAGTATATAAGCTACCTATTTTATTTAATGTTTATTTATTAATGAAATATTTGCAATCATCAGTCGAATCAATCTCTTATCGGATTCCCCCGAGTGTTAACGTGGGTAAAGAAATATGTCCATCTCTTTGTCTTTCAAACGGCTGTTAAGTCCAGTAGAGTATCCGGTAGGTTCCGGAATGTATAAATTTGCAGCCATGTTCGGCTAGAATATGGCCGTCAAATCAGACGACCCGTGAAGAGAGAGTGCAATTTGTAGGCGACCTGTTGCAAGGCAAACTTTTCCCCTCTATCCAACATGGCTTTGTTTTGCAGTGGCTGCCCAATTTCTATGCCTCACCTTCGATAGTAGAGGGGCATTATGTTTTTCGGTCTGTGTGTCCGTTCGTTCGTCCGTCTATCCTGCTTCAGTGTAAAGTTTTAAGTCAAGGTAGTTTATGATGAAGTTGAAGTCCAATCAACTTGAAACTTAGTACACATGTTCCCTATGATATGATCTTTCTTATTTTAATGCCAAAATTAGAATTTTCACCCCCATTTCACGGTCCGCTGTACATATAAAAAAGCGAGTGGGGCATCTGTGTACTATGGACACATTCTTGTTCTGTATATAATTACGATAGACACATATTTTTTCATACCCTTCCTATTATATTCATCGTTAATTTGTTCTCGGCCTAAACGTTGGTGTTATAGTTTCCAATAAACGTAAAGTATACAACAATCAATCAATTTTTCTCGTTGACCAAAACTAGTCACATGAAGCTTGATCACATATATCAGATCTACAAATAATCGAACAAGGCCGAAATTGTCAAGTTGACTTCTTTGATCAGATATTGGCCATACATAAAGAGTTCACCAAGTTTGGTTGTTTTTGTTACAATTTAAAAAACTAAAATAAATTACTTTAAGGGAAAATTCGCGATTTTTTACTTAGTTTAAATATGTTCATTATAACACAAAATATATATTCACAAAGTTTTATCGCTATATGTGCAGTAATAAAGATTGATTGATTGTTGGTTGCTTAACGTCCAGTGGCAAATATTTCATGCATATTCAAAACGAGAACAAATTAACAATAAAAACAATAGGTAGGTTCTGTAATAGGGGCTTCCGGGATTAAGGTCGGAGAAATTTAGACTGCCACGGGAAATGGGGTATATTGGATAGGGACAGAAATTTAGCCTTGCAACAGGTCACCTTCGGACCCCTCAAAGAGTTGTTGCAACGGTTCTTAACGTGCAAAGAGCGTTACACTCTCTTTACACGAGGCATCGGATTTAACGTCCCCATTCTGACCGGACGTGGCTGCAAATTTGTACATCCCGCACAGCCAAACGGACGCCCCACTTTGGTAAGGGTATTACTGCCTGTCGGAAGAAACCTGTAGTGACCATATTTCTATTTCCCAGTCACCCTTGGGGAGCAGTAATAAAGAAGAAAATCAATAATTACTAAAAAAAAATATTAACTACTTCCTGACGTTTTCTCCTGGTATTGCATGTCGGGATTTAAAGTACGATCATTTAAAGTCTTGGTCTTTAATCATATTTTAACGTTATCATAAGCGCAACGATGACTAATTTGATAGCTAATTACCATCCGATAGTAAGACTAAAAAATTAACAGACATGCAACTTTTTACATTCATGAAATAAAATTTACTTCATTTACCGTATACATTTCGATTCATTTTTGTTTACAGCACAAAAAGTCAATCTTTTTTTTTATATTTGCTTTTTACGATGGATATGATGAACAAATTAATTTAAACTGTAAAGACAAAGGTGTACGCTTATTGACCTTTTACTATCCACCGGTACGTTAGGACTAGGTATATACGAAGTGTGTATTATTCTCTGGCAATACTCGTGGAAGGCTTGTATAAAGGTATAAGGTAATTTACAGATCGGCAATTAGCAAGGCCTCTAGGGTACACCGTGTTAAGTGTGACTGTCAATTCGAATGGATTATAAGACAGAAGGTCGAGTTGAATACACAAAGTTAGAATAGATATTAAAGGTGGTGGCAAATACAAATAGAATATTAAGTTAAATTTAGGACCTGGGTTAGGCACGTTGTTAACCGAATCATTATTTTGAATATGTATGTCATATGCATGTAGGACGAAAAAATTCGATGTTATAAAAATGCTGAATAATATTCAAATTTATAAATCTAAAGAATTTATTAAAATAAAAATATTTTTTTTATTTGATTAGTTTCAAAACGAAGAAATAATCTTGGGAAAACTAAAATCAAGTGTTATAATAAGAGTATATTATTTACTGATCAAACGGAAAAAAGGTGTATCCAAAGCGCTTTTGGTTTACCTCACACGGTTACAAAATGTATAGAAACACTCTAATCTAAATATTTGAAATCTTGGTAGGTATAGTATCGGAAACCATCTAAAGTCAACATTGCTTATGTAGAATGGAACCGAAAAATACATAGTTCGGCTGAAACGTGTTACTGATTATAGTATTTAGTGCAAGAAAACGTTTGTCATTTGTTTAAATCAGACTGGAAGAATCAAATTTTCCATGTGCTTTATATTTTGTACCTTTGCAAGACTTGTCAATCATATTCTTTAGTAGGGCACATTATTCCTACTCTAAACAAACAAGAATACTACTTAATACCAGATAATCAGTAGTATTTTAAAATTTCTGTGATTTAATACCAAGTTAAATAAAAACCACCGAAATTAATTTGATACTCAATATGTTTTCTTGAAAATAAACATATTCACATTCAGTATGAAAATAAAATATATACAGAAATCTTGTTATATCATAGAAAGTATTGGACGCCATTATAAACATGAACCTGAATATGTAAGACCTCATGGGACGACACCCTACCATTTACAGGTAATAAACATGTTGCTCTGTAATACCCGGAAATGTCAAGGTAAATCACTACCTTTACAGAATGTACCATAACAAAGAAATTCGTAAAGTATGACCATTCATGATTTAAGGGGTCCAAAGGGGGGGATGATTTAAATTCTGAACAGATTGTTTTTCTCAACTTATATCACTAATTAAAACAAATAATACATCGTCCAGGAACAGAATTCTTATTGAAATTTCATAGAATACTCCTTAATATCGGCTACAGTACTTAGTAGACAAGCAGTATTTTTAAATTCATTTAATACTTAGTAAAAAAACACCGAAATTAATTTGATAGTCAATATGTTTCCATCAAAAATTACATATCCTCATTCGGTCTGAAAATAAGATATGAATTTGGTTATAAAACCTTAATATTATGAATAGATATTGAGCCCCAATTTAAATATAAATCAGTATATACCTGAAACTTTGTGGGACAGTACCTAACCATATGCAGGTAATATACATGTAGCTCCGCTGTAATACCTATAAAAATGACAGAAATATACTACTTACAACAGCGAACATGTACATTTTTTTTTTTATGACTCCTTCCATCATTTCAACCAAAATTGATCATACATGAAATGCTAGTTAGTGAGACTTTATTTTCTACTAGATGTGTGTATTTTTTTATATTTATATACCAAATGTGTACATTTTCCCCTTGAAAAATCGAGAAAATTTTCGTAGACACGTTCATATAACACAGAAATATGCTATATTTATGCAATTTATATTATTTTCTCTCTTATTTTAAATATATATATTTTAAATTGTGACTATCTTTAATTCCGTAACTTTTATCTGTATAAACCAATGATCGAGAAGTGCATACATTGTTGTGAAATAAATATATACTAGTCAACAAAAGAAACGATACAAGGCAATTTTTTTCCTATATATAATGAAATTGGAAACTCTATACCGAGTTAAATAATTGCCCAACTGGTCTAATATTTACAGAGTGTTATTTTCTGATCAAAACCATTGATTTAAGTGAATTTTTTTTGGCAATTTTTGTTATTTTAGAAATCGTACTTTCACCCAAAAAATTCAAAAATCGATATTAGAACTAAACAACTTAAAACTTAAACATGGTCCGTTTACAATTTTGAATGCATTTGAAGATTTTGAATACTTAATTCTCATCTTCGAAATTAGTACCGACTTTTGTCATCATTTTCCGCAAAATTGATTGATTGTTGGTTGCTTAACGTCCAGTGGCAAATATTTCATGCATATTCAGGACGAGAACAAATTAACAATAAATACAATAGGTAGGTTCTGTAAAAGAGGCGTCTGGGATTGAGGTCGGAGAAATTTAGACTGCCACGGGAAATGAGGGTATATTGGATAGGGACAGAAATTTAGCCTTGCAACAGGTCACCTACGGACCCCTCAAAGAGTTGTTGCAAGGGTTCTTAACGTGCAAAGAGCGTGGCACTCTCTTTACACGAGGCATCGGATTTAACGTCCCCATTCTGACCGGACGTGGCTGCAAATTTGTACATCCCGCACTTTCCGCAAAATAAATTTGACCCCTATGTTCAATAACAATGTATTCTATCACTTTCTCATTTGGTCAGATACTTTTAATCATATGCATTTGGTTTTCAAATGAATATTTTTCTTTGGACAGTTGAACAGTTTTTCATATTTATTATATTCTATGACAAATTTGAGGTTAAACTTGTGTATCGTTACTTTTGTTGACTAGTATATATAGGCTATGTTTCAAATTTTCCATTATTATTGACAAAGAGTATATACTGACATTTTTTTTTCAAATTTTACGGCCGTAAGAAGTATCTAAATAAATTTTATTTCCTCTAATCTTTAGCTAGAACTATTGAGATTTTCACAAATATCATTCTTTACACCAGAAATGCCATTCATAAACAAGTGGTAGTTAAATTGTATACACGTATTAGTTTAGCAATGACTAGTAGTATATCACTGTCGGACTCGAGACTAAAAATGTATATTACATCTGATAGTTTTCAAAAAGGAATTTTACAAGTTTCCGGCCGTGTACGCTGATACGTTCAGAAGTAAAGCGATGAATGAATATGCATTATGTAATTGTGTAATAAAGTGTTTTTAGCCCGACAGGAAATCGTTTGAATACCTGGAAATGTCACATCACAATACCTCTGGCAATAATAGCTTTAGCCATGCTGATGATCAAATTAGAGGACAGACTTGAATAAATGTATTGCATAAAAGACCAAATTAGATTTTTGAAAAACAATTTTACACGGAACCCCGCTCGTTAATTTTGACTTTAAACTTTGAGAGAATCCCCGCCATGAAAGTAATTGCTCTAAAGTAATTCCATATAGTTACTTGTTTCATAAACTAAAAAAAAATAAGTTTAAAAACGACAGAACATAGTTATTTAAGAATAATAAATAGTTGTCCAATCTGCCGACTTTTCCGACTCTTAAACCTTTTTTTAAACATTGTTCCGTATCAAGTTAGTTTAATAAGTTTGCCGATAGGTAGTATACAACCATGTTTGGTATAATTGTTTTTATGATCCGTGATCTGTGATTGCGTTTGTCATTACCTTGTCGGGTTAAAACAACCGTGAGCCTGACAAGTGATTTCGACACTTAATTACGACTACGTTAGTCGCTGTTGGTTTTGTACTTTGTGGTTTATAGATTTCACGTGTCTTTTTAATCGGGAAGCCGTCAAGATGGCGAAATGTAGAGAATTAATAATCTCAATTTAAAATCGATGCTGATCTCTTATTTAGGAAATAAAACCTTAACCCTTTCCTTTCACACCGGTACAGCTTACCGGTGAAGCACATTTAAGATACTTTTGGGCATTTAGTCTTGTTCCATCGCCATTTGCTGACGTACAGACATGGTTAAGGGCTCAAATTAATCCTCCGAATACCAGCAATATGGTTGAATGTGCATCAAACTTCTATCATTATCAGTTTATAGTCAATTCGCCTCTTACTGACATGTATTTTTCTGTAAAACCTTTTTTTTTCTTCGAATTTTAAAGAAAATTTTCAAAAGAAGTGCAAAGAAAACTGTCCTTTTGGGGAATTATGACTTTTTCAATAACTGTGCAGTGAGTTTTAAAGAATGGTATTAAAATAATAGTTCTAATTTGTACACTAGTTAAAATGTAATTTTAGTGTACCAGCGCAATCACAAACTTGAAATGCGCTAAAATCCATAGTCATTTCTTAAAGATTTTATCCTAAAAGGGACAAAACCACTGAAATGTCCTGAGATTTTTAGCAAAGTTGAAATAGATGTAACAAAACATGGTTTCGTAAGTGTTTGGGTATGATAAAGTTGAAAACACTTTTGTTTAAATGAAGGAAAATGTATATGTCAATGGAAACAAGACAGACTAAGAACTGGATTCCTGCTATATTTGCGCAAAAATCATGCATTTGGCCATTTGGCATCAAAAATATATCATCTGAACACATAATTTCTAAAAGAAAACAAGCTGGGTGAGGATCTTCATATGTTTTTTTTTTTTTTTTCACGTCTTGAGTAGTAGACTTAAGTACTTAAATTTCAATATATTCCTAACGATGCCAGTGGTGCAGGGGTATGCTGAACAAACCCAAGGCGGAAAGATCGCGTGTTCGATTCTCACTGCCGGAGGTGGAAAAATTATTTCCTATATTAAATGTAACTTAACTTAACTTTACTTTCAATTTCAAAAAGAAAAACCAACGAAATACTTATGTTTGTTTTTAAAAGAATTTGTGTGCCAAATTGCCCCCCTTTTTCCCCATTTGCTTCATCGGGTTCGGTCCAGGGTGCGCCACATCAAGTTATCATTAGTAATTCAATGAATTTTCCCTTAGAAAAACAAAATTTAGGTTACTGCTTGACTGAAAACGATTTAGACAAAAAACTAGTGTCCGAGTTTGAAATTGGACGAAAAGAGCGTCTGAAATCAGTTATTTTGAATGTTACGGACATCGAGATTTCAAGGCATATAGCAGGTATTTCCTCTTTTAATACCAATATGATAGCTTGTATGTCTTTAACAGACTTGGGGCATTGTGTTTCCACCAAAACCTTACCCTATTAGCGCAACAATATGTCTCTACACGACTTTTGTCCCAAGGATTTCGTATTTTTCCACATTTTCTCCAAAAGTCACGTGACTTTTCGAAACATCCCACGTGACCAAAAAAGGACGAATTATCTTTAAACGTAATTTTCTGAAATATTTGACCAATTATCTTTCATATGAGCCCAACATGGCATGTGCATGACCATTGGTGCGAATGCAGTATTCAATTGAACTTTGATAGTGTCTTTTCGATAAGTAAAGGTCTAAAATGCCTGAAAGGGAAAGGGTTAATTTTAATGAATTTGTGATTTTTATTCGAATCGAACATAATATAAATTTTTCATTTTTTGAAGTTTCCTTTAAAAGGAGAAACAAAAATTACCAATTAAATAATTGAATAATGCATTAGAAACCATTTGTTTTGGATAATTAAATGCTGTTTTTGATTAAATTTAATATGTGTACCGGGATATGCTCAAAGATGATTGATTGAATGTTGGTTACATAACGTCCAATGGAAATTATTTCATGTAGGTCCTGGAATGTTCGGGATGAAGTTCTGGGAATTTTGAACCTATACTGGAATATAAGGAATATTGAACAGTGACCGAAATTGTGCCTTTGTTCCCTCACAGAGTTGTTGCAAGGATTCTTTATGTGCAGAGGGCGGTGGGGCCCTTTCTCCCAGGAGGCATCGGATTTGACATCCCCATTGTGGCCGGACAGAGCATTTTACCATACGAAACAACCATGTAAAGTATTTTATTATACTTCATGTCAAAATGCCAGATTTTGATTGGTTAATACGAGGGAGACAATTTACTCTATCCTATGGTAAATACTCTATTACCCTTCACGGAGACGCTTGATCAAGTGTGCGCTTTATTAAATACGGATGGTTGTTATGTACAAGACTTCATAGTTTATTACTTTCAATTTGAAATTTAATAGAAAGTAATAATAGAACATTCAGTATAATAAATTAAATATTGATTGATTAATTGTTGGTTGCTTAACGTCCTGTGGCAAATATTTCATGCATGTTCAGGACGAGAACAAGTTAGCAATAAATACAATAGGTAGGTCCTGTAATAGAGGCCGTCCAGGATGAAGGTCGGGAAATTTGGACTGCCACGGAAAAATGAGGTATATTGGATAAGGACATACATTTAGCCTTGCAACAGGCCACCTACGGACCCCTCAAAGAGTTGTTGCAGGGTTCTTAACGTGCAAAGAACATGGCACTCTCTTTGCACGAGGCATCGGATTTAACGTCCCCATTTTGATCGGACGTGACTGCGAACTTGTACATCCCGGACAGCCAAACGGACGCCCCACTTTAGCGAGGGTTTTACCGCCGGTCGGAGGAAGACCAATGGTGACCATAACGTCCAATGGAAAGACATTGTCAACCTTGGCTTCGCCTCAGTTGACAATGTTTTCTCGGGGTAACAATCTGCTCTATCACCCTCTCAGCTATGTGTTATTTATATACCGTCATATATTGTTGACAAAATGTGTTAACATATACACTTGATCATATTATATGTCATTCAACTGGTACTCAGCAAGCAACTATCCATCAATCAATAACACTTAAGAGAAAGAGATAATTGTTCTTGAAATCTTGCATAGACAGCCAGAATGTCTGTATAATTTGACTTTTATAAAATGTCTGCAATGTTTGTCCGTTTCTGAACAAAAGTGAATAATTAAGTTTATATAAGGATGATCTCTAAAATAAAATTTGTAAGAATAAATTTTGAATTATCGTAAAATGAACTACGTAAATTATATTTCAACGTTCAATCTGTGTTTAGAAATTTATTTTCACGTTTCACGTCTCGTACCTTGGAGCTTATTCACACAAACCAAAAGGAACTTAGAAGAGTTTGGTTATATTTATTTACTGTATCTACTTACTTAAGAAGGTAGAGAATATACCTTGAATTTATTCAGAAACAAAGCAAAAGAAACATTAAAACAGTTTGGTTATATTTATTTACTTCATCTATAAATTTACTTTGAATATTGTCTTATTTGAAGTACAATATATTTGTTATTCAACAATAATCCCAAACAACCACCACACAATTTGCATCGCAGGCTGTCATTTCGTCCGTTCTGAATTTTGGATCGGTTTGTAAAAAGTAACAAGTCCTGTCCTGATAACCTTCACATTTTAACAGCATGTATTTGTCCTGATGAGTTAAAAGATGACCAAATTGAAAAGGAACATTAAGAATCCATCCTTGTTGACAAACAATGTGAAAGATTAATGAACTATCATGTACTTATAATCGACTAAAGATACATGTTCACAAAACTGTGGCAAGATCTGCCATATGTTACTTAAATATTTCTATTTTACATTGTTTGAGTTGTTTTGTTAGATTGTACGTAATGCCCTTAATAAAAGAAGATATTTTCTTGCCAATAATCTTCATTTCTTTAAGATATTAATCAAAAGTTTTAAATAACAAAAAAGTGCTTTCAGTAGTTATTGCCCTTGTACTTTGGATAAATAAAATATATGCAACGCGGGGAACATTGAAGTCTGTTCTTTTATTATCATTATAAACACAAATTATAAAACTGAACATAATTTCTATCCAACTAAAACAAATTATTCAAAAAAGTGGGCATATTGTCATGTCAATCTCACTGTTTCCCATATGGTCTTTGCACAAATGGGAAATCATCACATAATGGCGAGAATTTTTATATTTCTTTCAAGGTCAGCACCAGTGGCAGCCTCTTCTATTCCACCGTAAATACATAGATCTTTAGGTCCTAGTCCAGATGAATTTTCCCGTGGCTGTCCGAATTTCCCGGACGGCCTCTATTTCAAGACCTACCTATTATATCATGTGTATTTCATGTAGGTCCTGGAATGTTCGGGATGAAGTTCTGAGAATTTTGAACTTTCACTAGAATATAAGGGTATATTGAATAGTGACCGAAATTGTGCCTACTGTTCCCTCACAGAGTTGTTGCAAGGATTCTGTATGTGCAGAGGGCGGTGAGGCCCTTTCTCCCCAGGAGGCATCGGATTTGACATCCCCATTGTGACCGGACGGAGCATTTTACCATACGAAACAACCATGTAAAGTATTCCGTCATATATTGTTGACGAAATGTGTTAACATATACACTTGATCATATTATATGTCATTCCACTGGTACTCAGCAAGCAGCTATTCATCAATCAATAACACTTAAGAGAAAGATAATTGTTCTTTAAATCTTACATAGATAGCCAGAATGTCTGCATAATTTGACTTTTATAAATAGTCTACAATATTTGTCCGTTTCTGAACAAAAGTGAATAATTAAGTTTATATAAAGTTGATCTTTAAAATAATATTTGTAAGAATAAATTTTGGTTTATCGTAAAATGAACTACGTAAATTGTATTTCAACGTTCAATCTATGTTTAGAAATTTATTTTCACGTCTCGTACCTTGGAGCTTATTCAACACAAACCAAAAGAAACTGAGAAGAGTTTGGTTATATTTATTTACTTCATCTATAAATTTACTTTCAATATTGTCTTATTTGAAGTACAATATATTTGTAATTCAACAATAATCCCAAACAACCACCACACAATTTGCATCGCAGGCTGTCATTTCGTCCGTTCTAAATTTTGGATCGGTTTGTAAAGAAGTAACAAGTCCTGATAACCTTCACATTTTAACAGCATGTATTTGTCCTGATGAGTTAAAAGATGACCAAATTGAAAATGAACATTAAGAATCCATCCTTGTTGACAATGTGAAAGATTAATGAACTATCATGTACTTATAATCGACTAAAGATACATGTTCACAAAACTATGGCAAGATCTGCCATATGTCACTTAAATATTTCTATTTTTACATTGTTTGAGTTGTTTTGTTAGATTGTATGTAATGCTCTCAATAAAAATAATATATTTTCTTGCCAATAATCTTCATTTCTTTAAGATATAAATCAAAAGTGTTAAATAACAAATAAAAGTGCTTTTAGTAGTTATTGCCCTTGTACTTTGGATAAATAAAATATATGCAACGCGGGATATTGGAAGTTTGTTCTTTTATTTTCATTATAAGCACAAATTATAAGATTGAACATAATTTCTATCCAACTAAAACAAATTATTAAAAAGAAGTGGGCATATTGTCATGTCAATCTCACTGTTTCCCATATGGTCTTTGCACAAATGGGAAATCATCACATAATGGCGAGACTGTTTTATATTTCTTTTGAAGGTCAGCACCAGTGGCAGCCTTTTCTTTTAACCGTAAATACATAGATCTTTAGGTCCTAATCCAGATGAATTTTCCGTGGCTGTCCGAATTTCCCGGACCTTCATCCCAGACGGCCTCTATAACAAGACCTACCTATTATATCATGTGTATTTATTGACAATTTGGTCTCCTCCTGAACATGCATGAATTATTTGCAACCAACAATCAATCAATCATTCCAGATGCTTAAAATGGTAATTTTATGGGCGTTGCACAATGCAAGTTTGTTCTACATTATATTTTCTTCCGTACTGATTCAGATACAGATGGTGGAAACAAATAGGAACCACAAGTGTACTCATATTCACTTAAGCTTTCTGCTAAAACCACTTCCTTACTGGGAGGGGCTGGTCATCTTGAAATCAAACATACAATTTTCTTGGTCCCTCCATAATTTTTCACTTTTTATTTTACCCCCTTTTAACAACACTTAAAAATGTGACCATCTCTATTAAACGTTTAAACATGCTGCATCTGTATGCACCTGTCCTAAGCCAGGAGCTTGTTGTTCAGTGGTTGTCGTTTGTTGGTGTGGTTCATACGTGTTTTCGTTTTTATACAGATTTAACGGTTGGTTTTCCAGTTTGAATTGTTTTACACTATTCATTCTGGGGTCCTTTATAGCTTGTTGTTTGGTGTGAAGGCCGTACTTTGACCTATAATTGTTTAATTTTTACAGATTGTGACTTGGATGGAGAGTTGTCGTATTGAAACTCATACCATATCTTATTTATATGTAGATCCATAAAGAGGGCATGCCCCACAACATCCTTCGGTGTTGTAGCTCAACATTTTTTTCTCCTAGACGACCTGAGACATATTGTTAATCAGATTCGATTCCTATTAGAACAGTACAAGGGTTACTTCTAGTGGAACACGACAAGTACGTAAGAACCATCACCATTTTTTCTGTGTTTTGTTTTTAATTTTAAATTTCTGCTTCTTGTGGCATGGCATAACTTCAAAATAAAAAATATGTACATGTTTTGCCAGAAACCGCATTTTGTCCAAAACCTGTGAAATGTCATCTTCAAACACAGCCTACTACTGTAACGATTGGTGGTAACGTATACTTATTTAACAGTAAATTATAATCTACCAAAATAATCAATAACTTGCATTTTATGACCGGACTTTAAATTGTGTCGATGAGGAAATTTAAACATTTGAAACCGCATTTTGACATAGAAAACAAACCTATTTTGAAACCTGGATTAAGGTGGATCATCGGTATATTTTTCCTCACATAGAATTTTGTCATAGTTTATCAAGATGAAGCTTTAACTAATCTTTTTTTTAAATATACTAAAAGAGTGGGTCACCGTGCTAGTTCTCAAGCTACAAGTCGTGAAAATCGACAAAAACACATTTTGTGCAAAAGAGTAATCTATGAAATAGAATTTTAAAATAAAATATGAGAAGATAGGTTTTATAATATGATTTAAGAAAGTAAAAAGAAAAAATTGTGTCACCAAACTTGTTTTGCTACAAGTACAAACTGAAAATGTCACTATGATTCCAGTATAATATTTTAGTAAAGAGTTCTCCTCTTGAATGGAGTTGAAAAAATGATTCTAAAAACACAAATATTTTGTATTTTTCAATCATTTTGAATAATGCAATAAATCATATTATTTTTCTTTATACAAATAAACAGTCTTACACATAAATTGCAAATCTTTCTCAAAATTTGCAGATGTAGGCAAAGAACTACACCGATGTTGTACTGCTATTGTACAATCCAAGATGAAACTAAGTCATCGCACACATTGCCGGCGTATCCTGTAGAACCAGTTATGTAAAATATATCTTTAAGTTTGTATTCTATACTTACTATCATAGGTTTCATTTAGTTACAAGTTAATATTTGATAAAGAATGTGACATTGTTGTGAATGATGACGAATAGAATAATATAGTTTGCGTTCGGTTTGTTATGAACAATTTACAAACTGTTACTTTTGTGTCGACACGTTGACTTTTATCTTTCAAATCCAGGCTTTTGTCGTTCAACTGGTAAATACTGCTCACACTGATCTTGAAACCAAATTGCATGTTGCACTTATCGATAGCTTCTGATCTCAACGTGGCTAACTTTTATACTAATATATGGTCATTATGTGCAAGATTTGTTACCTGGGAGGGCTGGTCATCTTGAAATCAAACATACAATTTTCTTGGTCCCTCCATAATTTTTCACTTTTATTTTACCCCCTTTTAACAACACTTAAAATGTGACCATCTCTATTAAACATGGCAAAACTTCCAAGTAGTCAATGCTAGAGCCTATTCCCGATCTGCCAGTTTTATGGAATCTGACTATTACTATAAAAATGCAGACTGCGAGGATGATATAATTCATTTATACTTTAGACCGTATTGCACTGGTTATGGATTTTAAAGAGGATCAACTGTTAATTAATGTTTGTGGCACAAACAAGGCTGCACAAAAATTGTTTAATTTCAAAAGATTAAAGTACTGATTGATTAAATAGCGTCGACACATTTGTGGGAGCATCCTGCTTACAACACTTTGTTTTATGAGGGCAGGATGAATCATCGTTACAATATCTGTGGTAATGTCCATAATAGTTAGAATTAGGACCTGGATCAACTGGACAACGGCTTTCTAAAAATAATACATCTCAATTCAAGGATTCAAAATAATTTACCCAAAAAAAACTTCATTCCGTAGATTGTTTAATAGAGGACAATTTAGATTAATGATAACATAAATGTTCCAAAATTATCTTAGATAATATATAAATATTTCTCTAATTTTGGTTCTATTTTCACATTTCTTGATCGGTGTGGGAAAATGTTTCTCCTCACAAGTGAAATATCTGTTCTCGGCAAATGATCGATCAAAATTTAATTACGAGGTAAACTTTTCTTGCTTTCTTCTAAATTTTCCTTCTGTGACGTCATGAAAAGGGCGTCCATGACTGATGACGTCACATGAAAAGTACACAACAAGGAAGGATAAAAATCGTAAGAAAAACAGCATCCACCACTATAACTCGTGTATTACATTATTTCACAACTCTCAAAAGTCTCATTTGAATTATTTAAAAAGTTCGGCAAGCCTCGCACTTTAAATTATAAAATTGTACTGTCTCGGGTGTAGAAATGTCGTAACACACTTGTTGAATTAGTGAAATCTATGTATAATACATTAGATATGATCGGTAATTAGTTGAAGTGGATAAATAAACGTTACCTTTACAACAAACTCCAAAGTCTTCGTTTGGGGAAAATATCTTACAGTAGAAACTCTTAGCACAAACTAATTGGTTACTACTATTGCAGTACACATTCGGTTGAGGTTCTCCGATTTCACAAGCTGTAAAATGAAACAAAGTACAATGTATACGTTGCATCTATGAAACTCTATAAGACGATTCCGTACATATATTGTTTTAAATATAAAAGGATATAGTGGACACATTACCATACAAAACAAGAAAGTTAAAATTTGTTGCTTTGCTTAAGTCCAATGTAAAAAATATCTTAAACTCACACATGACAATAACAAATAAACAATTAATCAGATAGATTTAGGTAATAACAATTTGACTGTCATTGAATACTCGAGGTTCCGGGCTAATGCCAGAATTTCGCCTTGTAAAATTACCGCTATCAACTCATCTCTATGGAGAATCAAGAATAGACCTGGTTACAAACCTGACTGCAGATAATTCTTTAATATTACCTTTCCGAATGAACATGGATGTGTGTCTTTACATCCCTCACGACTCAGATGGCCTTATCTAGAAGTTAGTCAGTGTCATCTTTTATTTTCAATATTTCTGTCAAAGAGAGGAGGGAACACACGATCTTTTTGAAAACGGAGATGAGGAGATCCGAACAATATTACATTCCCCGAGCGGTGTTTCTTATAGCCTACTTTAAAGCTGCTATTCTTGGTGCATTAATTTGATTTTTTTGGTATAGATAACAAAGTATGTGTATATTGTTGCAATTATTGAAAATGTTAATGTGTGTTTCAAACGTCCTATTTGTAATATTTGCGAAAATTACGGAAAACTTGTACTATGACGTCAGATTTGGTATTTTATAGAAAAACAACTCTTTTCATCAAAAACAAATGAGAAAAAAAAATAATAAAGGTTAACGACATATATTGTTGCGGGCTTTATTTAAAAGAGTACACAAAACACTTTTTTTAAATTGTAAAGAAGAAATTACTTGTAGATATTTTCTTAATACTGGAAACTTGTTGCATTCTTATGTATTATTTTTTGGCGGGAATGAAATAAATCCTACTGTGAAGATCAAAACACCAAGAATGTTTAACGCAGGAATCTTAAATTGTAGATATAAATCTATTGTTAATGAGAAAAAAAATTATGCACCTAGGTTTGGTAATATTTGATTATTTTAAATTTTGAATAGCAACCAAATAATGTTCATAATGCGGAAAAACGCTACCTGAGGTTTCTATAGTGACGAAACGAAGTCGATGGCCCCAAATTTGTTTCATCATAATTTTATTCCAAAACTCAAGAATTTTATAAAAACATGACTGGTAGGAATTAATATGAATAAGAAGATGTAGTATGAGTGCAAATGAGACAACTATCCATCCAAGTCACAATGTATAAAAAGATAACAATTATAGGTCAAAGTACGACCGTTTGGTCTTAAAGTTAGTCGTTACTGGGCTTAAACATTTATACTATAGTAACGGATGTGCATATTTACTGAAATGTCGCTCAATTAACAATATAGAGCCCAGAGACAGTTATTAGTTTGTCCGATCGTTAGGCCTTAAAGTTCAAGATATATATTTGTTCAAACAGCTTGTATATTGTATATATCTGCATGCATGGTATTGAAAGAAAGTGTATAAAGATATCTTATGTTTAATCACCAGATGAGCTTTATCTAACTATTTGAGGTGAATTTTAATCATACCTATATGATATTAATTAAATGGTTCACACAAAGGTCGTAAATCTGCTGGAGCTGAATTTCCACATGAATTTTCAAGCAATGTAAAAAGAACAGGAATGTTATTGTGAGATTCTGTCACATGACAGGATCGCAGTTGACATCTACACCGTTAACAAGGCTTTGGATCATTTTTAAACTCCTCAGAGGAATAAATCCAAACACTGCAGACTTAGTACTACAATTATATAAAAATATACATCCATGATCCTTTACAATGAGGTCAGTTAAAACAAAACTTTACGACTAAAGAGATGATTTCAGCTTCCCAAGTGTGAACTACCCATCTCTATGTAGCAACATTCCAGCAGCGCCTGCATACGGAGTATATATCTCCCAATTGATACGATATTCCCGGGCTTGTATTTCCTATCATGATTTCCTTGATAGATGGTTGCTGCTCAAAAGGAAGCTATTAAACCAAGAGTACCAAATGGTAAAGTTGAAATCATCCTTTGTAAATTTTACGGACGCCATCACGAGTTGGTTGACCGCTATGGAATATCCGTTTCACAGATAATATTGGATAATTATGTTCCTTATGTCATTACTACAATTCCGTTCCTTTTCACGAATGTGACCTACCGAATTAGACTATTTACCGGGTTTGTAAGAACATGAGCAACACAACGGGTGCCACATGTGGAGCCGGATCTGCTTACCCTTTCGGAACACCGAGATCACCCCAAGTTTTTGGTGGGGTTCGTGTTGCTTAGTCTTTAGTTTTCTATGTTGTGTCTTGTGTACTATTATTTGTTTGTTTGTCTTTTCTTTTGTAGCCATGGCGATGTCAGTTTATTTTCCATCTATGAGTTTGACTTCCTCTGGTATCTTTCGCCCTCTTTACGCCTCATCGGGTTCAATAGTGTACCATACACCTCCCTGGTTCTTCCTGTTCTTCTTTTATGGAACACACGCCATTTTATATACCATATGGCGAGGGTCAAAACCCCGACCCCAACCACAAAAAAAAAGCATCTCAACAGTTTGTCAGGGAAAAAAATATATACAATCACCAATTAGAATATTTCAAATTATGACAGATTTTGCACCACAAGCATATACACACACACACACACATAATCACGTCACAACTTTCGAGTCCTTTCAGGAAAAGTAGTTTTATTGATACTGTTAGCACGAAACTTCTTTCTCTTGTACAAATTCAAATAAAAGGATTTTGCCGTAAACGTCATGGTGATTTGATTTAATTATTTTACTAGTACCGCTTATTGTAAGATTATTTTAGTGTAAATATTTATCACTGGTACACAATGTTATATACTATACAATGGGAGGTAACCGTAATAGTTTTGCGAAAAATGAACATGTGGTGTCAGTCTTTTTACGTTAAATCATTATGGATGAGAGTTGATGCGCTAATGTAAAACAAGGACCTCAAAGCCATGGAAGCTGGAAAACTGGACGTATAGCTGTATGATGACATATATGCAAAGGAACAATACTATAGTAGTGTGTCTTTCACAAGTAGTAAAGACAAAACACAACGGAAATACAAGAAATGTGGGAATCCATTGAAAGAACATAATAGAGGTTCATGTGATTAGGCAAGTCTTAACAAAACACTTTACTAATTACAACATTTATTCATTTTGTGTTTGTGATATAAAGGCGAGTCCCTGGGGTCACCCCACCCTTCCTGTTTGAGAACTTGTAAACGGTCGAGATCCCACCCTAAACCATATATATTCTTGTATGGGACAATAAAACAAATCAAATGAAATATAGGAAGTCCATTGGGGTAACCCCACCCCTTCTTTTGATAACTTGTAAACGGTCGAGATCCCCACCCCTAAATCATATATATTCTTGTATGGGTCAAGAAAACAAATCAAATGAAATTGAGGGAAGTCCCTGGGTAACCCCACCCCTTCTTTTGAAAACTTGTAAACGGTCAAAATCCCACCCCGAAACCATATATATTCTTGTATGGGACAATAAAACAAATCAAATGAAATTGAGGGAAGTCCCTGGGTAACCCCACCCCATTCTTTTGAAAAAATTGTAAACGGTCAAGATCCCCACCCGAAAACCATATATATTCTTGTATGGGACAATAAAACAAATCAAATGAAATATAAGGCGAGTCCCCTGGGGTCACCCCATCCCCATCCTGTTTAAGAACTTGTAAACGGTTGTGATTCCCACCCTAAACCATATATATTCTTGTAGGGGACAAAAAAAAAAAAAATAAATAAAGGGCGAGTCCCTTGGGGATCACACACCTTCCCCTCTTTTAAGAACTTATAAACGGTCGAGATCTCCACCCTCAACCATATATATTCCTGAACGTAATTTCAAGAACATTTTAAATGACATACAGGGTCGATCCATAGGCGTCACTTATGCATATCAGAAACCAATTTGTTTTGGACTTTGCCCAATGTCAGGCGACCATCGGAATGACAAATTATTGGAGCTTTGGGAGACTTCGTAACAGCATCCTGTTACAATTATTTCTTGTTACTGTTTTATAGATTTTGAAAAGACATTGTATTAATGATAAATAAAATTTTGATTTTTTCTTCTTTTCTTTGGTAAATTGTTTGAAGAATTTTGTGGCAAGTTTGTATGTTATTCTGTAAAAGTAATTTTCTGAATGCTATATATAACAATTACATGGTCGCTATGGAGATGTAAACTCCCAAGTTCGTCGATGAAAACCGATTTGACATGGTTACAAAGCGCTTCCGATAATAAAATATAGTCAATTGCAGACTTCTGGTTATTAAGAACCCTGGTGTAAAAACCTTCACAGCAGTTCATAGAGTTGGCAATTTCTAGGTTTACGGTTTCTGAAAATTGACGAAGTCTTACACCGTTGTAGCTTTGTTTGATATCGGTTACTAATGTCTTACCAGTAAAATCGCATTTACTTAGGCATTTACCATTAAAGTCGCCCGTAAGACAGATCTCGTACCCGAGCCGTCGAAAGACTGAACAGTTTTCCAAAAGCTCGTAGAACAGCTTATCAGTAGTGGGTTTATCCACTCCATCATTTGAAAGTAAACAACCCCTACAGCCGTTTTAACATTATTCATTCTGCACAGGATCCAAAGTCGTTTCAAAACCATCGTCTCGACTATCAATTAAGTTTTCGTCTAAAATCTTTAGTCGGGAGTTAACACATATACCAATTCCACCCTTATCTTTAGAACCAGCACGGCATTTTCCTACCCAGACATAGTTATTGTGCAAGTCACGAGGTTTGCAATTTGTCTTCAAAATGTTTCAACCAAACAAAGTAGGTCTGGGAATCTTGATGAAGGTGTTTGTTTACCTCTTGAATTTTACCCTTGATGCCTCTTATATTTAATAAATCAATACATGATTGTGACATTTTATTTTTATTTTTCCACCCTGTGATGGCGTCGATTCTTTGTTCTCTGACTACATCTTACGTTTAAAATATCATTCGAATTGTCGCCGTGTCCGGCGCTAACATCATGGCCAAAACCTACAAATTACAGTGTTTCAACTTGTGGCCATACTCGTTACATCTCTTACACTGTAAGTATTGCCCGTGACGACAATTTTAGATATATGGTTACCTTCACCACAGTACCAACAAGATAGCTCATCTTCATTTGTTTCATTGTGACGTCTGTTTTCTGGTTGGCTGTGCCTCTCATAGCGGACATGTTGCGCATTACGAGTTGCAGTCGGCTTACTTTGCCTGGCTGCTTGTCGGTTATTGCGCTGATATCCTCTGAGGTGCACCACCACTCTTTCTAGCATTACTTGGCCTTGTTACCTGTTTAGCAACCTGTTTTCAAAATATCAAGGCTGTTTGCAAGCTTTACAGAACCCTTTTATTTAAATGTACACCATCTCTGTTATACAACAAACTGTTTATAGCACCATTTGGTAATCTAAAATCATCATCATGTTCAATATACAAACAATTTTCATCACATGCAATCTTACTAAGGACAATATTACCAAGTCTAATGTTACCAAATCTATCGTCTAGGCGTGGGCAAATAGAAGAGATAACAACATTTTCACACTTACTTTGTGCGGTCATAACCAATGTCTGGTAGTCATCGCGGAACGATTCCTCGTCGAATAAATTACTCGCACAGTCATTACTACCTATTTGCAAGATAATGTTTTTGTAAACTTCATCAACAGGTTTGCTGAGGAGTTCTGCTGTAATGTCTGACACCCTGCCACCCGCACGCATAAGGGTTGGTTGTCTAGTTTAAAGGCGTCAGTAGTAATATCACGGATTACTGAACTTCCAACTAGCAAAGTTCCTCTATGTGGTTTACTATTTTCTGCAATGTTCCTTTGTTTATCCCTCAAATCATCTTTCTTGCAACTATGATTGTTTAGCTTGGTGGTACATTCACATTCACATTCATTTTCTTGTTTTTGTCTCGTGTTAAACTATCTCGCAGGCGGTTGTTTTCCTGTTGAAGATTTACAACTTCTTGAGATTTATGTTCTAATTTACACTCGACCTCCTGATACTTAGAGACGAACTGTTCTAACATTGTTTCGATGTTCTGAATTCTACTAGGTAAAAGTCTGCAATCGAGACAAACCAAGAAGCCAACTTCAGAATCACTTTTGTCCAGGACACAAGCAACATGAAACCAAAGCTGACAGAGGTTACAACGTATCATATTTCCTGTCTTGTTGCTTTTGCAGATGCAACTATTTTGCTGTCCGTTTGGAGGCCCTTTTGACCTTTCTTTGCTTTTTCGCTTTTGTCGCGTCTGAACTGTTTCTTCTTGATTTGGAGTTATGTCAAGTGCTTGTTCTTCGGAACAAAGAGTTTTTACTTCTGTGATACTGTCATCAAAATTTTCGGCTGGAGAAGGGCAAACGACAGATGGATCATTTTGCGAAATAAACAACTCATTCATGGATTCAGAGAGTTCTCCTAAATCTAAATTTTCTTGTACCGACAAAACTATATCGTCTACATTGTTTTTGACCAAATTTATAGTATTCCACTGGTATTTTTCTTCGGTGGTAGGTTGTTTCTAGATTTACGAGGAGTTTTTCGCCATTTTGCGCCGTTTCCCAAGTTATGCCTGGCATTCATTGTGAAGAGCGTTTGACATACAGTGACATTGACTTTTAAAATATCGATTGAAACAGTACCATTCATTTCTGTACTTAGTTCAGATAACATGATGTCTTTGTATTTAACTTTATCAAACTTCTTAACATAACAAAAGACAGAGAACGAACAAAGTTTAAGTATTTATCTTTAATTTCGTTTTCCACTTTCATCAACTGTTCTCGAACCTGTAAAGGTAGTTTTAGCACTTCCATATTTTTCACGGTCAATTAAGCCTTTAGGTATTTGAGTCCAAAGTCCAACTCCGATAACTTTAACGGTCAAACTTTGTCCAGTATTACGACCACCTTAGTGAGTAGTTTTCATTTGTGGTGTTGTGTACATATTTGAAGTAATGAATTCAATCAAAGTCTATATGGGTAAAAAATGAGAAAACTCACGATTAAAGTGTTCTTATGTCCAACTGAAACATCAATCCATACAAAACCAGAAAAACGGAGTAGATGTTCGAAGAAAACACCTGTAATTAGCATGTCAGTAGTACATTAATTGAATTATGCCCACTGAAATTGAAGTTATCGGAAGTAAAAATAATGTGGGAAGACATTTTCTTTTAGAATATTTAGGAACTTTACAAAAAAATGCAAATGCAAAGGAACATGCATGAACAAAACATGTAAATGTAAAAAATATGACGTTCCTTGTGGTAGCAAGTGTCACCTTGGGCGAGAGTACCAAAATAGATTCAGACATATAAATTAAACAAATATTCAATTTCAATTGTTCGCTCATTGTAATAATTGTAATAATAACAATTTGTAAAACTAAAAAAAAAAAAGATTTTGATAAATGTTTGTTTAAATTTAACCCATATGATCCCAAAAAATGTATGGTCAGCTCGTACTGGACCGTACGAGTATACTCATACGGTCCGACCGTACGCGTATGGTCGGACCGTACGAGTATACGTATACGGTCCGGACCGTACGCGTACGGTCCAAATACTCATATGGTCTGGAACATATACGTAAACCATGCGTAACATCCTGCTGAATCTAGATTCTTTGATAGAGTGAAAGCCTCATACAATAAGGGATTTATACAATTATTTAGAAGTCTTGTTAAATATAGTAAACTTTGGACCTTTATTTTTAATTCTAATGGATAGCGACTTAATTCTTTTCTAACTGCTAAATTTGATGCATTTTTCGTGTTCCCAAAATATATTTACAAAATGATAAATGAAGAAAGTCAATTTCTTTATGGGATACATTTGCCCTCTGAAAGCTCTATATAATGTTATATATGTATCCACAAGCTCTTTATAACAAGACCAAAATTGTCACTACCTAAAATTTTGAACCAATATTTAAATATTTTAAAATTACGCTCATAAGTATCAAATAGACTAAGTATTGTAAATATATTTAAACATAGTGATGAAATTACGCATCTAAAACTTAAACTTTATGACTTCATATTACATTCCATGTTTGATGATACATCAATTGTACCTACTATGTGCAAAATAAAATATTTAAATATTATTATTTGTTCATGCTTTTTCATATTTTATAAGTTACATTCAACTACGTACTTAGCGAAAAAATTGACACATGCCATAGATATTTATAGGACAGTATGATTTTAACAGATGGATCTTATCTGACACTATGAAAAATGTTTAACTTATAAACACCCTGGTCACTGGATAACTGAGTTTAACAAAGACAGATCTAATTCTAACTGTAGGACTGAGTCCTCTTATACCCTTATTACCATTATTTCATCAATATCATGAACAGTGTCTATACTTTTTTAATCTATATCATGTACGGTGCATGGCGGGATTTACAGACCGCCCGATATTAAAGACCAAGAACATATTTCATCATACGGTTTAGAGTCAACAAGCAGCATAACGTTACACTTAATAGGAAAAATAATATATTGGTTAGCAAATGCTCTGGTCCATAAATCATATGGTTGCTCACTTATCAACAATAATGTGAGCAACAGTCAGCTTTATAAAAAAAGCTTCTTATACGTACTCTGTCAGCACAAATTCTGTAAAACATGAGATCAAATTTTTACTCCATAGTGTTTATGTCAAGTCTAAATAAATGTATATTGATTTCAGAGGAAATGCCAATACGAAGATGGATCGGTTAAGATTGAGGATGTGCTACAGTTCATAACGGGTTGTAGCAGTATACCACCTGGTGGATTTGATACCAATTTTACTATTCATTTTACAAATGCCAAATGCTACCCGAGTGTGTCGACTTGTTCTTTTGATCTCACCTTAACATTACACTAAGGGATTATAACAAAAGAGGTTATGATTGAGGCAATAATATCTGGACCTGGATTTGGGTTGATTTAATTTGTATATGTCTTTATTTTCAATAAATCATCATTTTGAGAAGATATGTACAATATGTACAATATTTAATAAATTCAATTAGTACAAGACATTTTATCAACAATAGTAGGGGTGGCTTCACACTAGATTAAGCCTGGAGTACACACAGATTTATGAATGATTTTGATAAATTTGCAAAGTTAAATAAGCTTTGCTTTCTTTTAGATGACATCAATAATTTATACTTTAAGATATTTGGTTTGGTGTAACTATATTTTTGTATGTTATTTTTCCTCTCATGTTAAAAAAAAATCGACATTCCAAGATAAAGTAAAATTCATCCCCGATTTCTTTTTTACACAGAGTACAGTTTCTATTTTAGATGTTGGTATTATACCATCTACCAACTTTAATAGGTAATTTATGATTATTCGTTCTAAATCTGCAAAATTCTACAATACTCTGTAATTTACAGCTTTGGGTGATTCTTCTAACATTAAGTGCTAATTCTGTTCAAATTGATCTTTAATGTTTCTACTAACTTTCAGACGCAGCCAATTCAAATTAATAAAAATGTGTGTATTCAAAATATCTGTTAAGCAACATTCACTTTTTTCTGATATCTAACCATAAATACCTATCTCCGTTCACATATGACAATTGGAAACAAAAGTTATAAGCAATTTTATACGACCGCAAAAAATTTTTGTGGTTCGTATATTGGTATCACGTCGTCGTCCGAAGACATTTGGTTTTCACACAATAACTTTAGTATAAGTAAATAGAAATCTATGAAATTTAAACACAAGGTTTATGACCACAAAAGGAAGGTTGGGATTGATTTTGGGAGTTTTGGTCCCAACAGTTTATGAATAAGGGCCAAAAAGGGCCAAATAAGCATTTTCTTGGTTTTCGCACAATAACTTAAGTATAAGTAAATAGAAATCTATGAAATTTAAACACAAGGTTTATGACCACAAAAGAAAGGTTGGGATTGATTTTGAGAGTTTTGGTCCCATGAGTTTAGGAATTAGGGGCCAAAAAGGGCCTAAATAAGCATTTTCTTGGTTTTCGCACAATAACTTTAGTATAAGTTAATAGAAATCTATGAAATTTAAACACAAGGTTTATGAACACAAAAGAAAGGTTGGGATTGATTTTGGGAGTTTTGGTCTCAACAGTTTAGGAATAAGGGACCAAAAAGGCCCAAATAAGCATTTTATTGGTTTTCGCACAATAACTTTAGTATAAGTAAATAGAAATCTATGAAATTTAAACACAAGGTTTATGACCACAAAAGGAAGGTTGGGATTGATTTTGAGAGTTTTGGTCCCATGAGTTTAAAATTAGGGGCCAAAAAGGGCCTAAATAAGCATTTTTCTTGGTTTTCGCACAATATCTTTAGTATAAGTAAATAGAAATCTATGAAATTTAAACACAAGGTTTATGAACACAAAAGAAAGGTTGGGATTGATTTTGGGAGTTTTGGTCCCAACAGTTTAGGAATTAGGGGTCAAAAGGGCCCAAATAAGCATTTTCTTGGTTTTCGCATAACGTTAGATTAAGTAAATAGAAATCTATGAAATTTAAAGACAAGGTTTATGACCATAAAAGGAAGGTTAGGATTGATTTTGGGAGTTTTGGTCCCAACAGTTAAGGAATTAGGGCCCAAAGGTTCCAAAATTAAACTTTGTTTAATTTTATCAAAATTAAATAATTGGGGTTATTGATATGCCGAATCTAACCGTGTATGTAGATTCTTAATTTTGGTCCCGTTTTCAAATTGGTCTACATTAAGGTCCAAAGGGTCCAAAATTAAACTTAGTTTGATTTTAACAAAATTGAATTCTTGGGGTTCTTTGATATGCTGAATCTAAACATGAACTTAGATTTTTGATTATGGGCCCAGTTTTCAAGTTGGTCCAAATCGGGATCCAAAATAAAACTTTGTTTGATTTCAACAAAATTGAATCCTTGGAGGTTCTTTGATATGCTGAATCTAAACATGTATTTAGATTTTGATTATAGGCCCAGTTTTCATTGGTTCGAATCAGGGTCCAAAATTAAACTTTGTTTGATTTTAACAAAATTGAATATATGGGGTTCTTTGATATATGCTGAATCTAACCACGTATTTAGATTTTTGATATTTGGGCCCGGGTATTCGGTTATCAATTTGGTCCACATTGAGGTCTAAAGGGTCAAAATTGAACTTTATTTGATTTCATCAAAATTGAATTCTTGGGGTTCTTTGATATGCTGAATCTAACCATGTATTTAGATTTTGGATATTGGACCATAATAGGTAAATGTCCAATTTACAATTTTAAGTTTTTAGTCTAAGTTCTTAGACCACATTCATTCTGAGTCAGAAACCTATGTTGTGTCAACTATTTAATCACAATCCAAATTCAGAGCTGTATCAAGCTTGAATGTTGTGTCCATACTTGCCCCAACTGTTCAGGGTTCGACCTCTGCGGTCGTATAAAGCTGCGCCCTGCGGAGCATCTGGTTGACAATTATGACCCTTTTCCAGAAGAAAATGATATTCTATTTTTTGTCAATTTCAAGAGGATATCTTCCAAGTTCGCCATATACAATGGTGTAGAAGATTTTAAATGTAGCAGCAGTTTACAAATAATCAGTTTACAAAATTTTAAGTGGACTCTTTCGATTATTTTGTTATTACTGAAACCCTATACTTCGCACAAACCAGACTCAAGCTAGCGAACAATAAGCCAGCGAACAATAAGATGCATCAAGCTAGCGAGCAATAAGCCAGCGAACAATAAGAAATACGCGCCAAACTGATCACGCCTAAAACCGATGACTTGCAATAACACCAAACGTACTTTGAAATCTAATGACAATTATTTCCAGTAGGAAGACGAAATGCAATACCATTTTAACACAAACAAAGTCAATTAGTTATTCTTGTATTTTAAACATATTTTTAAATTCCTTTTAGTTTATCCTTTCTCTTTTAAGTGTTCTCTGATTAGAGATGGGTTTGTTGTCTTTATGTTGAACACACTTAACTGGTGTAGCGATACAATTTAATCTTCTAGCTTATATATGCGTTTGAAAATAAAATGAAAAAAAAAAAAAAAAAACAGACTGATTTTGGAATGTCAAGCATTTTTGTAAGATTTTCTGTATATATTTTCATAATTATTCAAAACATGTCACACTGGTGACTTATTTATCTTGACACAACAACCTCCTTTCTTTAATTCATAAAAATTTCCTTCGGCAAAGCTTTTGTCACCACTAGGTACAATCGATAGGCACTTGCCTAAGGTTGCCTGGACCCAAAGACCCAGGTGGGTAATGTTACAGAACTTTTTAATTGAGGTCCAAAATTGGGGTAGGGTGACCAACCACCCCTTCTGTAATTCATAAAAATAATCCCTACGGCAAAGCTTTTGTCCCCACTAGGTACAAAAGATAGACACTTGCCTAAGGTTGCCTGGACCCAAAGACCCAGGTGGGTAAAGTTACAGAACTTTTTAATTGAGGTCCAAAGTTGGGGTAGGGTGACCCTACCATCCCCCTTCTTTAATTCATGAAAAATTCCCTACGGCAAAGCTTTTGTCCCCACTAGGTACAAATGATAGACACTTGCCTAAGGTTGCCTGGACCCAAAGACCCAGGTGGGGTCTGACTGTGATTCTGTCATTAGCACACAATCATCAGCATATAAAATTACAAATAATTTCAAATATGTATAAAGTTTGAGTTCAATTTTGCTAGAAATTGTTTGCAGACCATTTAAGTCACAGTTTGATAAATATGACTCAATGTCGTTTATGAATTAGGCGAAAAGAAATGAGGAAAAATCTTCCCTTGACGTACACCGTTACTACAAGGGAAAATTCTGTCTATCACACATTTTACCATTCATATTATTCACTAGCAACTATTACCATAGTCCATCCCGCTAAACTTTGCCGAAAGCTTTTTCAAAATCAATAAATGCGCAAAACATTTTTTTTTAATTTGAAAAAGTTAAAATTATAAATAACTTATCAGAACTCAGTGTCTCGCATACGTTTGCTGTTGTCTATGTTTTCAATGTGATAGGGAAATGCACATAATATTTGTTACAAAAACTTTAACTGCAGACTGTATATAATGTTAACTGGAAGAAAAAGAAGAGAAGTCCATTTATACGTAATATACTAAAAAAAACAGAAAATATTTTTTTACAAAATTTGCTTCTAGTTACTAGCTTTTGATTATAAACAAGCTTCTGCCCAAGTTTGATACAAATCCAGGATAGTTAAGAAAGTTATTAAAATTTTGAAAACTTTAACCCCAGAGTGAATGTAATATTGACTGGCAAAAAACTAAGTCCATTTATAAGTAAAATACGGATTTATATAAACGGGATTTTTTTTAACAAAATTTACTTCTGATCACAAACTACCTTCTGTCCAATTCCAGTACAAATCCAGGATAGTTTAAGAAAGTTATAAAAATTTGAAAACTTTTACCACAGAGTGAATGTAATGTTAACTGGCAGAAAAACTAAGTCCATTTATAAGTAAAATACGAATTAATAGGATTTTTCAACAAAATTTACTGCTGGATACTATCTTATGATCATAAACAAGCTTCTGTCCAAGTTTGGTAGAAATCCAGGATAGTTTAAGAAAGTTATTAAAATTTCAAAACTTTTACCACAGAGTGAATGTAATGTTAACTGTCAAAAAAGTCCATTTATAAGTAAAATACAGAAAAACAGGAATTTTCTTTTCAAATTTACTTCTGGATACTATCTTATGATCATAAACAAGCTTCTGTCAAAGTTTGGTACAAATCCAGTGAAGTTTAAGAAAGTTATTAAAATTTCAAAACTTTAACCACAGAGTGAATATTTGTGGACGCCGCCGCCGCCGACGACGACAACGGAATGTAGGATCGCTAAAATAGTTGTTCGTAAATGTCTATGAATATATTTTTTGTTGTCTTGATATACTCATTATACAATTTAATCCTCCCCATGGGACTAATTGTTTTTAGTTTTTAGATACATTTTTAATTTCGTCTTTTGAAATGTTACTGTTTATACTTTCTTTCTTTTCATTTTGCGTAGAATTAGAAAATTTACAAGTTCCAAATGTGGATTTCGCAGAGTTATAGAATATTTAAACTTAAATAAATGATCAAGTAAGGTATTTATATACTCGCCTCCAGTTGACTAAATGCATCCTGTGAAGAAAATTAGGTATATTCAGGGGTATATATACTATACCTTTAACAAAATCTTGTTCTTAATTTAAAAGGTCAGATGAGACTTTAAACCAAAGCACGTATTTAGAATGTGTAGGTAATTGTTTTTATTTTACTTGCTATTTGTTTTTGTAACCAAGAATGATGCCCCATCGAGTTTTACCTATAGCTTTTCAATTTTTCATATGGAATTCATACCCTGGTAGCTTAATTGTGTCAATATCATCAGTTTTGATTTCTCATAAACACATTATGTCATTTTTCTTATTTATTTTTCAAATTCTCAATAGAACAATCTCTCCTTAATTCCACAAAAGTTTAGACCTGTAACATTACTATCTTTAGTTTTACATGTATCATGTTTATAGTTATTTATATTAATGTTATTAACAGATGGATCATTGTTTTTTTCTGATTTGTTTATAGTCATGAATGTAATCTATGTTCTCCTTGGCATTTC
The DNA here is from genome assembly GCA_017311375.1 of Mytilus coruscus. Classification (NCBI taxonomy): domain Eukaryota; kingdom Metazoa; phylum Mollusca; class Bivalvia; order Mytilida; family Mytilidae; genus Mytilus; species Mytilus coruscus. Next base: position 65,046,225 of record CM029605.1, on the reverse strand, counting down.
CAATGAGGTGTCTCAGGACTAGACCCTGCACGCTGTCGTTTGTACCGTCTATTCTGCGAGTAATGATTTACTGATAGTGCTGGACATCAGTGTAATGTGGACACAAATGTCTTGTTTCAAGGTCAAAGATAGAGACCATGCAGGCAACAAAAAAAGTTGCTATTTTTTGTGATTATTTGTAGTACTTTCTTCCAACTTTATATATCACTATTTATAATTACTGTAAACACAGTTCAAGTGAATTGATTATCAAATTAGATTTACTAAAATATAGGTGCATAATCATACTACCAACTTATGCAAAGTCAAAATTTTGAATTGGAAAACACAAAAAATAAGGACCATGACAATATAATTTCTCAAATCTTGGACAAGAAGATAAGTGGCTAGGATATTAGACAAAAATTATCAGGAAGACAAATTATTAAAAAGACCTATTATAATCAATGTTATCTATTCCTTAATCTACAAAGCATTTTAAAACGTTCCGTGGGTAGAATTAAAAAAAAACAAAAAAAAACAGGATGATCTACAAAATAAACAAATATTATTTATCTTTCGCTTTATACTTTTGAATAAAACCTTCTTGTTAAAAGAATAGTTCAATGTTTGTATTCGTCTTTAATTGAAGTTTCAAAATATCGTTATTGGAAAAAAATTATGACAATATTTAGCTCACCTCGCCGTCCGTTAACTTTTACAATAATCTTCTTCTCTTAAACTACTAGGCAAAATCAAATCAAACTTGGCTTAAATCATCCTTAGGGTATCTAGTTTGAAAAATGTCTTCGATGACCCGCTAATCAACCAAGATGGCTGACATGGATAAATATAGAACATTCGGGGAAAAAGGGGGTAAAATACAGTTTTTGGCTTATATCTGTGAAATTAAAGCATTTATAGCAAATCTGTTAGAAATGAAATGTTATTTATCTGCTCTAAAATTTGAAGACGAATCAGACAATCTGTTGTTGGGTTGTTGCCCCTGATTTGGTACTTTTAAGGAAATTTTGCAGTTTTTGTTTAGTTATTAAAATATTTTAATAGATAGAGATAAACTTCAAACAACAAAATTGTTCATCACAGTTAGATCTACAAGAAAGTCAACATAACAAAACTTGTCAAAAAGAGTTATTGCTCTTAAAAGTAAATTTTTGTAAAAAAAAATTTAAACCAAACATGGCCTTAATCATCCTTTAAAGTTAGGGTATCTAGTTTAAAAAATGTATCTGATGACCCCATCAATTAACAATGATGGCCGTAATGGCTAAAAATAGAACATAGGGGTTTACTATAGAAGTCTATGGGAAAATTGTAAAAAAAAAAAAATTCAAAAGGTCACAACTTGAAAACTTATTTCAAGCAAATAATGATAAAGGATCTTCAGTAACTATTGTAAGACTACAATTGGCCAAACTTGGTCTCAATCATTATTGGGGTATCTACTACTATTTAGTATGACTTTAACCTTATTTACTTGATTTTCAAAACCACAGTAGATACAGGTAAGCGAAACAGGCTCTTGATACAATCTATAGTTGTTTAATGTTGAAACGTTGTCTGCCAAATAAGGTAATATTTGATCTCATCTTGCATTGTTAAAAAAGGACATAGAACAGAGTGTAAAGTTTTTTTAACTTATAATTCTGAAATGTTTTGTATGTCTATCCATGAGTTCAAATGTGTTGCACATGTTATAATTACCTATAACTATACTATGATAGTATCATTAGCATAATCTTATATCTACCTGAGCGATAAATAAATTATATAAAGCAATTAATTCTTGTTTTTATTGTTCAGTATGTGTAAATTTTGGTCATCACAGATTGCATTGTATCTTATTGTAGGTGAAACAAATTATTCCTTTAGAAAAAGAAATGCAATAATTGAAATTCAGTGACTGATTGGCTGAAGAGATTGGCAAAATCAGAGAAATATACATTATTGTTGTTATGAAATTAATAAAAAAAAACTGACATTCATTCCAATACAACTGCTTTCTGATTCAATGAAGACAATGGCTTATCCCACTGAAACTGAATCGGATGATTGTCTCTTTTAACACGGAAAGTTGAAAATGTTTCCAAATTAAATTATGTACTCCTCTCTGAATCAATATAATTTTTTTCTCGACTTTTCGGAAACTAACTTAAAGGCCAGATAACAAAGAAGTTATTGTAACAGATATATATCTGTCTGGCGATTAGCAACATGACAATGTACGGGTAAAATTGAAATTAAGCAACTCCCCATAACAGACCGAATGACACTCATATTTAAACAACTATAAAACACCGAACGGTCTTCAAACAATCAGATTTACGGAAAAACAAATACAAAATGTATGACAGAGATCAACCAAAACTTACCACTTAATCGCAAGCTCAAGATTGGATTAAATTGTCTAGTTTAGAATGAAATTCATTTAACTGAACTAGATTAAAGAATGGAAACGGTGAATGTGTCTAAAGACAACAACCCCGCACACAGAGGCTGTCTAGAACTCGTCCAGAAACACTAATCATTCTATTAGAGGAAAATGGTCGCCACACATAAATTATAGCTACATTAGTGTTAAGGGTCAGCTAAAGCCCACCACTGGTGCGGGATTTCTTGCTGCGTTGAGGACAATTGGTGGGATAGGTGTTTTGCTTTTGTAGGATTGTTGTCTCTTTGACATATTCCCGTTTCCATTCTTTATTTAATGTTATAGATGTTAATATAGACTTATAGTTTACAGAACAGGCAAAGACATGGCCGCGATTAAAATTAATAAGAATAAAATTGACAAAACACAATCAAGACTTAGTATTTGCTGATGTAGAAAGAATTTTAGAATTATAGTTATATAGTATATAAACAAGTGTCTTGCAACTTCATAGAAAAGAACTATATACAACAGAAAAGCTTCACTGGAACTAAAAATTACAAAAGTGAAGTAATATCAAATGAATTCCGGGTTGAATCATTGTACCAAAGAAATCTTAAAAGGGCCTATACAAAATTTAAAAAATAAAATTCAGATGTTGTATAAACAATAAATATCAAAACCAAAAATAATCAAAGACTCATCAAACAAAAGACATTTACAACAACAGTAAAAATAAATACACAATAGGAATTCCATTAATAACCAGGAGTGAAATCAGGTGCTTCTGAACACGGGAAGGGCAAGCATTTAATATCTACTGCTAATGAGAACTATAATCCGGGGATTCAGAGGCGGATTAAGGGGAGGCGGGCCCCTTATGTGGGAACAATTTGGTTGATTATATAGGGAATCATTGAAGCATGACTGGAGCAAGATATACATTTTCTTAGGCAGTCAGTGGGCCCCTTTATGAAAATTTCTGGATCCGCCACTGGGATTACTTCCTATATTTTAGTGGTAAGCGCGTGTATAGCAGAACATTGTCGCTTGTTCATCCCTGCTGATTCACTTTTAAAAATTCACTGTCTAAAACAGGATTGCTTATTTAAAATAACAGTCTCAATGAGCTTGTTTAGAACAGGGTATACAATTTCTGAGCGTGTCTAGAACAAGATATACATTCTTTGGGCGTGTCTAGAACAAGGTAAGTCTTCCAATATTTTTCTGTTTAGAGCAGGGTATAAGTTAAATCCAAAATGATAGCTAGTTATCCCCAGGGACTGTTAATCCAGAAACCAAATCAGGTAATGTAACGCCATTAAAAGCCACCGTTCGTATAACTTCATGAACTTATGCTGAGTTCACACGTAATTCGAATTCGATTCGCATTAACTAATTCGAATTAGTTTAATTCGCATTCGAAAGTTTTACGTCCTAACGTCAATTCTAATTCGAATTGCAATGCGCGTCAAATTCCTAACTGTCCGAACGACGTTATCTTTTAATTCGTATTAACAAAACGTATTTCTTATGCGAATTGGATAATTCGAATTAGCCAATTCGAATCAATTCGAATTAAAAAAGAAGAGTGTGTGAACGCGATTAGCGAATTCGATTCGAATTCAATTCGAATTAAATGTACGTGTGAACGAGGCATTACAATTGACCATGTAAAAGATCGTTTTATTTCCATTCTTTAGGAAAAGAAACCATTTAATTTAATGCTTGGCTTGGCTTTCTTACTATTTAGTCGAAGCCTTTTAGAGGAAAAGCGTCTGACGTGCACAATTACAAAATTTGCAAGACAAATATGTTTATTAAACTTTCTCCCTAACTTACCGGCATCAGGAGCTAAAAGTTATCGGACGCAGGAGGAAAGTTGGCACAATAGTAAAATAAATTTAATATAAAATATCTGTAATTCATGAAAAAATATATTAATATGTAATACACATTAAAAATTGAACAAACTTTCACTGGCCAAACACTTTAAGATTTGAGGTACTAGCATTACCTATTAACCAAAGGAGCCAACCCTGTAGTTTCCAGAGCACCAGACTTCTAAAGAACGAACACTTGGTGTGATTACAGTGAATCAGTCATTATTCGTTTTCATTCAGATTTTTCCAGAAAACATTCTTATAGCAAAATGCCAATTTTAATACATTATAAAGGCCTCGATATAAAACACCTAATGCCCGTGTGCCAAATTTAACAGAATCAAACATTCATTAATTTTACAGATAGTTCGTGACAAGAATATACTAGTATTCAATTGACAAATTTATATCAGCAGTTTTATGACTTTAAGGAGTCGATCCACGTTGATGAATTGAAAATATTTTACATATTGATCAATAGCTTTATTCGTAAATTTGTGGCACAATCAGTCAACGAAAGGATTCTTCCCGGCGGCAATCTTGTTTTACTTTTCAATGTTGACATTCTTTTCTTTTATTGTAATTATAAATAACTAAACCAGCTAAGCTCGTGCGTAACAAGAGTCAAATTGACGTTCGTATGAATGAGCTTGCAATTAAAAATTAATCAGCGATTTATTTTAGCTTTATATTTTATCAAACTGTACAAAACTGGCTGCTAAAAGAGGATTATAATTTCAATATTCTACTTTCATTTATATTTGAGGCAAACAAAACATAGCTTGATTTTTAGTCAACCTCACAGCTAGTGCCCTTTAAGACAAAACACTTTCATGCAATCATTTATATAGTATAAACTCAAGTTGAAATGTAAAAAAAAAAAACCAAATATGTGACAACCGAGGAATATAATGAATGGGTTATGATTTTGCCATGAAATATGTAATGGTTTGTGATTTCACAAAACTTCTGTATAAGGGTGTTTGACGGTTTGACTATCACCCTTATCTTGTATTTGTATTAAACTCAAAGGTTTTTTGGCTTAATTTTATCACCCTTTTAAAAATAGTGGATCCATCACTAAGTCTTTGATTGTGCACAATAAAAAGAAAAATGCATACATCATGTTTAAAGCGTACTCGCATGTACTCTTCTATAGTATTCAGCATTGATACTTTAATAAGTGCGATTGAATGGAGAACAATGTATATAAAATTACATACATGGCATTTATATTTCTAAGCTCCTCCTACCTCCCTAAACATGAGACATCCTTCATTGTCAGTATGGATAAGCTCCTCCCATTATGTGCAATACTGACAATTGATTAGTCCTTCTCTATCATAAACTTTATTATGGCAGACGCTATTATTATCTTTTGACCCTTGTATGTAAATCCATTTGCGAAATGAAATTGCAATGGTGCAAATGCTAAAATATGTTGCTTTTGCTATAATTTACTTTTGACCCTTTTGATACGTGAGAGAATAGCAAATGCTACATTCAAAACAAAAATAGCATTTGCAGTTAAAATTGTCGCATTTGCAGTTACAATTGTCGCTTTTGCAGTTACAATTTGTCGCATTTGCAGTCACAATTACCGCATTTGCAGTTACAATTACCGCATTTGCTATATCTATTATAGCATTTGCGGTATTTAATATAGCATTTGCAATAAAATATACTTTTGACCCTAATGATACGCCATACAATCATTTGCTATTAACTTGTTGGTTTTCCAGGATGAACAAAACAAGTTCAAAACCATTCCAGGGTTAATCGAGAAAGGGAAAAAACTAGTCTGTATACTGTACTTTTCTACTCATAATAATACCTCCGTTATTTGGATTACCACTTCTTTAACGTATACTGTACTTTATCACATCATCAATTCAAGATAAATCCGTCATAAAATCAATACTAATATCGGAAATGTTATCAGATTAAAATAATCGCCATACAATCCAAAATTATTTATCAATCAAAGTTATAATTATTATTGATCCGATACATTCCCCGCCATAAAGTTTCTGTGAAGTTACACCTCATTTGTTACTAATTTGTTTTTCAACTGGAAGCAACACTACAAGTCTGTGTGCAGATCTTCGGATCAATAAGTCCTGAGTTCCTGTGTATTTAGTTCCAGGTCCAATGTTCTTGTATCGAACGGTTACATCCCTCGTCACACCATCTCTACTTGACTTGTTTCAAATATTTGTCCTAATTTCCAATTACCACGAAAGAAGAATTGTCCTGTATAAGAACAAAGTCCAAAACTTGACGGTTCCGCTTAGTGACATGCCACTTTTGCCTTACAATTAGTGATGGAAAGTAATCTCTGTGCAATTTTCTCCAAAATGTATCAACTACTTGTTGCACGAATTTCTAACGTTTTTGAAATTGTCTGATTCATCCCAATGTCCTACGGGCACATTCGGAGATGCTCTTCCAAAGATCATTCGGACATAAGTAAGTTCCCTCGTTCGGATAAGACGTTGAAGTTCCTATAGGTCACTCATTCAAAATGTTGGCTACTTCAAATAGCACGGCTTGTAGTTCAGAAAATGTCATAATTGACTGTCCAATGGCAAGACTCAAACTTTTCTTGACAGATTTAATCAATCCTTCACTGCATCCATTTTCCCAAGGAGGTCAGCTGCTTTCGTGAATTCCCATTCCATGCCATTACCGTTCCCAAACATTTTGATCGTATCCCAATTCCAATTTTTATCACTTCCTGAAGTTCCTTACTAGCTGATACTAGTTGTGATCCAAGATCCGACCTTATTTTCTTAGGATATCCTCTTACAGATGTGAATCGTCGCAAAACCATAATAAAACTACTAGTATCGTATCTATCAGCGAGATCCACATACACAGCTCTACTGCTCATGCAATTGAACAGTACGCCATATGATTTTTCATGAGTGCGCCCTTAACGGTATCCTTGATTGTAAGAGGTCCAAAGAGGTCAACTGAACAGTACGAAAATGCTGGTGATGGTTGAAGTCGTTCCAAAGGCAATGGTCCCATTTGTTGTCTAATACATTTGCTATCTCGCCTTCGAAATATAACGCACTTTTTCCTAATCATCGAAATGGATTTGCGCACCTTTGGTATCCAGAATTTGCTTCTAATTTTAGCTAACATTACATCTACTCCTGCATGATCTTGATCATGTACCTACTTCAAATAAAACCACACATAATGTCCTTTATTAGGTAGCAGCTTTAAATCAGTTATGTTCCAAGTAGCTCTCAACCAATAAGCTAATCGTCTACCAACAACAACTATACCCGCCTCATTCTTTTCTGGAGATAGTCTTCGAAACGTTTTTGTCCAATCATCAGAAATTTCCCTCTGTAAATATCTAATCCATTCAAGTTCTGCAGCATTTAGACTTTCGGCAGTTATACCCATTGAAGCACTCTTGAATGATTTTGTTGTGACGATACGCATCAGTATGAACGTTACTCGCAAAAGTTTTGAATATGAGGAAATGTTTTCCAGTTTAACATCTTCAAAATCCAAACCAGACATTGTATCAGTTATCTTCTTGATTTCAGATGACATTACAATACCTATCGTGTCGGGTAACTCGTCATTACCTAAATTACAATCTTGCCTTAAAGGCCACTGGTCTATTGGATCATTCAAAATTCAGGTCCATTTTTCCATATTGAGTTCTTAACCAAATCGTTAGATGTAATCCTTGTCGCGAGGTCCGCTGCATTGAATTCACTTGGCACCCATCACCAATCGGACGGTTCAGACTTATTTTGAATTTCTGCTACCCTTGTGGCATCAAATGTGCCGAATCCATCTTTCTCGTTGAATTTGTGTCCTAACAATCATCGAATCGACTATGTGTATACCACGATTGAATTGGTAGTCCATCTCCTCAACTAACTTTTGTCTAATTCTAGCTGCCAATACAGCTCCACATAATTCCAGTCTTGGAACAGACATCTGTTTAGTTGGTGCTATACGGTTCTTTGCTATTACTAATCGTGATTCAAATCCTCCGTGTGCTGTTCCCCATCTGACATATGCACATGTTCCATAAGCTAATTTACTTCCATCCGAAAATATAACTAGCATGGGATCCCCAACAGCATTATCGGGTTTTAAACATCTGTGAAATTTCAAGTGTTCTATGTCGAAAAGCTCTTTGAAAAATCCATCCATTCTAATTTAGATTCTGCTGACATGGCATAATCCCATCAAGAATTGACTCGAGTTTTGTCATTCGTATTGTTTTATATGCATAGCTTTCGCATGACAATCTTAGCTGCTAAAGTATACGGAGTAGCAAGTCCTAACGGATCATATACACTAGAAACTTGGCCGAGTACCATACGAGGAGTTAATGATGTAGGTACGCTACTTTCAATCTGTGATTTCGTTATATTTTCTCCTTTCCGAACATTCTTGTACTTATAGCTCTTCTAGCTCTTCTAGCTTTTCTTTGAAGCCAATCTGATTTTCACTTATCAATTTATTTGTGTTAATGAACTTCATAAGTCTGGTGTGTATAATGTTATTGAATAATTTTCCCAAATTAGAAGTCAATGAGATACCTCTATAATTAGAGGATCAGATTTGTTCAAGCTGCCTTTCATCAATACTAGGTTGAAAAGTTTTGATAATAATACTGGCATACCACATTTAATCATTTCAGTAGAAATTAAGTCCCCAGCGGATGATTTACCATTTTTATGTGTTTTAACTGCCTTTAAAATTTCAACTGGCTGAATTGGTTGATTAAATTCGTTGTCAGAGTTGCATGTATTTAGTGTCTTTTTTAAGGCATTCAACTTTTCAATAATTATGTCATGGAATTTATTGTTTTGGATATTAGAAATACTGTTCGTTTTTTTAAAGTAGTTTATAAATAATTCTTGATCGTTATGCAAGCAGCAGAAAAAATGAAGGATCGTTGGATTCAACAAGTACACGAACAATTTAAACTGCAGGCAACAGTCATATGTTCAAATTTTAATGAAGAATTTATCGGAATCAACATTATCAAGAAAGTAATCACTGAATTAGTTATGTTCGTCATCGAATCTCCTTATATGGACATTCACTATGCTAGTTGTTGTATTTCTTTGTTTGAGCTTCCTCGACTCTCTGAATGTAATGTTCTGTTAACATTTTAAGTAAATTTTATTTTATTCAACATTCGTATTACATTTCGTATTGTTTTGACAATTCCGATTAATCAAATGCAGATGAATTAGTGATATGAACATCAACGTTATTATATGCCCGCATTCTCTTGTTAGGATTTTCCAGTTTGTTTATTTAATGTAACACACCCAGCACATTTGATAGTACGCTAAAGTAATAATTTGTGGGTTAATAATATAACTACGTTTTTAAACGACTTTTCGTGTTATGCAACACTAAAATGAAAGATAAAGTCGGCAACAATTAAATTGTATGAAGTACAAGATTATTTGATTGTCGGTTAAGTATAAATAGGTTAACGGTCACCCCTTGGTCTGCCTATCGACAAAAACATATATGTATGTCTATGGTTATGATAAGAATCTTGTTTTTCATGCAAATTGATGCACATGTATTAAATAAATCATGTTTATAATAAAGTAAATATTCAAGATTTTTTAGTATTTTGTCTTATTCAGAAGTATTAATATTTATAATGGAACAATATGGAACAATACTTCCTTAGTTAAAGAATGATACATTGAAGATATTTGTTGATATTACATTTATTGAATTATCTGCAGTGCAATGAAAGAACATTATTAGAATCATTTGCCTTTTGGTCTGCCCGAATAATATTTGACGGATGTACTCGTTTAAAATCATCATAATGAAAATTTTGTGTATAACTTAAAAATGATAAAGAAACATTAAACTCTAGAAAAGTTGTAAGTTTGTTTCTACTCTTGGTTTTTTTATGTAATGTGTGTTTAACGCCACTTGTAAGCACTGCGTGTGGGCTATTTCATGGCGGCCAGTTTTTATTGGTGGAGGAAGCCAGAATGCCCGGAGAAAACCACCGATCTTTAATAGGAAAACTGACAATCCTAGTCAATTAAGATCTAGCTCTTGATTGAAACTGACTGATTTCCTGATATTTCATATTTATTCTCAGTTCGCAGTTCAATTTGTTTTTGAGAAATATTATCTTCTGTACCCGTTCCATTATTTATCTTAAATATTGAACATTGCAGCTTATTTCATTTAAATGTCTAAAGCCTCGGTCACACCTTAACGGATAGCTCGAACGGATGCCTAACGGATAACTTTTTCAATCCGTTCATGTCCGTTAGACATCCGTCCATTTCCGTTGCATGTCCGTTTAGCGTACGTTTTATCCGTCGACGTCCGTTCTGTCCGGTGGAAATTTTGAGCATGTTCAAAACTTTGAACGGACGTCCAACGGATGAAATGTCCGTTGAACGTCCGGTAGGCGTCCGTTTTGTACGGTACTCGTCCGTTTCGTTTCCGTTTTGTATCCGTTACGTGTCCGTTATACATCCGTTGGAGGTTTGGAAGATAAATTCACCAACGGACTTCTACCGGACGTTTAACGGATAAAACGGATGTTGAACGAATGAGAAACGGACTTTTACCGGACGTATAACGGATAAAACGGATGATGAACGGATCTGAAACGGATAAATGCCAATTGAAAATTTCGCGTCAGAAATGCCAATTATTGGTACGTCAGATTTCTTAAGGTTCATGAATTCTTATTATTCATAATCGATCTTAGAGTAAGGGCACGTCTTCACAATCATGCAGCTCTTATTCAGGCCAGACACTGCCCTTTGGCGGCATTTTGAAGAACAAACCAACACCAGTTACACAGAAACATTTTGAATATTTATGCGATTTACATGTATTATTATTGTCGCCTTTAATTTTCCGTATATCTTGTTCATCCGTTTTATCCGGTACGCTTCCGTTAGGTGTCCGTTTTATGCGGTACTCGTCCGTTGGATGTACGTTCGACATCCGTTCTGTCCGGTACGTTTCCGTTTCTCGTACGTTGCATATCCGGTGTGTGTCCGTTATGCATTCGTTACACGTCCGTTTTATTCGGTCAGTACATCAACGGACTCCCAACGGATAACAATTTTGTCAACGGACAACTTTTATTTTCATCCGTTAGGCGTCCGTTCGTGCTATCCGGTAAGGTGTGACCGAGGCTTAACATTAAATTTGTTTTGACAATGAATTGGCTTAAAAGTTCATTCACGAAATCATATATGTAAAGAATATCTTGTAATGTGTTGTGAAGGATTTTATCGTCGTTGTTGAGGGATACTTCTCACTTGGATCACTTGTTAAGGTGGGACTACGATTGTGTTTAGGATTTCTATATTGATAAACATGATGGTAATTTTCCTTCAATCGTTTGCCAAGTTCTCCTACGGTTCTTGTAGATTGAAATATGTCTTGATATCCGTGGAATACATGCCGTTGTTATGGACTGGCTTGGCAGCGAGAGTGGGACTCGCGCCTTCCGACCTTTTTAATAGAATAAATAAAAAAAGAACTCAGTTCTGCTGGCAGAAAAATAATGTTTTTATTAATACTTTCTTTTGTTTTCCGTTTGATCAAAATAATTTACAATACATAAGTTATACATATTAACAATAAATAATATGATCTTTTAACAAAATACAAGTATTTCTGTTTCGTATATTTCTAAAATTAACTCGTGAATTCTATGTCATTCAACTATGATATCACTGCAGTATGCATGAAACACGTACTTTTGATTTAATTACGTTCATCCTTTTTATTGTTCGTGGAGTGAATAACCTTGTGAAATTATTTACTATGATGTTATATCCGAATACAATTGAATTATTAATATTCATTATAACTTTAGCTATTAAACCAAGAATTAAATTGATAAATTATTATTTTGAATTATATAATAAAATATTTCTACTTATCATAATATGACACTTATTAATGAACCGGCTCCACATATCCCTATCCCTATCCCTATTCCTCAACTACCTCAAAGAATAAGGAATACATCTGATCGCTATAAAAGGCAAATGCAAAGAAATTATTCATACCTCTTGGTGATGATATATGTCACCATTAAATAAATCATGCTCAACAGAGAGTTCCACGTTGGAAACTGGACAAGGCGGACTGGCGCTTGTTTGAGAATCTCTGTCGAGCGGAACTTCAATCAAAGATGTTTGAGACTGTAGAAGATCCAATTTTAACTTTTAATACAGTTTTAACATCAATTGCTGACAGAACAATTCCTAAGACCTCGGCAAATCCAAAACATCCCAGCAAACCATGGTTTGATGATGCCTGTGATCAAGCCATAGATGACCGTAAACAATCTGAAAGACGATTCAATCAACATCCTACGTCGGAAAATTTAAGTAATTTCCGTATATTTCGCGCTAAGGCACGACGGACTTGCAGGCAAGCACGACGAACGTCTTGAAAAAATTTATCTCGGGAATAACATCTCGCACTCCGATGACAAAAGTATGGAACATGATACAAAGATTAAAGGTAAAATTCTAAAGCCACGGTAAAACAGTTGAAAGATGGCACTGATTTATTAACATCTGAAAAGATATTGCCAATAAGCTTGGTGAAACTTTTGCGAAATCTTCATCTTCTAACAACTACAGGAAGATTTTAAAAAGTTAAGAAGCAAAAAGAAAAATAAAGTTGAATTTTAAATCGAAAATGGTGAAAATTATAATAAACTCTTTTCTCTGGAAGAACTTTAGACATCTCTATCCAAGGCCCATGATACAGCTTGTGGACCTGATAATATTCACTACCAACTTTTGAAACACTTGCCAGATTCCTCGCTTAAAGCTCTTTTGCAACTCATGAATAACATCTGGGAATCTGGTGACTTACCATCAATCTGGAAGCTTGCAACCGTCGTGCCTATTCCAAAACCAAGTAAAAATTACACGGATCCTTTTAACTATCGACCAATTGCTCTTACCAGTTGTGTCTGTAAAACATTAGAACGTATGGTCAATGATCGCCTTGTTTGGTTCCTGGAATCAAATGGGCTTTTAGCCAATATCCAGTGTGGATTCCGACAAGGCCGCAGTACTCTTGATCATCTAGTTCGATTCGAGTCATTCATCCGTAATGGTTTTGCGAAAAATGAACACGTGGTGTCAGTCTTTTCGATGTTGAAAAGGCATATGACACCACATGGAAGTATGGTATTTTAAAAGATCTTTTGATATGGGGTTGAAAGGCAACATGACTAATTTTATTTCAAATTTTCTTTCCAACAGACATTCTAATGTTAGAGTAAATTCAACCATGTCTGATCTGTATGATCAAGAGATGGGTGTCCCTCAGGGAGTATTTTATCTGTTACATTATTTAGTCTTAAAATTAATAGCCTTGTTGAAGTTTTGAAAAGTAATATTGAAGGTTCATTTTATGTTGATGACTTTTAATCTGTTACAGAGGCAAAAATATGAATAACATTGAAAGACAATTACAATTATGTCTTGGAAGAATTGAAAAATGGGCTTCGGAAAATGGTTTTAAATTTTCTACTTCAAAAACGGTTGGGATGCATTTTTGTAACAAAAGGAAATTGCATCTTGATCCAGAACTCACTTTATATGGAAACCCAATTAAAATGGTTGATGAAACCAAATTTCTTGGGCTAGTTTTTGATAAAAAGTTTACCTTTCTACCCCATATCAAAATGTTAAAATCGAGATGCTTAAAAGCATTAGATATTTTAAAGGTTGTTGGCAGCACTGATTGGGGTGCTGATCGCAACATTTTACTTAGTTTATACAGATCTATAGTTAGATCTAAACTAGATTATGGTTCAATAGTGTATGGCTCTGCAAGGAAGTCCTACATACAGATTCTCGATGCTGTGCATCACCAGGGTTTGCGTTTATGTCTTGGCGCCTTTAAAACCTCACCAGTTGAGAGCCTGTATGTAGAGGCTGACGAGCACTCACTTTCCAACAGACGCTTGAAGCTTGGACTTCAATACGCTGTCAAGCTTAAAGCATATCCAGAAAATCCTGCCTACAACTGTGTTTTAATCCAATTTATGAAGATATATATGCTAAACATGAAAATAAAATTCCTCCATTAGGCATCCGTTTAAAACCACACTTAACCACATTTGATTTAAAATCTGTTGCACAAGTTGAAACTTGCAAATGCCCTCCATGGGAACTTCCAAAACCGAAAATGATATTTGACCTCCGTAAATACAAAAAAAAACGAAACAAACCCTCTTATAATTCAACAACATTTTGCTGAAATTAAGTCAAATTATTCAGATTTTTCAACTGTTTATACAGATGGATCGAAGGATGGTAACCGAGTTGCATCTGCTGCTGTCTTTGGAGACAGAGCTGCGACTCTCCGTTTGTCATCTGCCGCATCCATATTTACTGCTGAAGCAAAGGCAATAATTTTAGCTTCAATATTTATTGCTACTTCAGACAAATCTAAATTTATAATATGTTCTGATTCACGTTCATGCTTACAAGCTATACAACATACTAAAATTAAAAACCCGATAATTCTCAAGATTTTATATGTAATGAGGAATTTAAAATTCTTCATAAAGAAATAATTTTCTATGGGTTCCGAGTCATGTTGGAATCCATGGAAACACGGTTGTAGACGAAGAAGCAAAAATGCCCTGGATTATCCCTTATCTAACTGTGATATACCATATACCGATTTTAGATCTAATATTAGAGAATATGTTTTCAATATATTGGAAAATGAATGGAGTAAAAGGTTGATAATAAATTACATGAAATTAAACCTAAATTAGGTAAACCTTTTAATACTTTTATGTGCAGAAAAGATCAGTGTTATTTCTAGATGCCGTATTGGTCATACTAGAATAACACATGAATATCTTCTGAAAAATGAAGAAGAACCACAATGTATACCTTGCAACTGCAAGTATACTATTAAACATGTTTTAATCAATTGTATTGACTTTGCTGATATTCGTAAGAAGCATTTCAATGTCAATAATATGTATGATTTATATGATAGTGTTCCAATTACAAATATTGTTTCATTTTTAAAAGAAGTTGGAATATATCATAAAATATAAAAATGCTGTATGAATTGAAAATGATTTTAATTTTATCACCTTATCTTAGTGTTGTTTTTTATTTGTAAATAAACAATTTTGCTTAGACTTGAGTTTTAGTATATTGAAGGACCTTTTGTCCCATTTTAAAGATATACTTTAAATTGTTCAATGTTCGAAATAGCTCTCACCGCGATATAGCCTTTTTGCGCTAAGGCGGCGTAAAGCAAACACCAATCAATCAATATTTGGTCGTCATGTACATCCCTGTTGATTTGGGGATTCATACACGGTTTTGTAATGAACCAGCCAATGAGGACAAAGGAAGGTTTATTAAACGATCCGTATCCTTACCTAGGCTTTATTCACAAATCGATCGTGATGGATATGACACGTTGTAATATTGAGCTTGGAAACAATAGATTTGTAAAAGCCATTGAATGGAACGATGAAATTCGCATCGACATGAGAGAAAGGGAGAACAAAATTGGCACTAGGATACCCAGTAAAAAGGGGATAAGTCTCCCACTTCGTCGGTGGAAGTTTCTGGTTGACAACTTGGAATTTTTGGATCAGGCTCTGAACGAGAAGAGGGACTATGCGACCCATCTCGGGGGTAATGTGTACTGCAGCATCAAAGTATAACAGTATATGTGTAGACATCAGACAACATTGGTTACCCGAAAACCGTACTATCGTGGTACCAACGAAGAAAGGAATAACTTTACGTCCATCGGAATATGCTAAACATAAAGACGTGGCCTCCGTCATTGGGGATTTCATACCAGAAATTAACTCTGTCGTTCCTTGCCCATACAGTTCGGATCACATGAACCAGTTAGGATTTTTATCATGTTCCGAGTGTAATCCAGACACTTTTACGGAGTGGTGAAAAAAAAAAAAAATCCCATTTCATCGGACTGACATTCATGTTAAACAATGTGTCATTATACAGTTTTGTAATTATCTATTATTATCCCCCCAAAGGGTGACTGGGGAATAGAAGTATGGTCACCATTGGTCTTCCTCCGACCGGCAGTAAAACCCTTGCTAAAGTGGGGCGTCCGTTTGGCTGTGTGGGATGTACAAATTTGCAGCCACGTCCGGTCAGAATGGGGACGTTAAATCCGATGCCTCGTGTAAAGAGAGTGCCACGCTCTTTGCACGTTAAGAACCCTTGCAACAACTCTTTGAGGGGTCCGTAGGTGACCTGGTTCTGTAATAGAGGCGTCTGGGAAATTTAGACTGCCATGGGAAATGAGGGTATATTGGATAGGGACAGAAATTTAGCCTTGCAACAGGTCACCTACGGACCCCTCAAAGAGTTGTTGCAAGGGTTCTTAACGTGCAAAGAGCGTGGCACTCTCTTTACACGAGGCATCGGATTTAACGTCCCCATTCTGACCGGCCGCCCCACTTTGACGAGGGTTTTACTGCCGGTCGGAGGAAGACCAATGGTAACCATACTTCTATTCCCCAGTCACCCTTTGGGTTGTATGCAATTGATGTATTCTTCAGACCGCCAGGTAAGCGGTCGAACGATAAATGATGATTCATCATCGGTGTCATCTTCTGATGATGACATGTTTTTAATGAGAACAATAACCTCCTGAATTTCTTGGCCTCTTCTTTTGTCCACTAGGTTTTTAGCTTTACAGTTTTAAACTTGTAATTAATTTTCTGAAAAGGGAAACAAAACAAAAAAAAAAAAACAAAAAAACAAAAAAATACAACAAAATGAGACAGGCATGTGGCAAATCCGAAAAATCGCCACAATAGTCATCATGAACACAAATTAATTATATTTTATGCAATTGCAGACATAAGGGACAGAAAAAAAAACAGTGACAAACACTACTGGACGACAAATCAACTGTCCATACCAGTAACAGTCGTTGTACTACTCTCTTAGTCTGTGGAAGACTGAAGATGACTGTCAAATCCTAGTGTACGAATTCTTAAATACTAGTATTGCTTTCCAAAATCTTAGGAATGCCAATTAGCAGTGGTTTTAACCTATTGATGTTGATATACACAATGAAAACTAACACTTTATAAATTTACTCCAAATCCCCTGTAGCCTTCTTGATAGCAAAGTAATATTCCACAGTACACCTGTTGATTAAATCCAAAGACAATCTCCTGTGAATCTTCTCACGGTCTGCTTTTGTCCTTCCAGGAAACATAAATTCACTAAAATCTGCCCATCAATGATACGCATTTGGGTTGACGCCAAGTGTCTTAGATAGTTTTCTGATGTCGGGTTAATAACTTCACTATATTTCTTGCTGAATCATCTGTAGGTATGGCTGTCCCCATCTGTAGTTAACTGTCCAATTACTAGAGGCTGTTCATCCTTTGCTAATTGATCTGTCAGTAATTCACCAAACAATTTCTCATTACCAATAGAGTCCCATGGTTTTAGGTTTGGCGAACAGTGGCCTTGGTGTCCAGAACAAATTGCGTTCTCTCCAGTTGACCTTAGATAACTGGCTGTTTTGCAGAGCTTATTAGCATCATGTGCAGCAATAATCTTCTTCCTTACTGTCACATTTTCAACAATGGTGGTTGTGTCTCAGGTTGAAAGGGGGGTCCTTGTTCGAGATCCAAGCAACGGATTGTTGTATCGAGTGTCACACTCTGCTGGTTTCGGTGTGTCGGTTGGGAACCCTGAGCGCTCCAATGCTTGTTTTACAATTTGTCGCTGCTGTTTCATATCTTCTCTGTTAATATTGACAAACATCACCGAATTCATTGGACTGTCTATTGGGTGTCTAATTTTCAGCTTTTCCTCGATATCGTCTGTGCATTTAACAATGACATCTTCGTCTCCATTTCTGGTTGTGTCTACGGAGATTCCAGGTAAAGCGAAATCTGTGTCATATTCTTCCATTTTTGTGGTCTTATTCACCTGGGTGCATACTAAATTGCCTTCTGTATCAAGTTCAGGTGATGCTGTTTTATTCTCCATTATTTTCTTTTTAAGACTGAGTTTATTCAATTTGTTGTGCAGTTGTTTAACGTTCATAATTCGTAAATGTGTAACAAACCACTAAAGTTGAGGCCAAACCCCTTTTCCTCCTGTGTCAATGTGATTTATGTTATATGTTTTTTTCTCTATGTTAGAGTTGGCATTTACTTTATGATGATAAGTTCCAGACTGTTTTAAGGTCTCAAGACTTTCGTTGAAAGTTTTATTACTGTTTATCAACCTTTGGTGATGGAAATATCAGACCGAAGATCACCAAAGTCGTGGGAACAACTTGGAAATACAAGGGTTAATCTCAGGTGAAGCATGACTTCGAGCTATACAGTATTATTGAAATGAGATCACTTCCAATCCGTTCCAATATATTCGACCAGCCAAAGTGTTTCGGGTACCTATTTAGATCAATTATATATTTTAATTTGATCGAGGCCGTACCCTCATCAGCGACTCTAGCCTTGTATATAGGTTTTATTGTTCTTCCTATATGCAGAAATAAAGTAATCAATTGTTATTACACAGAGAGGTATAAGGAGTCGGACATATACATATTTGAAATGATGTTATACATTTGTTATAACTTTTAGAGTTATTTCTCTTCTTTCAGTTAAGCAGATATCAGGTACTCTTTGAGATTTTTGTGTTTTTGTATGCAATCATTTGGGGGTCTCTCTCATAAAGACTCTTAGCGGTTGCATCTCTTTCGATAATATTCCAATGCTTTCTAATTACTCTGTTCAATTGTTTAAACATTGGGTTGTAGTTTGTACAAAATACCAAGGAGCAGTTTTGCTATTGGAGCGTTGTTTTTATTTTAAAGCTTCTGATCTTTTAATTTTGGTTGCCTTCGCTATCCAGATATTCAATCCTACAATGAAGAAGTCTCAAACAGAGATCATGGCGAATTTAGCGATGAACATTCTGCAATTGCAGGATAAATTCGTTGGCAAAGAGTCGAATAAAGCCAAAACTCATTCAAGAAAAAAAGTCCGATAAAGCGGTTACTTTTACTGTTAGTGATATCCCAGACTTGTCAGATATAAAAGATGATGATATGGAATCTATGGAGGAACAAGATGTTGATTGTTCGTTATATCAAATGAGGTAGATGATAACTTCTTTTCAGCATTAGAAAAGAATACGAGGAGAACAAACAGTTTGGTACTGAGATTGACATTGCAATGGCAAAATTTGCTGAAACAGCTATTGAAAATCCCTTGAAGACGAGGAGTACCAAAAGTTAACAGAGACATACTTGGTGCCTGGAATTGTAAAAAGATAAGGGAATATTTTCAGATCAAATGTTGTATTGCAGTAGATATAAAATAAGATAAGATTATAGTTATATAATAGCAAAACAGTAGATCTATAAATTGAAAAAAATAAAAAATGGTTTTGAGTCTGACGTTCATTTTAATCATCAGTAATATTAATTTTATTATCATGATTAAATGGTCAAGCATTTATGAATGCTTATTTGATTTTTTAGGTACTTCCGATAACAGAGAATTATGGGAGGTTTTAAAAACAAAAAGAGAAGGAGATGTGGCTATGCAAAAGGTCACTTAAACATGCAGTTCAGCTTTAGTCATGGTATTGAAATCCCTGAACATTATCAAACCGAAAGGGGACATGGGTGAAACAAAAGCCATATTCAAGGACTTGTTCTAAATACTTACTCATGGCATATGTACTGCAAATAAGTCGATTGATTGATTGTTGGTTGCTTAACGTCCAGTGGCAAATATTTCATGCATATTCAGGACGAGAACAAGTTAACAATAAATAGGTAGGTTCGGTAATAGATTAAGGGATTAAGGTCGGAGAAATTTAGACTGCCACGGGAAATGAGGGTATATTGGATAGGGACAGAAATTTAGCCTTGCAACAGGTCAACGACGGACCCCTCAAAGAGTTGTTGCAAGTGTTCTTAACGTGCAAAGAGCGTGGCACTCTCTTTACACGAGGCATCGGATTTAACGTCCCCATTCTGACCCGACGTGGCTGCAAATTTGTACATCCCGCATAGCCAAACGGACGCCCCACTTCGGCACGGGTTTTACTGCCGGTCGGAGGAAGACCAATGGTGACCATACTTCTAATCCCCATTCACCCTTGGGGGGTACTGCAAATAAGAAAAGGAAACAGATGATAAGACCTATCGTCCCAGGCAAATACAGAAAATTGTGTGAAGTACACACACCTGTAACATAATTTTTATTTGGGGACAACCTGGATGAAAAAGTAGATAAATTAGACAAAGATGATAAATGGTCATACAAATTATCTATGGAGTCAGGAGGTATTTTTAGGAAAAGAAAACATAACTGGTCAAAGAACAGTTATTGGGGTCCGACAAAAGACAAAAACTGGCCAAAAGACAAATTCTGGTACAAAAACAAAAGGAAACTAAAAAAACCAAAGACAATGAATTAAATGTATCTTTAAGTACTTGTATGTTCAAGTTATACAATACTCCAGATAACTTTATTGGAGGACCGATCTCAGTATTTATTCATAACTCGGATTTATTAACTTTGGATAAATAGATCAACAATGTATCAACTGGTTATACTATTGAACTAGACAATGTACCATTCCAAATAACTATTCCTAAAACAATTGAATTTAATGAATATCCAACGATGGTACCTCGACAACATTGATTCTGTCATCTTTCGCTGCAATTTGTTGTACGAAGAACCATTCTTTAACTCCTCGAAAGGACCTGCTTCTTTCAAGTTCACAACTGCTTTATCCAGTAAATCTCCAAAATTTTCGATGTCTTTAGCGAATCCTTCTCTCATAGGTTTGAAGTTTTCAAGTTCTTCGATATGCAAGGTTATTTGTCTTCTTTGTCCTCCATACTTTCTTTCTTAACGCTCCTTTGCGTTATCGTAAGCTATAACTTGCAAAGCATCACCTTTCACATATTGTCTCAGTTGTAATAACTTATACTTCTTTGTTGCCGATGCTAGTTCAATACATGCTAAGAATGCAGCTTTCCCGCTCTGATAATTCCTTTTATTTCCTGTGAATACCGGTATTGAGACTCTTTTTAAATGTTTCCACATATCCTGTCCTAACTCTGAACTTAATTTCATTTCATTTAATTGCTTGTCGTTATTTTCTTCTTTCGTAGTTTGTTCTGGTTTAACTTCCTTTTCTTTATTTATAGGTTTACTTTCCACTTTATTTCCGGAATTCACATTAGCTCGATATTCTCGATACACTAGAACCAATACTTGACCCATCCTTGCTCTCGATCAAATAATCACGACACTCGTTTTCTGCGTTCTTAAATTCCTCTTCCATTTCTTCCATCTCTTTTGTTGTTTTCTTCATATTCAGTATATCATTCCTGTGCTTATATTCATCATAAATATTCCCCATAATATCCATCGCTTTTTCTTCCACATTTATTAGTTTCTCTTGAAATACTATTATTTCTTTACGTTCCGGAAAATCTTCTTCAAAAAATTTGTAGTAATGAATGTCTAGTTTTTGTGAATGTCGATTTCGCTTTTGCTTTATTCTTCTTAAAGTCTTCCAATTCTATACTTTTGTCAGGTTTTGTAATAACGGTTTCGTCCATTTTATCTCCCTCGCTTGCCTCTGCTTATATTTCCAAATCCCAATTACTCATTTTCTCACAAAACGATTACGATTACAGGTCATTGAACCACGCTCTGCTACCAAAATTTTGCGGAGACGATTTGAATTTTGCAGTGGAATAAACGTTCATATAAAGTTCGACGATTT
This sequence comes from Mytilus coruscus, assembly GCA_017311375.1. Classification (NCBI taxonomy): domain Eukaryota; kingdom Metazoa; phylum Mollusca; class Bivalvia; order Mytilida; family Mytilidae; genus Mytilus; species Mytilus coruscus. The sequence continues at coordinate 65,024,137 of CM029605.1, read as the reverse complement.
TGGACTTGGGAGTTCGACGATAATGTTATACCAATAGCATTATTATATCCATAATATATAACTGACTCGAATGTTTGCTAATAACTACGTTTTAATCCAATATTTACAATCATTTGGTATTACAGTTTCATGTGGAGCAGGATCTGCTTACCCTTCCGAGCACCTGAGATCACCCCAGTTTTTGGTGGGGTTCGTGTTGTAGTTTTAGTTTTCTATGTTGTGTCATCTGTACTATTATTTGTCTGTTTGTCTTTTATTTTGGCCATGGCGTTGTCAGTTTGTTTTCGATCTATGAGTTTGACTGTCCCTCTGGTATCTTTCGTCCCTCTTTCACAACATTGTTTTCGATGTTAACTTATCGCATGATAAAGACGAACTGTTTACGTCTGAACATTAGACATAAAATTTCACAATAATTTAACCTGATTTCCAGAGATAATCAAAACAAGGTAATTTATTCGCCACAGCTGCATTTTAAGACGACTACTATTTGAACTCTAAATGACTAGACTGACCCACTGAAGGTGTCATAAAATTTAGAAATCCCGTTAAGATTAACAATTAAAAAGTTAAATCACAAACATACTGAACTCCGAGGAAAATTCAAAAAGGAAAGTCCCTAATCAAATGGCAAAAACAAAAGTTCAAGCACATCAAACGAATGGATAACTGTCATATTCCTGACTTGGTACAGGCATTTTCTTATGTAGAAAATGGTGGACTGAACCTGGTTTTATAGCTAGCTAAACCTCTCACTTGTATGACAGTCGCATCAAATTCCATTATATTGACAACGATGCCTGAACAACCAAAAATATTATCGAGAACAGAGTTGGTCTTTTGGAGAAAATTAATCAATACACTTATGACAGATGCAATGTCCGAAAAATGAGCTGTCGGAATAATGGGCTGTCGGAGTAATGGGCTGTCGGAATAATGGGCCGTCGGAATAATGGGATGTCGGAATAATGGTTGTCGGACTAACGGGATGTCACCAATGCGGGCAACAATTAAATTGGATGAATTCAAGATTATTTCTGTGTGTACCAGTTAAGAATGAATAGGTAAATAGTCATCCCTTAATCTTGTCGTCATGAACAATTGTGAGTACTAAGGTTATGATAAGATTCTTGTTTTTCCATGCAAAATTCCTGCAACTATTTCCACCGACGATTTTTTGTTGGTAGAAAGATTGTCTGGGAATTACATGTCGTTATTTTTGGACTGGCTTGACAGCAATGTTGGGAATCGGTTAAGACATTATAAAATAGAATGTTTGAAATCGTCTGAAGATAAAATATTTTTTGAAATAACATCATAAGTATCCAATAGATAAACTTGGTTTTAGATATCACTGAACATAGTTAGAAACCACATTTCATTTAAATGTTTATGAAAGTTATCTAAAAGAAATGTTCACAAAAGACGTTTCACAAACATTTTCAAGCTGAAATAGTGTTATCAATAGGGTCAGAATACCTAATCTGCTATCTCTGCATTTTTTTCATTTCTTGGAGGTTACATTTGATGGTAATGATCGTCATAAGCTCCTATTAAATTAGTGTTTTGTCGCGAACCTTTGAAGCAAGTCCCTTATTAATTGTTTTTCGAAGCAAGTCCCAAGTTCTCATTACAGCTACTTATTTTAAAAGTTTTGAAAGAAGGACGTCCTTTTAGCCATAATCCCAGAAATGCTTAACGGGCAAAGGATTTTTTTCTGAACCTGGCATGATTTCCCATGTAGCAGTTAGCTATGGCACCCACTTCATGAGAAGTTAAATTCTTTATAAATAGTCTCCAGGATAAAAATTTGTAGGCTAACAAATCGACAGAAAAATTACTTAAAAGCTTTTGATGAACGAATTAATAGAATATCTTCTATTTTTCCATATCCAGGCATTTAAATTTTCACCTGATAGAAATGCTTCTCCCAATTCCTTCCTTTGGAATTCTAAGCATAAATATGGCCAGACTAATGATTCACCTCGCCAATTTGCAGGCGAAAATAGTTGGTGCTTGGCGAGGAATAAAATGTTTGTAAATAATAGAAAATATATATGTATTTAGTTTTATTCATACAATTAAAAATTATAAATAGAACTACAGGATAGGATTAATATGAATATGTGTCTACAGCGTTTCAAAGTAAGATATGTTCGTCTATGAACACGTTTTACTGTCATTGTTGTAATTGACTGTCCTTAGGTGGCCTGTTGCGAGGCAAAATTTCTATCCCTATCCAATATACCCTCATTTTCTAGTGGGCAGTCCAAATTTCCCCGACCATCATCCCGGATGGCATTCTATTACATAGAGTTCTGTAATAGAGTCGTCTGGGATTGAGGTCGGAGAAATTCAGACTGCTACGGGAAATGAGGGTATATTGATAGGACAGAAATTTAGCCTTCCAACAGGTTACCTACGGACCCCTCAAAGAGTTGTTGCAGGGTTCTTAACGTGCAAAGAGCGTGGCACTCTCTTTACACGAGGCATCGAATTTAACGTCCCCATTCTGACCGGACGTGGCTGCAAATTTGTACATCCCACACAGCCAAACAGACGCCCCACTTTAGCAAGGGTTTTACTGCCGGTCGGAGGAAGACCAATGGTGATCATACTTCTATTCCCCAGTCACCCTTTGGGAACTTACTCCTTGAACCAGTTATGATAACATCAAAATTTCTCTTTATAACTTTTTCTAAATCATGTGTGTTATGAAGGTAGATGTCACAGTTGACAATGGTATGTTGTATTTTATTTTTGTTGTGTGTGATAATGTTTAATTTTACATGATCCTGTTTGGGGTTCAGATTTTCAAATATCATTTTATTATTAATTAGATATCTAATCACAATCCAAATTCAGAACTGTTTCAAGCTTAAATGATTTGTCCATACTTGCTCTACTGTTCAGGATTCGACTTTTGCAGGAAAATCCGGTTTGCTGTCACTCGACAGCCTCTTGTTATCCTCATTATTTTCATGCAAGAATTTTCAAATTTCACAATCATAGAATCATCTCTGTGTGTTATATAGTTCTTCTGCAAAAATCTAAAAATATTTTTAGACCAAAATATACACCCTTACCTTGAATATGTAGCGTGTTAGTTGACTCATGTATGTGTAAAACAACTTTCCCTTCACTATCTTAAAAAAATACACAAGTCCATGTTTACCTCTGTCCTCAAATTATTCTTTGAATTACCTGTTTTAAAGTTTAATTTTTAATATTTTTTAAATTGTGAATGGAACATTTGGTACTTCCACAGCCTGCATGACAAATAGCATATACCTTGAAAAATAAAAAAAAAAAAAAATAAAATGTTAATTTATAATTTTGAGGAAACAAAAGAACAAGAAAAAGAAGCTTTTAAGTAAATTTTCATCTTTGTTTATACAGGGGGGTTATACAACAGTTCACCCGAAATTTAACGAGTGAGGAAAATTGTATCAGTTTAATTCATTTGGTGGTTATCAAACGTACAAGCTCTTGGGAGCCACAATTTTTAATCATAACGTTGTATTTTGATCAATTATCAATATACTTTATATCTAACTCTAAGCGTAATAGCGCTAGAAAAAGCATTTGCCGTATATCTAAAGAAAATGTCAAAATCTGTATCGCTTCTTGTAAAAAATACTATTATTGGAGCATTATACATTTCTTATTTGACATGGACGAATGATGTGAAGTGTTGTTCACCCTTGCAGCTTCTCCTTTTGAATAGCCTCTCTGATCTTCGGTGTTAAACTTGACAGGTTGATGTGTCTAAGGGTGAAAACATCTCCAGACGTGGAACTGTGTGGGTTTTGGAGTCGTAGGAAGATGTTGATCAGTTTCATTTGTTGTCTTCTCCTTAACTTGCTTAATGATATGTACAGTAGGAACATCACTTATTTAACTTCGCCTTCTTTGAGGCCCTACCCATAAGTTTGATCTCAAACCTATGCCTGAATGGGAAAGCATATATGGTTTAGTGATCGATACAACTGACTGAATACAGCAGTTAATTGTAACAATTTAATAAAGGATGTAAACGGAAGGGCTCGAGTCTTCAGATTTACATTAAGTATAAAAGATATTAAAAGTGTGTCATATTGATATTGTACAAACCACATTAAAGGTGCATGTCATTAATAAATATCAATAAATTAATTAAAAATATTTTGATTTAAATTAGTCTCTGATGTCTGATGACTCATTACCAAACAACATAATAAAAAAAAATATCACATAGTCCAAAACGACTTTTGTATGAAAAACAAAAATAACCTAGATAGGTGTTCCCGAACCTCTATATATGGACATTCGCTCAGCTGGCGTTGTATTAATTTCAGCCTCCATTGATCGTCAGAATGCAATGTTCAGAGTTCATGTCAAGATGGCTATTTTAACTTGTAACTAAATAGAAATTCTTACATTATTTCGGTTTGAGGAAATCGCTAATGAACTATGCGAATTGTTAACTTTATTTTAAAATTACTCGTCAGGAATGAGTACTATATTCTCAGCAGGTTACCTTTTCCCCACAACATGATATAGCTACAGCCTAGACACATACATTTTACACAGAGAAATAAATGTTTGTTCTTAAAATTTAATTGGTTTATTTAAAATATATTGCGAAAAGAATTTAATACAGCTAAACTACAATGAAATGTGTGTTTTGGGAGAAACAAACAATGAAATTGTATGAAGTATGGTCACATTTTAGTACAGATGGAATATCAGCCGATCCAAGAAAAATAACCGCTATCAGGAACACTACAATACCGAAAGACATAGGTGAATTTCATTCCAGATTATTCAACCATTACCGAACCGCTCCGCGGGTTATCAAAGCAGGATTCCAAGTGGGAATGGACATTTGAACAACAGCAATCATTTGACAAGCTAAAGAATGAACTTGTTGATGACCGCGTGATGTCGTGTTTTGACCCAAACAAAGAAACAAAAAACACTTTCACCTTCACTTATATAGACAGTCTCTTACATTGGTATCCGATCACCAACCGCTTGAAACTATTTTCAATAGTCCTAAGGCAAAACCACCAGTTCGCATTGAAAGATGGATATTACGTTTACATGGGTACAATTTCAAAGTAAAGTAGAAACCATGAAAGGTGAACGCGGCCGATTATTTACCGTTTACATAATAAAAGAAATAATTGATCGGCACTGATTTTCGAACTCATTCTATATATTGTTGATATTAACTTGTGTTGTATGTTTCATAACAATGTAGTAAGAACTGTACACGTGAGAGCGCTATCAAAACTAGACTGGCGGACGGACAGCCGGTATTTCTATTCACCCCTGTAACACGTTGCACAGGGGACAACAAAACCACAGGTCTACAGATGGACGACAATGAAAGACCAAAACCTAATTGAGTAAATAGGACTATATAATAAAGTCTTATAATAAAAAAAAAACTAACCTTCATTGTTTTCTTTTCATTTACCCCTTACCGCTTCTTCATAACTTTTCTTTAAAAAAATAATCACTTCGACATGTTGCTGTTCTGAACCAGGATCTATCAATGGCTTATTGTCCAACAACCATTGACATAGTTTCACATTCTCAGTTGATAACATTTTTAAGGTGTATTGTGGTACCGATTGCCTCTGCCTCGTTTCAAATTGTTTAATTGCTGTCATTGCGATAAAAGGTTTACTGATAAAATGCAATTTTATGATCTTATCCACATAAACTCATCATCTTTCAACAAATTGTCAGTCTATATTGTTTTTTTTTTAGAAGTGACCTATGATATTTTCATTTGGCCAATTATCGCATGAATTCAATTTAATATGCTACATTTCATAGGTGTGACTAGTTGATATTCTTAATGAATCGCTTTTAGATCTAATATTAGAGAATATGTTTTAATATTTTGAATAAAAGAATATGTTTTAATATTTTGAAAATGAATGGAGTGACAAAATGATGATAAAAATTTTAAATTGGACAGATTCAGCATATCAAAGAACCCCAAGAATTCAATTTTGATGAAATCAAACAAATTTAATTTTGGACCCTTTGACCTCAATGTGGACAAAGTTGATGAAATTAAATCCTTATTTAGATTCAGCATATCAAAGAAACCTTGAAATCAAACAAAGTTTAATTTTGGACCCCGATTTGGACCAACTTGAAAACTGGGCCCATAATCAAAAATCTAAATACATGTTTAGATTCAGCATATCAAAGAACCCTAAGAATTCAATTTTTGTTAAAATCAAACTAAGTTTAATTTTGGACCCTTTGGACCTTAATGTCGACCAATTTGAAAACGGGACCAAAAATTAAGAATCTAAATACACTGCTGTTAAAAGCGAAGATTATTTTTTTCTTTTCATTTAACCTTAATTGTCATTGTTTAATTTAATGCAATTTAAGATTATGAAAGCGACAACCGAATGTGTTACTTATGTAATTGATCAAGTGTGAATTCCTTGCCGTGTACAGCTTGCTGGGATGATAACACAAGAGAAAGAAGTTAAGAGAAAATGTGCAGCATTTCTTCTTATGAGTTTCGGTAAGATGTTGTTTACATATATCTGTTGTTGTTTTACTGGCAAATTACGAAAAGGATTGTTTGTCGTAGGTAAGGTGTTGCATAATTACATTATGAAAACCTGATTAGTCTTTCGTGTCTATATTCAGTAGATCTTGAACAAATACTAACTGGTAAAAGTATCTGTAGGAACTTGAGTAGATTACTTTACACGTATTGAATTTCAAAACCGTTGAAACCCCATATATATGTTTTTATGGATTGAAAATTTCAAAAAATATATTTGCACAACAGGAAAGTTTACTTGTTTATATAAGTTCGACTATTAATACAATTAATTATTTCGGTCAAATTAAACGATTTCAAACGCACTGCCACACATCTTACTGGTTACGCAACTTTGGTTCATGCCGGTTTGGATTCCCATCGTAGCCAACATTTGATTATTCGACTTAGCAGTCATTAACCAAGAAGACAATACATTTGGTGATGCTGATCAATAACCAATAACTTCATCCTGAAGACATCTACCTCTTATCTTAGCTACGACTATTTTCTCGCTCGTCGTTGGTACGGCAGTGTTTTCGCTTGAAATATGCTGACGTCTATGGTGTACCCGTATCTTGTTGTTATTAAAACCAATAATTTTATATGCAGAAAAGTATTGATTGATTGTGTTATTTCTAACGTCCAGTGGCAAATATTTCATGCATGTTCATGTATGTATCGCGAAGTCAAATAAAACTTTTAACAAGAGTGCACACGCTGAAATGTCTCGCCTTCTTTAATATTAACTATTGATATGTTGATAGTCCTAAATATAAAGCTCTACTACATTAACTATCACATAAACTTAAAATGATCCAAGAAAATGAGGTCAAGATCATATAAACCAAACAAGAAATACATGTTCACCTTACAATCATTCAATACACTAAATAAAGTTAACCTATAGCTCATAGTTTCTAAGAAACAGACTTAACCAAGAAAACTAAACATTGACCAATGAACCATGAAAATGAGGTCAAGGTCAGATGAACCATGCCAGACAGACATGAACAACTTACAATCCTTCCATACAACAAATATAGTTGACCTATTGCTTATAATTTAAGAAAAACAGTCCCTCGGAGTTCAGTATCTTCTTCAAAATGAAGATGAACCACCATGTATACCTTGCAACTGCAAGTATATGTTTTAATTAATTGTATTGACTTTGCTGATATTCGTAGGAAGCATTTCAATGTCAAAAATATGTATGATTTTTTTAATAGTGTTCCAATTACAAATATTGTTTCATTCTTGAAGGAAGTTGGAATATATTATAAAATATAAAAATGTTGTATAAATTTAAACTGATTTTAATTTTTATCACGTTATCTTAGGGTTTGAATTTTATTTGTAAAAACCAATTTGCTTTAGACTTGAATTTTAGTTTATTGAAGGACCTTTTGTCTGATTTTAAAACTCTACTGTAAATTGTAAAAATATTTGAATAAGCTCTCGCCGCGATATAGCCTTTTTGTGCTCATGCGGCGTAAAGCAAACACCAATCAATCAATTAATGAATCTCCCTCCTTAAATATTGAAATATATCAAAATTATTTATTGATCATGGGATTTAATGAATAATCTGATCACCATAGATACATGTTAATTTCTTCAAGATTCAAATCTGTCACAAGTTAAGCAAATTCATAACTTTTTAAAATGAACAATACAAAATTAATGAAACTTGAAAGTTCTGTTTGTTTTTCCAAAGTCTGCTCTTTTATGCTGTTTTTGAATAAAAATAACAAAACTTTTTCAAGTTAAAAGTAAAAGTTACCTGTACACTACTTCAAAGCACCTTCAAAAATGTTATGTGTGACTTCAACCTGGCATGATTGGTGATACATGTAGAACCTGAAGTTAGTTATAATATTGATACAGTATTATTATCAAAATCATATTATAATCAAAGACTGAAGATATAACTTTTAATAGACGTACATGTATATTAAGTAGTTCCATGTTTTTAGACGTTATCATTGTGTTCTATTTCACTCCAAAAATTCCTCTCCAAAATCTCACTCCGAAATTTCACTCCCAACACTCCGCTCCATAAAATACATTATGCCAAATCCAGAAGTACACGAACAATTTGAACTGCAGGGAACAGTCAAATGTTCAAATTTTAAATAAATAATTTGTCGGAATCAACGTTAACATGAATCCAATCGATGAAATAGTTATGTTCGTTATCGATTCTCCAAATGGACATTCGGTCTGCTTCTTGCATATCAATTTGAGATTCCCTTGACTGTATGGATGCAGTGTTCATCTAACATTTGAGGTCAACTTTATTCTTTTCAACAGATAACCTCCCGATTTTATGGCAGATAAGTGATGTGAAGGAAATATGATTGTATTTGTGGTTTTCTTTATTGATAAATATGATGGATATTTTTCTCTCTCGTTTGCCAAGTTCTCCTACGGTTCTTGTAAGTAGAAAGGATGTCTGGGAACTAAAGTCATTGAGGTTGGGAATCGCGTTTTACGACCTTTTTAAATAAAAGATAATTACATTTGCTGTTAAAAGCGAAGATTATTTTTTTTTTCTTTTCATTTAACCTTAATTGTCATTGTTTAATTTAATGCAATTTAAGATTATGAAAGCGACAACCGAATGTGTTACTTATGTAATTGATCAAGTGTGAATTCCTTGCCGTGTACAGCTTGCTGGGATGATAACACAAGAGAAAGAAGTTAAGAGAAAATGTGCAGCATTTCTTCTTATGAGTTTCGGTAAGATGTTGTTTACATATATCTGTTGTTGTTTTACTGGCAAATTACGAAAAGGATTGTTTGTCGTAGGTAAGGTGTTACATAATTACATTATGAAAACCTGATTAGTCTTTCGTGTCTATATTCAGTAGATCTTGAACAAATACTAACTGGTAAAAGTATCTGTAGGAACTTGAGTAGATTACTTTACACGTATTGAATTTCAAAACCGTTGAATCCCCATATACATATGTTTTATGGATTGAAAATTTCAAAAAATATATTTGCACAACAGGAAAGTTTACTTGTTTATATAAGTTCGACTATTAATACAATTAATTATTTCGGTCAAATTAAACGATTTCAAACGCACTGCCACACATCTTACTGGTTACGCAACTTTGGTTCATGCCTGTTTGGATTCCATCGTAGCCAACATTTGATTATTCGACTTAGCAGTCATTAACCAAGAAGACAATACATTTGGTGATGCTGATCAATAACCAATAACTTCATCCTGAAGACATCTACCTCTTATCTTAGCTACGACTATTTTCTCGCTCGTCGTTGGTACGGCAGTGTTTTCGCTTGAAATATGCTGACGTCTATGGTGTACCCGCATCTTGTTATTATTAAAACCAATAACAATTTTATTTGATTGAAAAAGTGTATTGATTGATTGTTGGTTGCTTAACGTCCAGTGGCAAATATTTCATGCATGTTCATGTATGTATCGCGAAGTCAAATAAAACTTTTAACAAGAGTGCACACGCTGAAATGTCTCGCCTTCTTTAATATTAACTATTGATATGTTGATAGTCCTAAATATAAAGCTCTACTACATTAACTATCACATAAACTTAAAATGATCCAAGAAAATGAGGTCAAGATCATATAAACCAAACAAGAAATACATGTTCACCTTACAATCATTCAATACACTAAATAAAGTTAACCTATAGCTCATAGTTTCTAAGAAACAGACTTAACCAAGAAAACTAAACATTGACCAATGAACCATGAAAATGAGGTCAAGGTCAGATGAACCATGCCAGACAGACATGTACAGCTTACAATCCTTCCATACAACAAATATAGTTGACCTATTGCTTATAATTTAAGAAAAACAGTCCAAAACAAAAAAACTTAACACTGAGCAATGAACCGTGAGGTCAAGGTCAAAGTTGTTTTCCATTCGTTTGATGTGTTTGAGCTTTTGATTTTGCCATTTGATTAGGGACATTCCTTTTTGAATTTTCCTCGGAGTTCAGTATTTTTTGTGATTTTACTTTTTAAACCTGCGAGCCTAAAATATTTCCATACACCAAATATAGTTGACCTATTGCATATAGTATTAGAAAAAAAGACCAAAACTCAAAAACTTGACTTTGACCACTGAACCATGAAAATGAGGTCAAGGTCAGATGACACCTGCCAGTTGGACATGTATACCTTACAATCATTCCATACACCAAAATATAGTATACCTATTAAATACAGTATAAGAAAAACAGAACAAAACACAAACACTTAACTATAACCACTGAACCACGAAAATGAGGTCAAGGTCAGATGACACCTGGCAGTTGGACATGTACACCTTACAATCCTTCCATACACCAAATATACTAGACCTTTTGCTTATAGTATCCGAGATATGGACTTGACCACCAAAACTTAACCTTGTTCACTGATCCATGAAGTGAGGTCGAGGTCAAGTGAAAACTGTATAACGGACTTGAGGACCCTGCAAAGTACGCAAATACCAAATATAGTTATCCTATTACTCATAATAATTTAAATAAAGAAATTAACATTACAAAATATCTGAACTTTTTTCAAGTAGTCACTGAACCATGAAAATGAGGTCAAGGACAATGGACATGTGACAGACGGAAACTTCGTAACATAAGGCAGCTATATACAAAGTATGAAGCATCCAGGTCTTCCACCTTCTAAAATATAAAGCTTTTAAGAAGTTAGTGAACGCCGCCGCCGCCGGATCACTATAACTAAAGTCGCAGGCTCGACAGAAATGATGCCAGCTACAACTAAGTTATAAGAGACAAACGCTTTTAAATAATGCTTATGTTGATCAGACTGCAAGATATAACAAGGAACTAGCACTAGCCTACAAATTTTATCCTGGAGACTTTTATAAAGTTAAGAATAAAATTTCTAACAACGTGGATGTCATAGCTAACTTTAAAATTTGCGTTTTCTGTCTTAAATAAATGCACTACGATAAAACTGTTTTCTTGGACAAGTGTTTGTTATATGTCTGTTTTGTTCTTCTTATTTTTGTATTATTTGTTTTTCAGGTAACAGCAGAATAAACAAACAGAGATCCTAAAACCAATGTGCTGGGGAAATCCTCACAGATATAAAGCGTGAAATGGAGAAAAACCATTCGAAAAAAAATAGATGATTTAGGGGTCTATAAGGCAGCTTCAATCAGAAACCCCTAGAACAGAGAGTCTAAAAACACTGACAAACTCTAATAAATAATTTTATTGTTTATTTTCGACTTATGAGTGTGAATTTCCCTTTGGTATCTTTCGCCTCTCTTTTCCAAGCATGTGCAAAACAGTTTTTGTATCATTATTGTTTTTTATCAACACATTCAGTACTAGAAATTTATTACACAAAGAATACATTGCGTAAATTTCAATGAGTCATTTGCGCATGCAGCAAAATATCGTTAAAAAAACCCAGACAAATTAAAAATCATACTTACATTATAGTTTAGTCACTACAAGGTTTTATTTCAAATAGTCCTTTCAATATATGACAAGTGTATATATTTTCATTATTTGGGAGATGGGTATTTGGATACAGAAGACATCGGGTTAATATCAGATTAACAACAACTAATTGTCTAGAATGGAAGCGCTAAGACTTCAGGAAGACCTATCTGCAAATTACGGTGATAGGACATTAGCAACAATGGTGATCGTTCTGATTGAAAGTTTCATGAAACATTTCCATAAAGTAAAGCGTAGTATTCTTTATCATTATATTGTAATATCAGAAAGAACAAGACATTGGCAATAAATCGGAATGAAATAATGATGTAAAATCTATGACTAAGAAATTTGGATAATTTAGCCCTTTTTTGCATTTGTCTTTTAAAATATGCATAGCTCATGATTCATGGGCAAATACATTACATCTATTTCTAATACATTTTTTTCAATCTCTAGAAAGTATTAAACCTTTTTATCTCTTTTATTATTCAAGGTACATAGAGTGTAATGTCAAAAATCTGGAAATGTGTAGGAAATATAATGAAACTGTGCCAATATATTTCCAGAACGGACCAAAACGTTTGTACAGAATTGCACGGAACGGCCTCCACCGAACTGTACTTTTATACCTTGAGAAAACATTATGGACGAAGCTTCTGGTGTTCACATGATACATGATAAGAAGCATGAATTCAGAATAAACATACAAAGTTTGATGTCAACCGTTCAATCTGATATCTTGTTGACCTTTATTTTTAATCAACCTTTTCTTTTTTTCAATTAAAAGAAGATATAGCTTCATTTAGACAAACTTTGTATGTTTATTCTGAATAAAACAATGATGGAGAACCAAGAATGTGACAAAAAAAGTCCTTGAATTGGCAGGACAAGACAATACCATTGATGCGGAGGTAGATTCATCTTTCAACAATCGCCCGCAAGCTAGTTTTGAAGCAGCATCGCAAACATTCTGTCATTCCGTTAAATTCTTAATTAAAATTTGAACAGTTGACTTTTGCCTGCAGTTTAATTTGATTGTCAACGTGTTGAATACAACGCTCCATCATTCTGTTCTGCTGCCTTCATAACATGCCGCTAACAAAGAGCTCATGATCATAAAATATTTTTGATGTGATCTGTACAGTAGCAATTCGATTACTATTTAATATTTTTGTAGGATTATGTATATTGTCTATATTACACTAAACCAACTGTAGTGTTTTCTCTTGAGGAACCAGTGTCTTTTATAACATTACATCAATTCAGTTTTAAAGAATCCGAGTTTTTGAAATACTGCTTGCTTCTTCATCTATAATTCCTTGTAAAGTTCTGAAATATTCAATGCATTTAAAAGTTATCTAGTCTTCCTGTCATGCCTTAAAACTTTACAAAAATGAACAGTTTTGTCTGCCCTCCGAATTAAATTTGAAGAGTAATACGGCTATATTTGCCAAATGGTTACGACGAACCATAATTAATTCAAGCTTATGATCAAAGTTTGTATTTGATTTAAAACTTGTTAATAAGGGTGACTGAGATATAGAGTTATGGTTATTAAGGTCTTTTTCCGATCGGCATTAACACCTTTGCAACCGCGATTGCTTGTTAAAAGGCTTCTTTTCTCCGGGAAAAAACATGAACATCCAAGGATTCTGATCTGCTTACCGGGATTTATTTGTTTCTAAACACTGAAATATTCATTGTATTTTAGTTTTGATATTAAAGGTCATCGATATGAGATAACTGCAAAGTTGACAGCAAATCGATCTACTATGATTGGCATGTCTTTTAGTTTTAGTCTTGTGTTACTATCATTTCATGTAAAATTAATATCACATGTTGAGAAATTATAGATCTTCATATAATGTAAATATAAAGGTTCACAATTTTAATTTCCAATTAAACTCAGTATAACAATTGACCAATATAATGTTTCTCCCAAGATCGAGCTATGAACATCTGTTCTTAATACAGACTAAACATTGCTTTATGGTCTTAGAATATTTTGATAAACTTATCAATGTTATTGCAACCCTACTGTGCAACCCATTATTGCAACTCTACTGTGCAACCCATTATTGCAACTCTACTGTGCAACCAATGGACCGTATAAACTGTTACATTCATCAAGATGAAAGATCATTATATACCTTCAAGGCATAAATTAATGACCTGCATAATTGATTGCTTGACTAACTTTACTTAACATATTTAATTCGTTTGATAGCTATCGTGTGTTGTTGCCAATTGAGGGTTCACTCTTTTTATTTTCTATATTTCGCAGGTTTATGGCAGAAACAATCCTTTCCTCCGTTTATTGGAATGAAATACAAAAAAAAATCGCTGTTGACGCTCTTTTAATTTTCAAAACAATAAATGTGAAGTTTTGTAAATTTATCGCTTCAGTAAAGGGATATTATGTGAGATGAATTTAATAATGCAAAACTTTTCATAAAACAAGCCAGATTTAGCACATTCGTGTGTATAGGATTTTTATAATGGAAATCATACTTTGACCTATGGATATTCGTTTTTTCGTGTTATATGTATCAGTACTAGTATCACGATTACGTGCTTTCTTTATACCAGGTAGGGGCCTCGGTGGCCGGGTGGTCTAAGTAGTTACTACTGTAATCACTAGCCAGTCAACACTGAGGTTGTGAGTTCGAACCCCGCTCGTGCGGGTGCACCCGACTCCAATCTTAATTGACTAGGATTGTCAGTTTTCCTATCGAAGGTCGGTGGTTTTCTCCGGGCACTCCGGCTTCCTCCACCAATAAAAACTGGCCGCCACGAAATAGCCCAAAAGCGGTGCTTAAAAGTGGCGTTAAAACACAAAAAATAAATAAATAAAATAAATTATATCAGGTCTTTTTTTTTACATCTATATATACCTTATACTCTATCTAATTATCAAATATTCTTATTTTCTATAGTATAACACCTATGTACTATCCACCAATTCTCCCCGTTTCTCCTAGAAAGACAGACATGCATTGTAGCGATTACCTTTGTACATTGGATTTTATAATTTGAGCCTTTTCTAGGAATATGATTGGTTAAAAGCAACCGCGTGGAGACCGTGTATATTCCATATTAGGTTAGTAGTGGTGTTACGTCCTTTATAAAAACACCACGGTGTTAAGGAAAAATCTTAAAGGTTTCAACTGACGATGCAATTGGTCATGAACAATTCAAATAAATTCATAAAACACATTTAAAGCTAACAAATTTGTTACATAGTGTGGTAGTGACCTAATACGATATATATGGGGTCAGTCAATTCCATATTGGGGTTTCGAGCTTCGTTCTTTCCCCATACGAAATTTACTGACACCATATATATCGTATAAGGTCACTAGCACACTGTGTAACTAATAATATCTACGAATTATTTGGCAATTATATTCTCTTTTTACTTT
This sequence comes from Mytilus coruscus, assembly GCA_017311375.1. NCBI lineage: Eukaryota > Metazoa > Mollusca > Bivalvia > Mytilida > Mytilidae > Mytilus > Mytilus coruscus. The sequence continues at coordinate 65,008,682 of CM029605.1, read as the reverse complement.
TAACTATGCTAATAAACTAGATTATTATCTTGTTTTTGTTTCGGTTTGGCCCACCGGATATATGATGTTGTTATGTACAACCATATCGTGCTTCTTTATCAGGCGACGTAGTCAATAAGCTCTCAATGGCGACACTTGGATGTACTCGTACTCTAATTAAGAATTATAAACTGAGAGCATTTTAAGTGAACGATTGGATTAAAAAACCCTGAAATAAGTACGTCATTAACTCAACCGGGATTTTAAAATCGGAAAATGTTGGACTTGGATTTTGGAATGCAATGAAAGTTGTGTAAAAGAAAATGTATTTAATTGAATTGATTGATTGTTGGTTGCTTAACGTCCAGTGGCAAATATTTCATGCATATTCAGGACGAGAACAAATTAACAATAAATACAATAGGTAGGTTCTGTAATAGGGGCGTCCGGGATTAAGGTCGGAGAAATTTAGACTGCCACGGGAAATAAGGGTATATTGGATAGGGACAGAAATTTAGCCTTGCAACAGGTCACCTACGGACCCCTCAAAGAGTTGTTGCAAGGGTTCTTAACGTGCAAAGAGCGTAGCACTCTCTTTACACGAGGCATCGGATTTAACGTCCCCATTCTGACCGGACGTGGCTGCAAATTTGTACATCCCGCACAGCCAAACGGACGCCCCACTTTAGCAAGGGTTTTACTGCCGGTCGGAGGAAGACCAATGGTGACCATACTTCTTTTCCCCAGTCACCCTTGGGGGGTATTTAATTGAAGAAATAAATGTTAAATAAAAGTGAGAATGGGGAATGTGTAAAAGAGACAACAACCCGACCAAAGAGCAAATACCTTTTATGAACATGTTTATGGTATCCACTACTATCATCTTGATCCTCGGATCATGTCAATTCTCATCATTCAAACTCTACCAGTTGGTACAAACATACGAGCTTCTCTCAGTCCGCCCACAATAGGCGAAAACGTCCTTGACTAGTACTTGTGTGAACCAGACAGTGGAACAACCATGGCTAATCTTGGTCTAACTTCATTCTCGTGTTTAATGTCCCTTTGTGCTGCTGGCTCTACTACACCAGTCACAAGGAATGTGTGTAACATCAAAATCAAGCATGTTTATAAATCTTGTTTTCAAATCGGGTGTTCCAAGGGTCAGTCTATTCCATAAAAATACAAGTTAAAGATGTTTCTTTTATATGTGACCTTCAATATTCATTTATTTTAAGGGACAATAATGTTTAGTTAACGAAGGTAAAAAGTTAGATGTGAATTAAACAGTATAAACTGCTTTGAAAAATACTTAATAAAGGGGCGGGGAAAGGGGGTTATAATAACAATGTGAATTTGCCAAAACTTACAATGTGGACAGGAAACTAATTATTCCTGGTAGCATAGACGTATAACCTTTGTAATTTTTTTCTGACAAGAATTGTCACTCTTTTTTACATCCATAAGAATTGGCATATCTCATTTCTATGGAGATTGATTGGCTCCGCCCTTTAGACGAGGTCTGTTGACTTTGAAAATTTTGCTTAGTTAACAAATATAAGTTTGTGATTAGGTCAGTTCAAGGGGAACCATTAGTGGTAGGCCAAAGTTAAATGGTATTCAGTTGTATAGGCTTTAGCAAATCTCATTTCCATGCAGAATATTTGCCCTTGTCCCTCAGTCATGGTTTATTGATTTTGAAACTTTTGCTTAGTTTACATGTATTAGTTTGTGATAAGATCAGTTTAAGATGAACTGCTAATGTTAAGTCAATGATATTTGGTATGCAAATTTATTGATATTTGTAGGTATCGTTTTATAGATAAGGTTCACACACCTAGTATAGGATATACAGAAACTCCCGCTATGTACATTCGTAAAAAAAAAACAGAAAACGTTAACCAATACTAGAATGAAAAGAAAACGTGTCACCTCCATTACTGTAATTTGATCGGACTCCGACGGAGGTAACAATGCCTGTATACAACGCTCCATGAACTGAAAACAATCACTATTAACGAAACAATTACAGTGGAAATTTCCACAATTTAACTTATCATTAGTATTCTGTTTGTTTTTTTTTTTTTTTTTATTCTGGAGAAAAAGATGAGTGAGAAGAAAGGGTAAATCAGGGGGTGTAAGATGTGTACACATATAACGAATGAATTGTTTTAAATCTTGAAATTCAACAGAAAATGGCATCTGTTCAAAGTCTTTGTTGATTTTTTTTTCTTCCCCTAACAGGCATAGTCTCTCCTGTAGAGCTTTTCTTAGTGCTTCTTGTGCATTCTCCAGCTTTCT